>NW_010587964.1:424253-444156 GCF_000705375.1 Tinamus guttatus
CGACGGGCCGCGCCCAACGGCCGCGCGCGCCCCCGCGCCGCCGCCATCTTGCCGGGCCCCCACCGCCCCCAAGGCGCTTAATACTTCCTTTAACCAAGGCGTGTTACGAGTGTAAAGTATTAAGTATTAAGTATTAAGAACAATGTAATTAAAAATGGGTCTTTTTTCTTAACATGGGAAAAAATATAAGACAACATTTTCATGCCCCTTATTCTCAGTTTCTCTATGATTTACAAGTTCCTTTTATTTTCATAAGTATTTTTATAGATCTGGACCTCAAGTGACATCTGTATTTAAGTATTTGTGTTATCTGATACACCATATCTGATCTAGTAGCTCTGATATCACCTACTTCATGAGTGAGCAAGTACTGAGGGAAAAGGCAGAGTGGGTGCTGAAGTATTATAAACTTAAATATTTTTAACTGTAGAAAATGACAAGACAGAAGCCACATTTTTTTCTAATTGAAAAAAGAAAACTGAAGAGGAAGCCATTAGTATTGTAGAAGCGGTAATTAAAGCAGAATCGATATTAATAAAGAGAAAATTATATGTAACAAAAAGTTATTTTTGTCATTTTAAGCTTTATTTATTATTTACAGACATATATTTAATGTTCTGCATTAGATATGTACATAATTTTAATTCTGAAATGTTTATGCTGATTAAAATATATGTAAATGAGATTAAAAATATGACATTAGGAACGATTCCACAATCACTGTATTCATTCCACATCAAAGTACTGATTTCAGCAGAAGTATTGCAAGTATGAAGAGTAATAGCAGGCTTTTAGTTAGCTCTGTAGTTTAGTTGGAAAAGGTAGACAGAGCATAATAGTTTGTGTTTAATAGTTTGTGTTTAATTATGCAGAGAAAACACACGCACAGCTCTATGATTACTAAATTTGACAGTCATTTAGCAGGATAAAGTCTGTCATAATAATCGTACCCACCAACTCTAAATTACGGGAGTTTTTTTCCACAGGTGTTGGAAATAACAACCCAATAACAACCCAGCCTGACAGCGATGATGTGGGTGACGTCTCAGGCCCGGAGTGTGCTGGAAGGTGACACCACTTGTGGGAGCTGTGCTCAGTATTTCATTAAAGGTTGCTTATTCACTCAATATTATTTAGTAGGGTCTCATCCCAGTTGTGCTCAGTAAGTCATGTGAAGGGCAAGTAGTTGCCCATTTTCACTTAGACAAAACACTCACCTATAACTACTTTATATCTTTTGTTAAACTCTCCTGTGTTAATGCAGAGAACCTTATACAAACAAGTAAAAAATGTGATGGAAATCATGTTTTCCCCACCTCTTTCCATTAGCAGCACTGGAATGTAAAATGAAGAGAAGGCATACAGGCATGATTAACCCCTCCTGTTTATGCTTAGAAGGGAGCTATTTTTTTTTTTTATGTTTCCTATAAGATGGAAAAAGGAGAATGTTAGGCAAATTTAAGAGAAGGAAAAAAAGAGATTTTTATTAATTAAAAAAAAAGTTTCATAGTGGTTTCTCAAATTTTTCTTTCTGTTACAGTTAGAAGAATTCGAAAAAAGAGTTCCAAAAAGTTCAAACTTTCCCCTCTCTACCGCAAGACGAATGTTTAGATCTGCAAACTGCTAAGAGGTGGCAGTATCTGCTAATCCTTTCCTGTGACCCCCAAAAGAAGCATCATCAGAGCCTCCTGTTCTGAGTAACGTGAACATGTTTCTATCATCTCTTGGCGAGATGAAACCATTGGAATTGTTCCACCTTCATGGACCATGTTAGCCTCTTTTCAAATACAAGGAACACTGTGTATATTGCAAGAGGTGAAGCTGAATTTCTAGAAACTGAACATCTATCTCTCCTGCCTTTATATTTGTAACAGGAGATGTGATTGGAGATTTTCTATTTGGAAAGCAAAGTTTGTATGGACCTTCCAAGGTCATTTTCTTCTTTTTCTTAGCAAAATTATGATCAAATGTTACTACGCTTGGACTGCATGCATTACCAGTGTGTATTTTCCTTCAGATTTAAAGTGCTGATCCCAAAGATCACTGCTGAGAAGACTGCTGAAACCAGCAACATTGAAGCCACTGATACCTGCATGTCCCTTAAGGATAAGTTACCACACACCATATGGTGTATGTTTACTCCATACATACATACATACACCAACACTTGTATGTATTTGACTACATAAAACAGTGGTAAATTTTCTGGCCACATTAATATGTTTGCTAGTTAATGTCACAAAATAAGTATTACTATGTGGTTATGTTAGACAACTGCAAGGTGAGCCACACAAACAACTAAAAACCTTTGTCTGCACAGTACAATATCTATGCAAACAACGTGGGAGAGCCCATGTGCGTTGCTGTGGGCATTGCTCTCCTTGCTGTGAAACACTGAGCTTCACTCGCGTGAGGCCTCCAGGTTTTTGATCCTCGGATCACGTCTGTTAACATTTAGGTCTGTGCCGTGTAGAAAATCCCCGTATTAAAATAATCTATCAGACTATGTTAGGGCCAATAATTGGTGAAGAGCCTGCAGTCCGGGTGAGGAGGGAAGAGTTCAGCAAAAACACGACGAGGTCTGTTGGCTGTGAGTTTGGCAGATGGAGTTGTAGAGCACACGGCTGCAACGTTCAGGACCCATAACCAACCAAAAGCTTGAGAAAGGACGTGCTTGCAGTAGCTGGAAGCTTTTCGTGCCCTTACCAGCTAAATTCCCCACCCCTCCTGCGATGGTTCAGACCAATAGTTATACTTGAGCCTGGGCTCCTTTCGCTCTTTCCCGGATCCTGTTGCTGTCTCTTGAGGTCCTGGAAGGAAGGAGATGGTCCAGACCAGGACATTTAACTCTTTCCTGGGGTGAGAGGAGGCTTCTGTCTCTCCAGTTCCAAACAAGAAGGTCCTAGTACCCAGACAGGTCTTATCTCCAAGTCTGGACATGCTCTCTTTTGGGGTGTGAATCACATCACCCTGCCAAGTGATTCACTCCCTCACCCAGTGCCATGGGGAGCCAAGGAGGCCGCTGCAGATGAACCCTCCTGCAGTGGTAATCCTGCATGTGGAGCTTGCTCTCTGGTCAGACACGCACACGCAGATGACTGCTTTCTAGAATGTATTACTAATTTCTGACTTTCCAAATGTAAGAAGAGTGATATAAGCTTACCCAAAGTTAATATGAAGGATCCACCAGTACACCTATTTTTGTTGTTCTTTTATGTTTTGCTTTTTTTATTTTTCCACATGATAATGTACCATGTCAGGAGTGCATAATTTTTAAAATTTTCCAAATTCTCTTTAAGAGAAATTGGAAAAAAAAATCTCCTTCAGCTCCACAAGCAGAGAAAGCTAGCATTATCTTTGATTCTTCTTACAGATATGTAACTACATTATTTTAATGGCATATATTTTAATCGCATTACAGAAGAGGAAGCCTGTAGTTGGCTGGCACTTCATGTTGTTCCCCTGTGGCCCTCAAAGGATTTCTAGACAGGTAGCAGTATCAGTATTATTAACACGTGTGAAGAATATCTAGGGTTTTTTTTGTTATTTGTTTGTTTCTTTTTCTGAAGAATATCTAGGGTTTCTTTTTTTGTTATTTGTTTGTTTCTTTTTATTTTTAAGTACTGTTATATATAAATCTGTCTGGTGACTGACAATACCAAATCTTAAAGGATTTATTTTTGTTGTACTGCATTTTTTTTATAGAAAAGGTATTTCATTGCAATAAATGATAGCGAGTCATTTATTACAATGTATTATCGGTTACATGTAAAGATGTCCAGCTTGCAAGTATTTACAGTTGTGCCACTGTATAATTCATCTCAAACCCACAGAGCAAGTTTGTGAAAGACAAATATCTCAAATAGAAATATCAAGTCTGTTACATTATACATCAATACATTAACTTCAAGATTTAATGTGATGTTAGATCAGAAATGAGCTTTCGGAGAAAGCCATACTGCATGAAATACGGATTTAATCGTCATTTTCCATCTTCAGTTACTCAATATCTCATCCACCTGGCATTTACATCCAAACCAGGAGTTCCACATCCACTGAAACCAGCAAGTGTATAAACTGTTGGGTTTATGGAAAACATTTCATAGTTATCCACTGAAATTCTCAAATACTTATTTTTAAAAGGACACAACTGCTTGCTAACTCCCTGGACCTTTCGTGGAGTGTGTTTTGAAGCTTAAGCAAGGTTTTGTTGACTTTTCTTCACCCTGCAGGTAAAGTTTGCTGGCAAACAGTATCCAGATTCTGTGCCTTCTTACATTTTTGCAAGCATTATTAAACACCTATTTAATTTGTGTCCACAAAGAAGAAGCACAGTAGTTGCTGCCTTGAAGAGCTGAGGTGTAACATGACAAGTTTCACATAAAGAGCCTGATAGGAATGATAGGCACGGTTTCACATAGTACTTGCAATTTTTAAAACAGTCCAAAAGTAATTAAAGTCAGTAGAAACCGCCTTTATCCTTCTCCATCAAGAACAACTCATTCCACAAGGGGTGCAGAATGAGTTGGAAAGATTTGCAGGAGCTGCTGCTCCTGGGGTGTGTTTGAAAACCCATTTCAGTCAGGGGCTCTTTCACTTTCCTCATTAGAAACCAGCAACTTGCCATTTTGGCTGAAGAGCGTAGCACTAATTAGGCAAATTTCAATATGAATTTTAATGTCACATAAACCTTACCTTGGAAATGAATTTATTTCTTCCAGATTTGGCTCTAGCGTGCTTCTGACCTATTTAGTTTCTTCATGAAGATGTATTTGTCTAGTACCAAAAAAGCAAAAACTTCTGCACTTAAAATCAGCTTGATTTCAAGGTAAGTGAAAATTTAAGTGTTCCAATTTCTTCAGAGTTTTTCTGGAATAAATGCCAGGATAGCATCTTGTAAAGGTATATGTGTATACATATGAGTATCTGTGTATATATGATTTCTATTCTTTAGTTTAACTGCTTAGGGTATGAGAACATCTGCAATATGGCATATGGCAGACCTAGAACAAGACTGAGAAAGAGAAGCAAACTTGAATCTAACCTCCAAGACTATTATTTTAGAACTATGTTTAGTATTCTGTGGCAACAAATAACTATTAATGCAACAGAGGAATAACATTGCTAGAAATGGAATATAACAGTACAGCCCTTAGGAAAATGAACACATTTTTTTTTCCCAGAGGCTCACAAGATGTTGTACATCAGGAGAGCCAGGATGGCAGCTGGATGCACTACCTTACTCTAGGAGGAGTTCTGGGAATCCTGGCATGAGGGGGAACAGCTTCCTCAGCACTTTGCTTCATGGTCTGGACAGTGTGAAATTGAAGTTTTCTGCTCTTTCTAGGATTGAGGGAGGTGAGAGGATGGTCTGCATAATGGGGGCCTCACTGTTTCACACATTTTGGTCACTTGATGGTCTGCGGTCATTTTGGGTCTGAACTTTGTTTTACTTCACTAGTCTGATAGTGCCTGTGCAGATAAAAATGCTGCCTTGGTTGACTCCATTTTGTTTGTTATTACAAGGAATAACAGAAAAATACTGTATGCAGCATAAAGCCCGTCCAATAGCTGGACTTAATGTGGTTTAACTGTCGACAGCATGGATGTAGCTCTCTCCAAAACAGTTATATTCCTGTAAGTATGACCTGCAGACCACTCGGATGCCCAAAAGTACCAGCCCTCCGTCCCACGCAGCTTTCTGCTCTCCTCTTCTGCCAAAGGCTGCTCATCAGTGAGCGGCCCTGTCTGTCAATGGCAGCTGAAGTCACTCACTAAGGACCTCCAAACTTTAAGACTCTGCAGAGCAGAGGAAATTGTGAATAATGTTTGAAATACTTAAATACTGTAAATACTTAGGTGGCAATCAGCCACCTATCTTTATAGCCCCATGGTCCTTAAGTGTGAGCTAATGTGCCGCCAGCCCGGTGCCGGCGCTGGGGAATCCTCTCCTGCAGGATTCCTTGCCAGGATGCTCCCTAGGTGCTTTGAAGGAGAGCTGGCGGGTGGGCCATGTTCCCGGGGTGCTTGGGCACGGGCTGGAGGCTGCTTTGGAGGCCAACTTGCCGCCTGCATGTGCAGCTCTCACCTCGCTCCGGCACCAGGAGTCAACGTTTCTGTTACGCAGCCTACAAAACCTGCACACGTGAGAGGGACGGAGCTGGGGCTCCCGTTCCCCTGGAGCACCGTCCGCAAGTGCCTGTGGGCAGTGCGCTCACGGCATGCCTGGCAGCTGGACTGTGCTCCTCAGCCCCAGCGACACGGGTATTAACTCTGATTTGCAGCTCAGCATTCTTGATTATTATCATTCTAACACCTCTTAAAAGTCCAGCTACCTCTATATCCAGCTCCACAAAATAGCCTTTTTTTTCTTTATTTTTTTCTAATTCAGCCAGTGCTTTTATCCTGTTATATATATATATTTATATATTTCCATCACCTGTTTGCACAGGTTCCCTGTGATATGAAATTCCATTCACTAGGTTCCACTCTTTCTACCCTTAATCACCAGTAGAGGGAGAGGTCAGCTAATTTCCATAGCCTAATTTAGATCATCTCTGTGTTAACAGTAGGGCTAGTACTGGCCAGTTCTTTTCTATAAATCTGCTTCAGCCATTTTGACTGTGTGAGAATTAACTACAGATTATAATACAACTCACATTGGAAATAAGAAATATAAATTTGAATTTTTGTGTGTAATTTGTGTTAGATGCTTGGCCTAACTGGTTAGGAACTAGAACAAAAACATGAATTTCAAAATACATCATTTTTCTTTGATTATTTAAAAGTAATTAGCAGCTAATAGTTGGTGGGGAAAACACCTTTTGATGACAGGCTTTGGTCAGAACAGGTAATTCACAGTATTTTTTTTCTGTGGTACAAGAAGGAAGTTGCATTAAGGAAATAAGTGTAGTACAGTAATTCTTCATACTATGCCAAATGGCATAGTAAGAGGAGAGTCAGATTAAATGGGGGGAGGCAGAACACAGACCTGCAAATCCTTGCTTGCTGCTGAAATTCTGTTGGCATCAGAGTGATTATTCCAGAAAGAGGGAATGTCTGCATCAAATTCAGCCAACTAATCCTATTGCATTGCCTATTTACAGCCCTCTGTGAAGGACAGGGGGGAGATGATTAACATAACAGCATATCTTTTCTTCAAATAGTTTCATGAAGAAGATTGTTCAGAGAAAGCAACAGTATTGCAAGTTGCTCATAGTCAAGAACTGGAATATGAATTAGGCAGCATGAACCTGCCCATATTACAAAACAGAAAAAAAAGCAATTTTAATAAAATAAATATAAAAAGTCAATTAATTCGAGTGAATTTTAAAGATCAGAAGATTGCATACAGTGCTCCATAACAATGAATTATCTCTGTTTTATAGTTTCAGGAGTAAGGGCACTTGTTTGACTGAATAACAAATGCGTATCATTTAGCAGCATGCTGAGCAATAGCATGGCATTTAATTTTTCTGCAAATTGAGGCATGCAGTTTTGCAGGATTTATATGTTTTTTTTTCTTCCAGATCAGGAAGTTAGATGGCTTAAGACTAAAAATGTGCTTTGCTAATTTCCCTGTGATGGTCTTTCAGTTGTCAGTCTTGGTCTTGGAAGTTTCTCGTAGCTGTTCACGCAGCTTTGATATCTCCAGGAAAAAAGCTGCAAACACTTTGGTTCCTTTGATGTAATTATGTCTGTGAAGAAGGGAGGAAAGAGAAAGAAGAACTATCAGACTGTTTCTGCTATTCAAGTTAATGGCCTGGTCCTGTGAAGTTTTCAGCATCTTCAGAAGAACTTGCAAGATTGGTCACCCAAAGAACCCGCAGAAGATACTCAGAATTATAAAAATGATTGATTTATCAGTGACAACTATATTACTGTTGGCTTACTTTAGTATAGGAGAGAGGTAAAAGAGGAAAAGCACCTCTCTGGGGTTGAGAAAGGAATTGTTGTGTTCTAGCTCCCTGCTCACGCCTGCTGTGATGACAGTTTTTTTATTTTCTTGTGTCATGAGTACAAGTGGTAGACAAAGTAAATGGCCATGGAGGTGACCTCATTTGCCCCTTCAGTCTGCAAGGTACCCATAGAATCACAGAATCATCAAGGTTGGAAGGGATCTTTGGAGATCATCTAGTCCAACCCCCCTGCACATGCAGGGTCACCTACAGCACGTGGCACAGGACCGCGTGCCTTGGTTTCATTCATTTACATTACAGGAACAGCAGGAAGGCATGGAGGAACGGATTCCTGAGAAAAGGATTCGCTATAATTCTGGCTTCCCTGCAACTGGCTTTCCTCAGAGGGACACTCGGAGATAGCATTTTCATTAGTGCTGTATCTCCTGCTGCAGCCTGGTGTATCCTGATGTATCTCCTGCCTGTGACGCAAGGGCTGGGGCTGCCCTGGGGAGGGGGAAAGGGGCGAGGGGAAACCCGGTGTTAGCGTGGGGCTCGGCACGGCACACCAACAGCGCTCTGAATAGTGTATTACCATGGCACCTGGAAGAATAAGGAGGAGTGACAAGTCTAAGCTGATTTTGGTGTAATTACACTAGTTTTGGTGCCTGTAATATAAATATATCTTTAAATATATTAAAATGAAAAACACCCAAATCCTTTCTTAATTGCTTAACTGAGCACGTCTGTCTGGAATACTTCAAAATGGATGTGGTGAGGGAAAAGTGCCCTTCTACATCATCACCATCTTTCAAACGAGAGGAAGATTTCAAAATGAAAATTGCCAGTGCCATGGGTTTAAAGACTAACTAGTCAATTTATGAAAAGTTATATAGCAATATTTGATAAATTTGGAATTTTGTTTTCTGCACGACACAGTAACAAGTTTCCTTGAGGTGGCAAGCTGCGACAGGCCACTGGAGAGTGAAGAACCCCATCTGGCAATACTTGTGTGTGGCCACCCAGGCACTTCAGTTCTTCCCCTTCTCTGGTAGCACAAATGAAGAAATAAAAAGAAACCTGCTTATTTTCTCATTCTGGGAGTGCTCCCCATCATCAGCTGCTCCAATTGGAAGCATTATCACACTTTTCTGCATTATAGTCTGAAACATTCTGGCAATAGGAATCGTTGAGCCATCCCGAATAAAGTCTGGATCTTCTCCAAAAACTGAAATACATGAAAAGAGTTGGTTTTATTATGTGAAATAAGGATCCTTTCTTCTGCCAACAAATATCTGCTATCAAATATCTGCAACATGCTCAAACAAAGAACTTCTTCACAAATGCTTTTCGAGTGCTTAGCCAACTGATTTCATGAATCTGTTGCTCTCTACAGACCTCTGACTTTGAATCAGAACAAAAAAAAAAAAAGGGAGATCTTTTGGCTGCTCCTCCTAAGTACTCCCCAGCTCAGGAAAACACAAACATTGAGGCCTGACTGGCTGAGGGGTCCCACAGAAATCAATGACAGATTTCTAAGGGTCAACAGCTATACTACTGAATGAGGAAATCTAACTTGTTTTAAGGCTCAGCATGATTCTTTCTTAAACTTGCAGAGATGATACTAAAAATGAAAAGAAGACCTGCCTGTTCTTATTGCCCTTCTCGCTGCTATATATACTGGATCATTAATATCAGCAAGCCAGGGCTTTGCACCCAAAGACATAGACACTTTCAGTTTATTCGGGCTGTTCCTCTTGGAAAATACATCCTCCAAGTACTCTGCCACCTACAAAGAAAAAATATACCTGTAAGAACTGTTTGTCTTGTTTCAGCTCACAAACTTACACCTACATTTTCTAGTCTCATAAAGTGCCAAACGCTGGAAACACTTAGTTTGCTGCTAGTTTGTGGCATTGAGAGGGACCTCATTTATCTAGAATGAGCCAAAAACAAAACAAAACAAATAAAAAACAAGGTAGGCTTCTTACCTGTTGTTTAACAACTGAAAGGTCCATGTGGGGGACTTGACGGATTGAAAATTTGCCTATGACTTTTGCTGGAATGACTGTTTTAAATCCTGGTTCATGAAAAGCTCCTTCAATCCCATGAATAGAGAGAGAAGGATAACGCCACAGGTGTAGAAGTATCTCTTCCTTCAAAAAACAAGGGATGACGCTAGAACCATTCACAAATTACAGAATTAAAGTGAACAAGATTTTTCCATCCTAAAATTTTACTTGGAGGCCTCTGTATTTTAAAGGTTTGTGTTTTAAACCTTGCTAACATATTTTCATATTTTAAAAAGCACTACTTTTCAATCAAAATTATCAACATTTGTTTACCTCAAAAAATATTTCACAGAATCACAAAATGGTTGAGGTTGGAAGGAACCTCTAGAGATCATCTGGTCCAACCCCTCCTGTACGTGCAGGGACACCTAGAGCACGTGGCACAGGGTCTCATTCAGGCGGGTTTGGAAGATCTCCAGAGAAGGAGACCAGTTATTCATGGACAACAGAAAAAGCAAACATTTCATTAAGAAACATCTTGGAAGTAAAACATTTTTGGTGTAAATGTAAAATAGATTGAAAAAGAGAATGTATGCTGCATTTCTAAAAAACGTATTGGGGGTCTCTCCTCTCTCCTATGCAATTTCTGCTGAACAATTAACTGTATTATTTATATTTTTGTTAGTGGTTAACATTTTTCGTTTTAGATAATAAATTGTGATAATTTATACACAGCCCATGCAAGATGTGTTTAAACATTTTTACTAGATGTGCTTTAGATTAATGGACTAATTTGAGTTGAAAAAAAATAAACCTGATGCTTCTTGGGCTTAGAACAACTTCTGACTTGACCACCTACCAATCCCAGAACTTCTACTTACAGGAAAAACCTGCGAACAATTTAGCCAGACCCTGTCAGAAGTACCAGGCAGAACTCATAAGTTCTCCAAGTAGAGAAGGGAAGATTTTTTTTTTTATTATTAATGAGCATCTCATCTAAATAATACAAGAGGTAAAATGACTATAATTAATAGCCAAGTTGATCTGTTTTTCTATAAAATATAAGAAGGAAAAAACATGAAAATGTTTATTCGAAAGAAGAAAAGAAAGAAAGGAAATACTATCATATCTGGCAGCTCCTTTTATATAAATTGTGATTGCAAAGCAGAACTGCTTCTTTCTTTGTACTCCAATTTTATGAATATAGATCCTTAAGTGCACATAAAAGTTGCATTGCTTCATCCGGGTACAGGCATAGTACCAAACTTTAGTATGGTTATGCTTTACTTGTATATTACTGATAATTACTTAAGCTAATTCAGAGTTTTTTCCATGGGAATAATTGCATCCATCTTATATTATACTGGTATAATTATGTTAGTGATAAAAAATGAATGAGAATCCCCTCTTGTCTCCAGGCTGCCACTTTTGTGCTAAGCCTGCCCTTACCTACTTTTGTGTTGTTTTTATGTGTTTTATTTTTTAATTTAGGATGTAATTTGTAAATGCTGGCAAAGTGTTAGGAGCTTTTTGCCATACTCAGCAGACATCAAAGTCTGAATTAAACAAATAAAAAGCCCAGAACACATCAAACTAAAGCTGCCTTCCACTTTTCAGATATGAACACAACTTCCTTTTTACCATCTGCTCTGTTTTGAGGGATTTAATGCTTATTGTGCTTGCCTGGTGGGTTGCAGGTTGGATTCTGCCGATCAAGAGAAGGGGTAGCCAAACTGTTTTACATTACTCCTTTTCATTGCTTAATCATTTTGGATCACCTTCCCCAAAAGCCGTCATTTTCAGCAGGTTTATTTAATTTTATTGAAATTTTAATGCTCTGCACTCCTTTATTTTCTGGAAATTGCCATTGATTGAAAATATCTTTCATTTTGACTTCATCTATAAATGCTATGAAAAGGTCATTTGCATTCTTTATGCTGATGATTTATACGGATGCCATTTTACCTTGGTATCATAGAGGAATTTTTTCACTCCGCTATTATTTTTCTGTTCCTCTATATCAAATTCAATTGATTCATACAACTTCCTCTCCTCCTCTGTCAGGGCAGCAACACTATCATAGATTCCAGGGATCTGAATATGACCTGTGGAATCCACAAGGCTGTCTACAAAATAAGATAAAGATATCAGTAAATGTAGGATCTGTTTCTAATTTTTATTTCTTTTACACGTCTTTTCCTGTTTCCTTAAGTCAACTCACCTGAGTGACTGGTTCCCTAATTGTTTGCAGCTACCACATTGTGGCCTTTAAGTTAGGGCGTTTTGTAATTTATTAAGAAATCTGTGGAGGTGCTGTTTGCAGTGTCTGCTTTCACTGCTCTGGCCACTGACGTGAAAATATCATCTTATTAAGACACAAATTAGCATCAAGGAAATCAGGTTTCACCCAGGTTTAACTGGGTACGAACAAAAAATGCCATTAACCCTTTACCCCGCTTTATTAACATCCAGGCCATAAACAAGTGTGTGAACGAAAACAACTGGATAAGGCCGGAGCACCGCTGGGAACATCTCCTTCCTTAGCGACCATCACCACAGCAGTGCGGACACTAGGGCACCTGGGATCCTGCTCACTTCATAGAATCACGGAATCATTAAGGTTGGAAGAGATCTTCTAGTCCAACCCCCTGCTCCAGCAGGGTCACCTAGAGCAAATGGCACAGGGTGGCATCCAGGCAGGTTTGGAAGATCTCCAGAGAAGGAGACTCCACAACCTCTCTGGGCAACCTGTTCCAGGGCTCTGTCACCCTCAGTGTCAGGAAATTTTTCCTTAAGTTCCTGTGGAACTTCTGGTGCTTCAGTTTGTGGCCGGTTTCTGTTCTCCTTTCCGTGGCGTCAGTGGCCACCACTGAAAAGGGGCCGGCCCCATCCACCCTTCCTCCCTTGAGGTACTTACAGACACTGATCAGGTCCCCTCTTGGCCTTCTCCAGGCTGAACAGGCCCGGCTCCCTCAGCCTTTCCTCACAGGGCAGATGTTCCAGGCCCCGATCATCCTCGCATTCGCACTTGCCTTCACGCCGCTCACCCGAGCACGGCCTGCCCTGTGTGCGCCAGCGGGCTGCCACTGCCCCAAATACCCCCCGAGCCACGGTGCTCGTCATTACCCAGCAGAGCCACCAGGTCCGTCATGGGCTCGTGGATGATGCCCCCAAAGGTCCCAGAGTGAAGGTCCTTGTCACCACTTTCGACCTGTATCAAAATTCCTCAGTTACATATCAATATTCCCTTCCTTACTGTTCTGCAATTACTTGTTTCTCACCAGAGCAGGTACTTTTAGCTTTTCAAATAAGGCCACAAATAAATGGAAAACTATTTTCTGTTTCTGTTTATAAAATGGACAACCTAAGTTTAGGAATGGCCCACTTCTGGAAACAAAAGATACAGCCTGATTGTAAACCATTAGAGAGAGAAATTCAGATGTCTATATTACTTACAGGCCTTTGAAATCAAATATCTCTCTCCATTCCCTCTTTAGCTTCAGTAAAATTAAACACATCACAAGCGACACAGTTGTATATTACTGTTTCTAACATTATGGAATAAATTCTTCAAGTTCTGCATTCTTCTTATTTAACACAAAATCTTTATAACAAATGCAAGACAATCTTATTTGTTTAGCCATAAGAAAATGTATGTATGTCCAACCTTAATTCCAAATTTCAACAAATAAGAATTTAGTGGTCTCTTGAATCACAGAGCATTAGAATATACAAAGGCATTTCATTTGTTTAATGGTTTCTTTTCCCAGGCACATTTTCATACTCAGGTTAATCATAAACTATTTTCCTTCAACAAAATTGTTTATTCTTCTCTAAAGCTCATTACAGTCAACTGTCTGGTAGCAGGCAGAGATCATTTTTGATGTTTTAATAGCATTATTTTTCTTAACCAAGACTTAGAAAAATTAAACCAAGGCTGATGAAGTTCCTTTAGGTTTAGGTTTAAACCAAATTTTGTTTATTTTCAGACATAAAGGTTAGTGCAGGGTTTTCTCTAGTTCTCTGGTTCTTTAATCCTGCTCCCTGAATTCTTCTATGCTTTCACAGGAACTTTCCAGCTGAGGAATTTCTGCTCTTTATTTCACAATGGCTTCTGTTGGCTGCTAAATATACTATAGTGGTTACCAAAAAAAAGTGTGTTTTTTAAACCCAGGGATCCAACTAAACTGAGTCCCGTTAGGCAGGTCCTATGCACTAAGCTGCTGCAAAGGGGCAGAGTAGCAGAGAAATCGTTTTGGAGAGGGTCAGGGTGTTTGCACACACGTGCGTGTGGATGTAGGAACAGCTTTGCAAGAGAACAAAGTTGATGTGAGGAGGAGGCAATGAGATCAAAAAGTGACAGGAGAGTAACGGGATAGGAGAGAGATCAGTGTGATTGCAGGTACCTCGTCACTGTGCACTTGGCAACCCGCTCAAACCAAGCTGTCCCCTTTACCTCCACAAAGAAGCAGGCGTTTCCCCGCGTGCCGTACGTGAGGGCAGGCTTCCTCTTGCTGAGCCAAAGGTTGTCCGAAATCACAAAGCAATCCACATCAGCAAAAAAGCACTGCTTCTCTTCCTCAAGCAGCTTCTCTAGCCCCAGAGACCCTGCTTCTTCCATACCTTCAATAACAAACTTGAAGTTTACGGGCATAGCCTAGATGAATTATTAATGAAGCCCGGGTGAGGAACAGGCATTTTCAAACAATAAAAAGAACCATTTAAAATGCAATAGCAAAAGTGTTTGCAGTATGTATTACGACAGGAAAAGAAGGAGGTAATTTTTTTTTTTTTCCAATAGAGTAGCATTGACAGATACACACACAGAGTAACCCAGCAAAGCTTATTTTACTTATGTGTTTTTTTAAAATTCCTTTTATGAAGAATGCAAAAGGGAACATATATATTTTTTTTTTTCCTACTTCAGGTTTCCAGAAAATCTGCTGGACTGTCTGGAAATTTTCTGAGAAAATGAAACTGGTACCACCAGTTAGGCTTTCCAAAGCAGTTAAAATATTTAGCAGTGCTGAGAGAAATGCCATTTAGTGAGACAGTCCAGCAAGTTTTCGTATTTCCACTTCTGTATTTCCACTTTCGAATTTCCACCAGGAGTACTCATACGGAAACCACTGGAAAAGGACTATTACTGCTATTTTCACAAAATCTGAAGCCAGGGTTGGTCAGATTATGGCAAAAATGCTTCTGGCAGTTTTATTATAATTGTTGTATTAGCACCTATGAATCTGTGTGCCTGCTAGCTAGTAAGGATGCATTTCCAATGGAAATTAAGAGAACCTTTATTAGGGAATAGTGAGGGTTAGAAATGCTGACATGTCCCATAGAAGGAATAAATTTGAGCTCAATTTCTATTCTACTTCATTTTCTCATTACAAGTTTTAAGATGTTTTCTGTTTGTTTCAGTTCTCAGATTAAAACCAGGAATAAATGTCTAGAATTGCAGAAACATGTTATGGATAAGTTTCCCAAGAGTTCATCAAATGACTATTAAAAATTTAGAAATAAACTGCTTGTGAATATTGTCTGATGGTCTGTGCTGTTTTATGGGAAATTATTTATTTTTCTTTTTTTCTTCTTGCTTGTTAAAATGCCAGAATAACTTGGAATAAATTGAAAAGACACAGAAAGCTGTGACCTGATCCATTTACAATAGCTAGTAAGTGGCCAAATAACTTGTTTGCAAGTTCATTACTTGCACTTAGGGATATGCTGAGTTCAGGTCAGTATTACTGATACAAGAAAACCATCAGTTTTTCAGAAGGTTGTGAAAGGGCTTTAAAACCAAGTCTTAAAGCACAGTCTATGTGCATAATGCCTTAACAGAGGCACAAAAGTAGTTTTCAGCAATCCAACAAAATATATTGTGGAAATTTGCCTTAGGAAAGGTAGCTAACCAGGTTTTAAGTGTGGACTAGCTAACTAAAGCTATTTCAAAATTGCTAAATACACTGACTGTCTTATAGACAACTGTGCCACTCACTGTGGTAGTCCAGGCAAAACCTGATTCTGAGAGACCTACCAGCCTCTAAGGGGGTGTATGTGTGCATGGTTAATGCATCCATGCCAAGTATTTTCTTTGATAAATCTAATACATTGTTGAAAGAATACTGCATTACATATGAGCATTTTGAGATACTTAATCTCTTTTTGCCTATACACAAACTGAAGGTAACTTACAAGTAGCCAGGACTCAAGATCAGCAGAATGTAACAGCAGAGATGAGTCTTCATGACCAATCCCTGATTTATGTAGTTTTACAATTTTAAAAGTGCTCAAGAGAATAGTTCTCAAGGGCATTTAATGTATGTAATATATATTGAATGCTTGCCTTCTCCCTGCCTATTTTACTCTGCAAGGCAATGACAGTGACACTATATTTACATTGCACACAGCCTATTCAAAATATAAATGCTCAGGACAGATGGTTCCTGGAGTGGGACCAGTGTCCTAGATGTAATATTAGAAATAATCCAGTATTTTAAAATGCACATGATCTGTTGGAACACACACATATCCTGTAACTCACAGGAGGGGAGGTTTATTCCTCCAGAGAGACACTGTAATAATAAAAATATTTCTCTCCAATACCTACTAATTTCAAGGCTCTGAAAGTTTCCACTGCATTTATCCAGGCTAAGACAGGTCCTTTATTATCTGTTGCTCCACGCCCGTAGAGATTTCCTTAAAAATAAAAGAAAAATCTCTTAGGCAACCTTTGAAACTTCTCTTGCCACTCCAGTGCTATTAGAAATCCCTGCTGCCAGAGAAGGCACAGCAGTGTGTCAAGTGACGGGTCAATATCATGAGATTTTTGTCACCTTGTTTTAAGTGAGGTAAGGGATGTTTCCCAGTGGCCTCGTATGTTATTGCACCAATCTGAGCTTCACCCCGTTCTTGGAAGCTCTTAGCTCACCCCAGGCATGCCTGGCACCGCGGCATGTCTCGACACAACATGCAGCTTCTCCCCGTGGATCTGTGGGAGTCCCCGCTGGAGGCAGTGGAGTTACTGCAATGTGTTTGTTTGGAAACGATCCCCACAAATGGAAAAGAGGGACTTAATTGCTATAGTGCAGAATTGGCAATCACGATTTGAGTTCTCAGCCTTCCTTGGCCACTGACCCTCCATCTCTGCTTTTTCTTCCTTCAGTGCATGGTGCTTTTTGTGCCCAGCTGGTTGCAGCAGAGGGATTATTACATTAAGTGAGACCTCTCCTTCCTCCCCTGTGAATGCTCCTGCTCTGCAATGAGGAGGGCAGAGGGAGTACAGCGTTATGGAGCAAGAACAAACTGCGGGAGGGGGGGTCATGGTTGATTCAACGAGAGTGATAGAGCAGAAGTGCATTCTCTGTTTAATCGTCTATAAAGCAACACTAATCGCACGTGGCTCTTCCACACCACATATTGAACAGTAACTCTGAGATTTCACTACTCAGAGCATAGTCATCTAGACCCAAGTCCACAGGATTTGTCCCAGAGACTTTCATGAGAGAAGTCATCATGCTTCAATTAAATATGTAAGATATATAACCTCTTCCCTCTCCAAATCTCGGGGATGCATTCGCATAATGATGCTAAACCTACGATCAGGTACCCACCATTGATTTCAGTCAGCGTGTAGGGGTCAGTTTTCCAGCCGTCTTCTTTTTTGGCAGGCTGCACATCCACATGACCATAGAAGCATACGGTGGGTTTTTGTGGATCCTTGCCCAGTTCTGCAAGAATGACAGGTGGCAGCAGTAGGTTCCGCCCATCGGGCAACTATAGAAAATGTTAAAAAAAAAAAAAAGGCAAAAAGCTGCAGAAACTTGCAAGTGCTATAAGAAAAACAGCAATTTTCAGCAATGAAAATCCTTTTACATTACTCTGATTTGAAATACTCTGATTTGATCAGATGACTGAATTTGACTTTGACTCCAGCTCCAAACTACACAGAAACTAAGATCCCCTCCCCACCCATCACCTTCTATAGGGACTTTATGGAGCATTTCTAAAGTGTTACTTTGACAAACATACTGTTTGCTGAGCTTTGCTCAGAAACAGATCTTGATGGTAGAGAAGACAAAGCTGTAGTGCTGTGTGACAAAAGTACATGTCCCGACATTGAAATAGTCAAAGCCACACAGAAAATAACTGGCAGGTTGGTTTTGCAAGAGACAGATACCAGGAGGCCTGCAACAACCTCAAAGAAAGAAATGAAATGAAATTGTGCTCGCAGAAAGCAGCAGCAGCTATTTCATGCTGTTTTGAAAGCAGGTTAAGGCTTCAGACCAATCCTGTAATGTACAGCTATGTGAAACAGATCTCAGCATTGGTCAAGGGCTGGGTGGGGTTGGGGCTGCATGTCTCAGAAGTGAGAAACAAGAGTCAGAAGAATGTGTGCACTATGCTGTATTTGCCAATAATATTAGTATGTTGCAATATTAAAGCATAGCAGCTTCTTCCTCATAAAAACCCAGACCCAAAAGAAAAAAACAAATTTGCAAAACAATAGTTCTTTTTTCAGCAGAGAAAGGCATCTCTGGGGTCTGCTCCAGAAACGGTTAATCTACTCCCTGTTGTTACTAACATAGACTGTTGCTACATATTTTGACAATCATAGTTGTATACCACATGCATGCTGATGTTTTAATTTTAACTGTATTTATTACAACCAATGAATCACATAACCTTAGATTATTAAAGTTTTGCTGTTCTGCAATATCTTTGTGCTTGGACTATCATTGACCTTCCCAGAAGCCCCAGAGAAAGAAAAACACAACTGGAGAATTAATGAACTTTTAAATTCTTTTTAGCTTAGAAACCTAACAGCACAGGGCAGCAAAGAAAGATCCACTATGATAAGAAGTGGTAAACGAGAGACAAAGACTCCTCAGGGATTAACTCTTGCCTGCCATTTTCCAAGGATCATCATTAAAACAAACAAACAAACAAACAAACAAACAAAACAAGGCTTGTGTGACAGAAGTTTCCGAAGAGATGATATTCAGGATATCTAGCATTCTTAGCCTGATAAAAATTTAGCCTCACATTTTTGCATACTTCTTTCACCCAGTTAAAAGTGTTGAGCAGTCCCTGGTGTGCTGATAACATCCACTTGCATTTGGATTGTCTGAACAATCTCATAAGGTTTCATATTCAACCTGAGGAAGGACTGAGTTTGGCAGGGATTATCTGACTATGGGACTGACTATTGAAAAACTCTTGCCCAGCTACAAAGAATATGAGTAAGTCATAGCATATATGTGCATATGCATAGCAGTGAATGTAATAGGTATAACATGGGACAAGAAAATCCAGTAATTTAAATAGAGGAATGAAAGATGCACCTGATGCGACCCCAGGTTTACTGAGTTAACAGTGGCTCCCAGTGCTCTGAGTCTGTCGGCTGCTAATGCCACCATTCGTATTACTTCTCTCCTGAGATCTGGTTGAGCAGAATCGCTTTCCACCGCCACCCATTCCTCAAGGTTCTGGATAGGAAGACAAGAGATACAGCTAAATAAATCAATGGGTCTAAAAAGCAGGACTCTGCTGTTTTTCCTGTGAATACAAATAGTATTGCTCTTGAAGATGCTTTCTTTTCTGGCCTGTCACAGCCTCGATAGAGACTCTGCACCTTTACTCTGTTAAAGGATCGTTAGGACCCTGGATCACCTTATTTGCATCTGAAACGTCCACTTCAGACTTGGCCCAGGACAAAAGCATCAGCTCTTGACTCCTTCACCGTACTCCTCCACAGGGCTTCCCCCAGAACCTCTCCTGACCACAGCAGGAGTCGGCTTCCTGCTACCCTCCTCCCTCGGGACATTGTGCCTGTCAGAACCCCTCTGTTCCTGGGAGAAAAGCCTCAGGCCACAGAAGAATTGCTGAGATGGCTTCCTGATCCTTCCTTTTTAAGCAGACAGGGCACCCACTGTCACCAGCAGATCTAAAATTCTGTCTCCAAGGAGTTAGACTGGATCACAACTAATAGTT
>NW_010587968.1:0-29285 GCF_000705375.1 Tinamus guttatus
ATCACACTGCAAGAACGAGGAACAGCTCTGAGCAGAGCTGTGCTCCTACGGGGCTCCGCATGTGGTCTGCGTTTCCAACCCACCAGCATCACGTAGGCAGCGGAGTGAACAACCAAAGAGCTGAGCACACAAATACCAACGTCTCAAATACATTTGCCTAAAACATGAGAGAGAGAGAGATGCTTAAGGCATAAAAGCAGGGGGAGGGAGGATGATGATAGGCACTCAGAACATTTGAGAAATCAGAGTATTGGAAAATCAGTGACAAAAAGTGCTATCAAATCACCATACAGCATTTGACAACTCAACAGCCACAGTTCCTTGGTTTGAATAGTTAGGTGACAATCACAGTTTTAATAACCACATTTTTTTAAAGTTAATTCATAGTTCTCATGGAAAATGGAAAGTCAGAAAGGATGAAATGCTACCTTACTTCCCAATCAAAAACCAAAAGGCTAAGAAATGAGAATTTTATATTTTAAAATACCTCTGCGTCAGGCATTGACTAAGATGATGAATTCAACCCTATCTTTCCATCGCACAAAACAACAGCATATGTTGAACCAAAAGGGGTGACAAAAATCTGGCTGTCAAGCGTTCTGCCCCAGGGATCTTTCCTGTCTTTGCAGCTTTGCTGACTCCACTGCTTTTCCCAATGCGATGCACCGAGGGCCTCCAAGCTGAGAATTTTTTCAGCACTGGAAACACTATGGGCAACTTTTAAAAGAATTGGAGGAGATCCAGACTCCGTCCCTTCATACCACAATTGAAAATGTGCTTGCCTTACTCCTTGCCGGCCACGTCAGGACAGCGTTTACCACGGTGACTTCCAGGCATGACCAAGGTCTGACTGACCACAACCACTCTATGGTCCTGAGGGGCTGCCTTCTCTACAGCCAGGTCAAGCAGCGGCCTCGAGGTGACTCATCTCCTCTCAGTGCTCACACAGGAGCAGATGACTACTGTGGTCTCACCAGAACAGGTGTGTAAATTCATCAAATGCAGCAACATCTAAACCAAAATCTCCATGCATTACAATAATGTTGTGGGGAGCCCCCTGGGCAAGATTCTGTGGTTAGGACAGCAAGTTATTTGCTATCAGCAGGAGCTGAGCAGCTGCTGGAAGCAGCATCTGGTTCCACTGGGATAAGACATGGAGGATCAACGGCCCTTTTAATTCTGGTTTCTCTGCCCTGCACCAGATGGCCAGGAGACAAACAAATCCAGAAAGCCACTGGCACGACACCTACGGTGCATGTTTTAGGAGAACCTTCATAGCAGGGGCAAGACATCCCTTGCAGACGTTGACTCACCAGAACGGGCAGCTCTGCAGAGAGCTCAGCAGTGGGTCTGGAAACAGTTCAGGTGTTGAGGCCTAGAAATGGTCCGTGCAAAAGGAGGGTTTATTAGATGAGGCTCTACCACTGAGATGTCTGTGGGCCAGTCGGGCTGTGCTTTTTCACGCAGATGCATTCCCTTGGGTCTCTGCACAGCGTGGCCATCCTTGCAGTATTTCTTCTGCAAGTCGACACAGTCAGATTAAAAAACAAAACTAAACCAAGAGACTCAGACATCTCTGTGCTCTTCATGATGGCAGGAAACCACCCAAGTTTCTTGCTTCCCCTTCCATTAAATCTCATTTGTGACACTACCCTCGGTCACTCTGCTCTGAACGCCAAAGATTGCCGCTGGGCAACCAGCCACACTTCTCCTTGGTGTTCACCATGCCCCGTGCCAGCTGCAGCCCCTCTCTCCTGGTTGTATCTTGCACCTGCAGAGCAGAACAACTCAGCACTGGGGCTGTGCAGCTTCGGAATAAGAGCATAGCAACATGAGGTCCTCAGACTTCAGGTCTCTAAGCTCTTCGAGTGAACAAGGAGCCCTGGTGTTTGACATTTAATCTCCGAGGAACAACCTCCAGCCTTGCCTGTTTATTCTTGTGCCTTTTGCCAGCAGCTGACAAGCTCCTGATTAAGAAAAGAAGAAAGGAAAGGCAGAAAACCAGGAAGAACTGGAAACTCTTTCAGCTATTTCCTTGCTGCTGGTTCAGACTTTTCTAGTTCTGAGCACCGAAGTTTCAGCCTTGTCCTCCTTCATTTGCATTTCAATAAGGAGATGCAACAGTGTCCACCCAAAGACGCCTTTGCACAACTCTGAAGCATTTCTTTCCTTTCTTATCCCTTGTTTACTCTTCCCTCTTCCAAGGGGGTCAGCTTCTGCAGTCGAACTCAGTATGGCCAGGTGCAGCCCCTAATGTAGGACAACATTATTGAAGCCAACAGGGTGGGCTTCCATGGAAAATAGAACTGGTATCTGGAAGAGAGGAAAGGAATAAGAGCAGCACTGATGACTGCGGAGGAGCACATAAGCAGGTTGTGAGGACCTCCAAGAGGAGATGCCAAGTGAGGTCTACTTGAAATGCTATTCCTGACCAAGGTGGGAAACAGTTTGATTTCCACGGGAAACTTCAGCCAAGTCTCCTCAGTACTGTGGCTCCACCAGGTCAGAAGCCACCAAGAGTCATCCATAAGGCCCAGATCCCACCGCCTTCCTTGGCCGAACAGCTGGAGCTCTTAACTGTCCTCCACCAGTCTGCAACCCCACAAACCTCCAGCTCGTTCACCCCATCCCTTGCCCCAACTTCTTCCCACCTCTGCTGCTCCTGCCATTGCTGTCACTCTGAGAACATTCCTGCCTTAAAAACAGGCATTCTCATTACTGCTTCTTTGGTTTTGTCTTACAGCCAAATCCTCTCTCCCATATATCGCAGACGACAGACAGAAAACAAAACCTTCATCCAAACAGTAGTCTCCAAGTGGCCAACAGGTTCCTGGGATTGGCGCATTGGCAGGTGTCTAGGGGGTCTTACAGAAGACAGCTTTATACTGAGCTCAGATTGAGATCTGCATATGGAAATGTGGAAACATTTCTAATTCGGAGTCTGAATCACGCGGCTGATGCCAACCTCCCATCACCTTTCCTTGAACTGGTGGCAGAGCGGCAGAAGAAGCAGAATCGCGATTTTTACCTCTCTGGTGCCATGTGGCACTCTAATTACAGCGGGGTGGCCAGCCAAGGCTGTCCCGGGAGGCTCGAGCAGCCCCTGCTCTGGGCTCCACCTGGTCCCCGGCTCCCCCGGGAGAGCCCAGGTTGCGGCGCTGCAGCTGCCACGGGCTCTGCCGTGCACATGCCATCGTCTCGGGGATTTGGAGCCCACAAATGAATCTCCGCGTTTCAACCGTCCGGGCTCATCTGTGTTGCAACTCTAATACTCTTTTAAGCTCCCACAAATTTCTAAATGCTTAAAGCTATTACAATCTCTGTGTTATTTTACATTAGGCATCCCATTAACCATTTTCTTACTTTGATGTAATCAGAGTTTGACATTATTTGGAGATTAAGTCTGGACAACAAGGCCAAACAGCCTTTCCTATGAGCAGACTAGCTTAGGACAGGGGAGCCTGGACCCAAACTGTCTACAGAGAGAGGATGAAGCAGAACCAAGCGGTGGACACAACAGGGCAATGGGGAGATGGCCACATACGAGCCCAGCAAAGGTGACCCAGGAAGCCACCCAAAGGGTGACCCAGCAAAGCACTCGAACTTTAAGCAACAAAGCCTGACTTTAAGCAACCCATTAAAAATCTAATCAGGATTACTCCAGCCTAAAACAAAACACATAGCTCACAAAACAAATCTAGCGCGTGAATTGCTGAACCAGGACACACCTGGTTGGAAACATCTATGGAAGAGCTGATGTTCTCCCGACGCCACCGAGACCCAGGGATCATTATGCTGATGCTTCATCTGTGCCAAAGAAAATAAAAACCTTTCGACTGAGATTCCAGAGTCGTCATTGGGATTTGGAAACACTCAGCTCATCTGGTCATCGGAGTTTTGAAAATGTTGAACACCACCTTCATTATCTAAAACCACTAACACCAGTACTAAAAATAACCAGACTCATTGACCCTCTTGGATTAACTGTCACTAACTCTTTGGTATTCAATGAACTGAGGCTAAGAGCAGTCAGGGTAGGCACATGTCATCCAAATTCACCATCGCTTGGCCACCTTGGTTTCTCAAGATGAGTATCAATATGAATAAGTGCATCGATTCAAATATAATGTAATTTTATGACTGTGTGCCTAGTTGCCTGTCTAGAAAAAAAAGGCAAGGGGAAGGGAGAAAGCCAGCCCTCCAGGCCTTGCTGGCACTGCAGGTACAGTGACGCAAGGGGAGGTTCATGTCCATCCCTTGGTGTCTGCCCCGCGCTTCGTCCTTTACTACCTCCTCCCATCGGCCAACAGAGCTTGTCTTCCCCTCCCCAGCTCTCAGCTCTCTCCACTGCTCTTTTAAACATCTTGTCTGGGCCGTGGGATACACATGTGCGAATATGGTCATTTATTCCAATGGGTGGGGGCTGAGTCTCCTCTGCCCACATTTGAACCGGCTCCTCTGCAGAGCAAATATTTGCAAAGTTGACATGTGAGACCATCTTATGCAATAACCTTTCTAGCGCTGCTGCCTTCTACTTTGCCTGCTCTCTTGCCACACATGGTTTGTATGCACAGGATGAACAGCTTCTTTTGCCAAGGATAGGACCCCAAAGAGTTTCCTTTAAATTTACATTCCAGGCACACACTGAATCTGCCTACCTGGTCAAAACAGTAGCAATGCTACTGCTTTGGTTTTCCATCCTAGCACTATCATCAGCAAGATACTTAAAGCGGTTAGACTGGCTCATTTTAAGTAAATATATTTAGCAACTGAGAGTGAGTTGCATACTTCAGACATCCATCTCTTTTGCTCTTTGCATATAAAACCGAGACTCAAAATTTCCATTGCAGGATTACAAAGTGAAAACGATACACAGAACTAATGCAGCTATAAGAGGGAAATGAGAGTAATCCTTCACTTTGAGAGATAATGAATGTGTGCTAAAAGGAAATTCCTAGGAATGTAAATAAGCCCAAGGAAAAAAAAAAAAAAAAAGGATGTGATAAAGGTGATTGCTGCAATTGGTCTTGCAATCCATGCCCAATATTGGCAATATTGCTGAAATAAACCACCACCGAGGCTAGCCAACAAAAACCAATCTGAAAAGGGCTGGATTCCTTAAAAGCATGTTCACTATCATATAAACAATATTTTCTAGGCATCCACACAGCCACCTTACAAACAATTCACTTCAGGCCTAGGATTCTTCTACAAGGTGAAGCTAAGGTGTTGGCTTCACCATTTCCTCTTTTCCTCTTTTTTTTCCCTTCACTTTTTAAAGGCTGACCCCATTTCTTCCCTTTTCCATCTTCCTGATGAGCCCATCATCCAAGTCCTTGCTAATGGGTCTGAGAGAGTTCTGTTCAATTCCTTGGGTATCACATCATAAAGTTCATCAAGTCCAGGCTCCATTTGAAGGCTTCTAAACTATCTGATTATTTTGTCACTATTTTTTCCCTACCCCAGGCTGAGATTTGAACTTTTTTTTTGCTACATGGGTAAATCATGTTCTTGCCAATGACCATTTTAGTGAGACGGAGGCAAACCAGATGCTCTCTCTTTTGTCTTCCTGGTGCCATGTTTTTATATCTGTCCTTCACTAACAAGGAGACCAATATATTTCTTAGCTCTTCCCTTGCAAACAACATGTTTATAGAGTTCCTTAGTGTTACTCTTCTCTTGATGGTTTTCTTGTTTTCCTGTCCCACCAAGGATGCCAGGAACTGCCCAAATTCTCCTGTTTACAGATGCTGATGAGTTTGAATGGCTGATACCCGTCCTTACCTCAGCCTGCTGCTCATCCTATGGACTTCAGCCTGAAGATCACCTGAATTTTAGAGCACAGCAGGCTCCTCTGCCTCTTGCCCACCTAAAGAGGCAGTCTGCATACCACAAATGACTGCGTTTGGGAGGTGCTCACATAGCTGGACTTTCACAGATAACCCTGCTTGCCAAGGGAAACCTTATTTGGCCTCTACTTTTGGCGAGAAGATGAAAGCAGATCCATTTCAGGGCCTAAAAATGTCATTTCCTTTTTCTGAGGGGTCAATGACTTCATGACACAAAGCACCTTGCCTCTGCCAAGCCACGTGGATCTTGCATCTAGAGTTCCCCTGGCATTTTCTGCTAAAGGGGAGCCCAGGCCAGGCACTCCAACCTGAGGACTCGCCACATAAATGCTATTGAAAGCTCACTCATTGGCATTGATTACAATATGAAAACATTTGGATCATCTCCAGAAACTCCAATCTCTACTCTGAGCGGGCTGAAAACCAGAGAAGACTGCAGAAAGAACCAGAGGTAGCAAGCTAGATCCTCAATGAATGACAAGCAATGTAGTCTTATTTAAACCAATGGCACTCCAACTCCAATTAACACTAACTGAGGCTCTTAATTGGCTTCTGTGGTCTGCTACAAACTGACACCAGCAGAAAATGTGTCAGAACACTTCTGTTAAACCCAACATTGAAGGGTGAGATCAGTGAAACCGGTATTTCTGATTACTCAGCGTTGCCTAGACAGAACACATGCTTCATTTACCCCCCAAATTTTAACTACTGCATTTCACAGATGAAACTCAAGAGATGTTCTCTCTTTTTCAATTACCTGTATAGTCCTATTCTTTATTTGTTTCGCATACATAAGAAACAAGAAGTGCACTGTAACTTTCTCTGCACTTAGGTGTTTTGCTTTATAGTGACAGACAAGCTTAGAGCCTAATCTCTGGCATAAAAACCTATCAATCAATGTCAGCACAATATCCATACCTCAGAAAGACAACACCGGCTTTAAATAGGTACCAGCATTTGCAGAAGACAAGGCGCTTCCAGAACTCCATCTCCGAAGAGTCTTTTATCTCCCTCAGAAGCTGAAAGCCCCTAAATATAGGGCTTCTATTAAAAATTCATGAGTTCCAGTGGCTTCTTATCAAAGCCATGGAAATAGGATATTTCCATCATGGTGAATGGCTTGACATTCATTTCTAATAAGCAAATGTGCACTCTGTTACCATTTGAGAAGAGAACATTGCTGCTGATACCCAAGAAACACAGCGAACGTTAGCACCAGGAGGTAGCATGAGGCTTTGCTGCAGCACACACACGTTCCTTGGGCTTGCTGGAGCCTCACACTCCCCGGGGATGCTGATCCCAGCCTTTTGGGCCTGGCTAAGGAGGTCTAAGCAGGCTTGAGCGCTGCTTCCTGGAGCTGGAGTTGTGCTTTTGGTGCTCCTCTTGACTAACCCATATCCCGAACGACGTTTAGAAGATGCGACGAGTCGTTGGGTACTCTCTCCAGAGTGGAGTAATGCTGCAGAATCTAATTTCAAAAGCATGCTTGAGCAGGATTCAGGTTTAAACAGAACACTGCCTTACATTCATACCAAAGAGGTGAAAGCACAGTGCCTCTCTCTATATGGTTTATTTTTTAGGTATCAGTTATATACACAAACTTTTATACAACTTCTATGCTGACATTAAAGAAGCATTTGCTGCTCTCTCTTCTCCTGGGAGAAACAAGTAGCAGAAGGAGAAAAGGAAAGAGTAACCTCTCCACTTCCTTCAGACGTCATGAGAAAACTGGCTCCTGAAATTGGGTTGTTTAATTTAAACAAATCCAAGGGGATTCTTGAGATAATCCAACCAACAGCTGTTAGCCCACGTGTGTGTATGTGCTTGTCCATCTCTCAACATTTCAGACAAAAGTAAGTTAGTTTTTTTAAGATGCTGTGGGATTACATTACCTGTATAGCCAGTTTGGCCTTAAAATCACAAGAAAAAAGAAAAAAACCACAATTAGACCATAGCAGAAAAACATTGCTTTTGTATGGCTGAGTATTTCTAAAGGAGAAAAGGCCAGAGTTAGAAGGGGCTGCCTAACCTTAGCTGAGTCCATGCTGATATTCCCATGGCTTGCATCTGAGCAGCTCCCTGAAGAGGCCAGCGTCTGCTCTGCCGACGTGGACAGCTCGGACCCTGCTTTTGGACTTGCTCCCATCCGTCTCCACCATCTCATAGTTACTGCAGTCATGGCTGCCCTCTGTTTTTCATATCCTCAACCATTTCTTCCCCATTTTTATGTGTGAGATCCAATGGAGTCGATCTCCTCATTGGCTCTTTGACCGCCTGTGTGAGGAAGCCGTCATCAATGCTCTGCAGAAACCTCCTAGATAATTTACACTTTGCTGTGTTGCCCCTCCAGCAGATACTGGGGTGCTTCAAGCCCATGAGGCCCATGGCCTGTGAAGGTCAGTCTGGAAAACGGCCTCACCTCCACCTCGGTCCGACCGGGCAGGCGGGAGCAGACGCCCTCCACAGCACCACACACATTCACCTGCCCTCTAATTCCCACTCATAAGCTCTCACCCAGCTCATCCTCATCCGTAACCAAAGATCCACGCAAACATCTGCCCTATCCCACCAAATCTGTTGCCCCCGCTTGGTTGGCACTGACCCTAAGCATCACCAAAAATGCAAATTTGTGAAGGAGAAAAAATACCTTTTTCGTTTATAACTAAATAATTTATCCCCCTCACACCATTTTCTTGATTTTTTAAGCTCTTTGTAGCTCATACCTCTAATACTGTTCCAAAACAACATCATACCATTATCAAGATACTTCATGTCCTAGCAGTAGTGGTTGTCATTTGCGAGACATAATTTAAAACATTTTATCCTTTTCCTTTCCACGTATCTTTGAAGCATCTGAGGAAAAGCTTTTCATGACTGATGATAGCAACACTTCAGACCTACGCACAGAAACACCCGATTCTTGGTACTGTTCCCTCTAGGCAATTCCTGACTTCCGAACAAGATGTAAGTGGTCCAGCACCATGGACTTGAGGGCACTGGAGAAAAGTGCTGCCTCAGTAGATGGGTGCCCCTCTGCCCTGGGTTACTCCTCTTTGACTGAATTATGGGATTCAAGCAATTAACCTAAGACTGGGAAATGAGAGTCGGAGATTCGAAAAGTTGCTTCTTCAACTCATCTGTCCTGCAAAACTGACATCTGCCACAGGCCTGCAGAAGCTCTCATTTATAGCTGGCGAGAGAAAGAGGGAAAGGCAATTCCACAGAAGTCCAGCACTGCCAAGTTAACGCTGCAAGAGCAACCTCAGCTTGAAATGTCCCTTGTTTTGCCTGCTTGGATTGCTGATGCACAGACTATTTTTTCTTTTAATCACTGCTTTGTTGTGTTTCAATAGTAGGAAATTCAAAGGTAAAGGGGGGAAACTGAAGGAAGTGACAGTGCAATGAGCTTGCATCACTTATGAGCTCCATGAAATAGGTCAGCTGAGTTGTAAAGTTCTCTGAAGCAAACACACGTGTAACTATCTGAGTTTGCAACCAGCTTTGCACGCATTAACATACATTGAAACCCCGTTCAGCAATGTCCTGAGGCATATGCTTCCCTTTAAGGACTTAAATACCTGGGACTACTCCCAGGTTTAAGGATGAAGCATATAATCAAAGGAGTTTCTAAACCAGGTAGCATGGATTATGGTGACATGCCCTCCTAGGCTTGCACAAGTACCAGTCTAACTGGCTACCTTGTTCAGTTTGTGGTCCATCAAAACCCACGGATGTTACTCTGTTGTTTGACCAGATCTCACCCATTTTGCTCCACATTTTCATTTGTGCCCTTGATTTTTCAGCACAAAGCTTTTGTGCATATATTTACTTATTGATAACTGCATTTCTTCCTTTTTGCTTTCACCCTGTTCACATTAATTCTTCAGTTTATCAAGGTCACTGGCAGTCCCAACTTTGCCCTCAATGATCTTGCAGCACTTTGAAGCTTGGCTGGATCTGGAAAGTTTGAAGGATCTGCAGCATCAGGAGCTTGGATGGTGGAGGAATGCTGAACAGACCTCAAAGCAATGCAGCCTACGAAAGGCATCTCCTTAAAAATGTTTTTATTCTACAGGACACTACTGATAACTACTCAACTGTTTTTTTCTTAATCCATCTTGCACCTACTTCTGTATTTCCTTAAATTGCTTATGGAACAGAAACAAGGCACCATCCCTGCTTCTTCCCTCCTTTGCTGTATGACACCAGCTAACCCTCCAAGAAGGACATTAGACTGCTATGATGCCATGGGGCCTTTGTTAAGTCCCTGTTAGATGTTTTTGTTAATTATTGATGGTTTCATATTTTTTTCTAGTATCTCTTCAGTCATCTGAGTCGGGCTAACTGCTTTCTAACTCCCTGGGCCCTTCTTTCCTCCTGCATTTGAAGAGGGATATTATGTTTGCCCTTCTCCAGCCCCCAGAGATCGCCTGCCCTCCACCAGTTCTCCACGATAACTGCAAGTGGTTTCGAGATAACATCGTATAGTTCATTAAGCATTTCAAAGTGAACTTCATCAGCTTTGAAATCATCTCTAACTTCCTTGTTTTGCATGAGGTCGTATGCCCTGCTAGAATTAATTATGTCTGATCATAATTAACCTCTTCTCTGAAGAGGGAAGCAAAGCTCTGTGATCTCCTTGACAAGCTGTGGCTGTATTTGCTCTTCAGTTTTGCAGATGTTCGCTCCCCACACCGTGCTCTTTATCTGTGCTTGTCTTCACACTTTGTTTTAGGCATCAGTTGGGTTCTTTTCAATCTTCAGGGCCCTGAGGCTGTCATGACACTGTGGTCTCTGCCAAGGACTGCGAGCAGTTGTGTCTTCAACAGAGATGTTGTTTGTGCTGCTAATACTCATTTTCTCCTTAAAATACCTTGCCAATAAACCCTGTCAGTTCCCTGAAGTCTACTTCTTGGGAGCCTGCTGCTTTCTTGCCCTCTCCTTCCTACTTCCTTTTCTCACAAGCACAGTCACTTCCACCCAAAATTGCATTCTCCAGCAATGATAGTAAAATCTAGAATAGCATCTCCTCTAGCAGCTTCCTTCATGGTTCGAACAACAACAAAAAATTGTTCTGAAAACACTGAAGCACAGTCATTTCCACCCAAAATCGCATTCTCCAGCAATGGTAGTAAAATCTAGAATAGTATCTCCTCTAGCAGCTTCCTTCATGGTCTGAACAACAAAAAATTGTTCTGAAAACACTCAGGAGCTAGATGGACCATCCCCACCCTGTGGTGCTTTTTCGAGTAGACATCAGCTAACTGATGTTCACTTGACATCATCAAGCAGAGAGCTTCCCATCAGCTAAGAGGGAAGAATCTCTTCTTCCCTGCAAAGCACAACCACATCCTGATCTACGCGTTGGTTGTTCAGAAATACCTGCTTTCTTTTCCAATGTTTTCCCCTTGCTCCCTTCTTCTCCCTGCTTCTCCCCTCCTGGGCAGAAATCCCAAATGTGCAGCAGGTTTTTGCATTCATCTCACCTCATCCCTGCCTGTTCTGCAGTGATCTCCCTCCTCCTTTTGGCCACTCCGCGCAGTTAAGTGGCTTTAGTGAACTCCTTTGGGCTTTGCAGTCCTGCATCATCTTCGAATTAAACACACAGTCCTCTTCAATAGGCTGGCATGGCAGCACGTGGAGATGCTCTCTGCCTTCTCAAGGCTCCTAGTCTTCGTTCTTCTTCCTTCTTGCATGTAAGGCCGTCCCATGCTTGAGGTCAAACTTCTCTTAAGGCTGCATCTTCATGGAGGGGAGCCCCTGAAGAAGACTGCTTAAGAGAAGTGTCCTTGAGCTGGCTCCCAAGTTCAGAAAGGTGGTGATGTCCATCAGACACCATGGGATTTTGGAGTACAGAGCATCCAGCTCCACGTCAGAAGCCTGGAAACTTGGACCTTCCACCAAACGCTTGGAGAGCCAGACTGGCAGGAGAGCTGGGAGGAGTCACTGAAACCAGATCCGGCTGAAACAGCCCCTTGGAAAGAGTTCGCATTTGCCAAGGAAGCAAATTCCCACGAGCAGCCTTCCAGCCTGCCCGGAGCACAGTCTCACCAAAGGATTTTGTTCAATTTGGTGATAATTACAGGGAGCTGGACTTCGGGCTCCAAGGACTTTCAGCCACGTAGTCCTGTGCACATGTAGGAAGCCGTTTTCTTCTTCAGCACTTTTTCCAGGCTCAGTTTCAGTGGAAGGTCCAGGAAGCCTCAGCGAGATGAATACATGTCACCAGGGAGCACTGCAGGTGATTAAGCCTGGAAGACCTTGAATGCCTTGAATTCCCAAGGAGGGTAATGGAATTGGCTTCCCCCTTATTTGGAGGGGGGAAAAAAAAAGAAATAAAAAAGAAACTCTAAGGGTAGCTGTAATTACATCTAAATCCCCACAAGGGCAGGACTTTATTTTGCATGTGGCTAGAGAAAGGACCATCTGTTTTATGAAGATACTAAGCTCTTTTTTTTTTTATCCCAATTACATTCTTTTCCTCCTCTCTTCCCCTAAGTGGAAGCATCGCCGCGGTAATATCAAGGGTCTTAAAATAAGATGATGCTTTTAAATGGGAGAGTCTTTAAAGTGGGATTATACCTTGCAATAGCCAACTAGGCTTTCAATCAAGTTTAGAGGATAGGCTTATAACTTCATTACCCTGGGAGAGGCTACCTTTAAGGAGCAACAAATTAGAAACATTCGATGGTAGCAGATGGAAATAAAAATAAATAAAATAACTTTCTTCTTGGACTTATCTTGCTCTGTGCATTCGCAGAAGGCCACTCCAGTATTCTTCTAGTGCTTTGTCTCATGGGCACTTTACTGCTACTGGCCATGGTTCCTCAAGAAATACCCCTAGCATTTTCCCAAAAAGACAGCAACGCTTCTTCTCTTCGGCTCTTTGCATACTACTCTTGTTGTCCAAGAGATACAGGGGCTGCATCAGGAAAAGCTGCTCTGAATACAGCAGTGGAGAAGGAGAGGGCATGAGACAGAGGGAAGGGAGCTGTGCAGACGTGTCAGGAGGAGGAAAAAAGGGTGCCCATCTACTCCACTCCCTTAGGTCTTTTCTCCTGCTTAACGCTGGAGCTGGGCTGTAGTGAGAGGCTGTATGAGGTGCATGAGGCCTCGCTATACCCCCGACCTGGCGTGGGTGCAAACCGCTACACGCTCTTCACCTCCACTTCCCATTGCAACTTCTGACTCTTTCCGTGGTCCTTCAGGGATTTTTTATGGCAATGTGATCTCTTGAGGCAGCACTGCTTCAGACTGAAGGAGATCCCAGGAACTGCAATTTGCACAAGCTGCAGAGACGTGTTTCTGCCACTGCTCCGTTCACTTCCCGTTCGCACAGGATCCAGCAGACAGTGGGATCTGACCAGGGTTTTAGGTGCCACGGCACCAGCAGTCCCTGGAGTCACAACACCTCAGCAGCAGGGTTGCTGTAACCTGTGAACTGTCCTCATGGGCCAATTTGCACCCAATATGCCTTAAACTTCCCTGAGACAGCACTGTGATGAACAAAACAGGCCTGGATATCCCTCACTTCCATCACTTCATCCTTTCCCACTCCCTTTCTTTGTCTTGTGGCTCCACGAGTCTCCATGTAACCACAGGGTGGACCAGAAGGAAACAGTTTCTGCAAGCAGCAGAAACAAAGTGCAGTTTTCTACAGCATGGTGTCTTGTGGCTACATTTTCCTTGTCTGCTATAAGGGAGATGCCCTTGGAAGGAACAGATTGAGGCATTTGCCTGAATTGGGGCATTCACCCTCAACTCACAGGGATCAAGACGAATAGTCTTACGGTCTCCTGCCTCTACTCACATACTTGTTCTCACTACTCTTCAGTGAGCCTCCTTCATCTCCAGAACGTTCCCTTTCCCTCAAATGAGCCTGACGTTGGCCAACGGGTTGAACCTTTATGAGGAACTCACCCTAGTCCCCACCCTTGCCCGCAGACACCACATCATTAAGATTCATTTCCTTGGCCCAAAGTGTTTGTACTAATACACTCTGACCTAGAGCCCCTTCTGCCAATAAAACACTGTCTTTAGATAAAAACAATGTCATTGGCATGTTTTCCTCCCATAGCTTTATTTAACACCTTCTGCCTTAACGTCAAATTTCACCAATCATCTGCCCTCTTCCGTTGTCCTGTCTTATAGACTGGGAAAAAAAAAACAGCATTCCCATCCTCAAGGAAAGTTCTTTGTTTGAAGGGTTTTGCATCCCTGAAGGAAACAGGATATAAAATATGTATTTCGTGTGGAGGCTGCCTGCTGTTCTGCAGGGCTAGGGAAGAGATGCATGAAGCTACCAAAATCCCCCGTTATGTCCTGCAAGGGCTTCAGCCTCTCTGAGCAGAACATCTTGCAGAGCAGCAGCCAGGGCTGATGATTTATGTCCTGCATCGAGGAGGGATCTAAAGGCTGCGGATCTTCTCAGATGACAGATCCACCACTTATCTTGTTGCCTGCTATACATATATCTATGGAGGACAAGTCTGATTTCTAGGATCCACTCCAGACAGTAAAAAAACTCTTATCCTAAACTGTGTTTGGGACCTTCCAGATCCCTGATAAAGATGCAACTCTTCAAACTTCGAGCACTGCATATAGGAAATTCGCTGAATCCCGCAAATGCAACTCCATTTCTTTACAAGACACCCATATGCTGTAATAAATTAACGCTCCTGAAAGCATGAACACCAAAAATCCACTTGCATAACACGTCCTTTAGTTTTAATGGGACAAGGAGACGAAGCGCATTATAAAGCAAAGCCAGGGAGGACGATGGATATCCTCCCAATTTAACCAGGCTGAAGACAGGGGGAGACCCCGGCACGGTATCGCTGAGGATGCTGAGCCAGATACAACTTAAATGGTTGTAACAGAAAAGTCAGGCTTTGAAGAAGGGAAAAGGGCTTTCTTCAGCCCCCAGGATGCTGTAAACGCTGAAGAGGTGATTGCACGGGGGAATTCTCTATATTGCACTCTGTATCACACTCAGGGAACAAAAGTTCAGCATTTCCAAGATGCTTCAGAGAGGCTTAGCTAGAATGAAAAGGATTTTGGTGGTAATCACACAGCAAAACACTACGTACCCCCTGGTGGGGTAACCTGCTTTACTTGGTGGCAGTTTTCTGCAGTGAACAGTCCCCCAATGGCCTTGCCAAGGACCTGCCCGTCTCTTCTACAGGGATATCTCATTTTGTGGGTGCATGAGGCAAGAAACACTGCACACCATGAAGAAGCACCTGCAAGCATCCTCCAAGGTGATGCTCTGGGAGCTCAGAAGAAGCACCCGCATCAGGCAGGCTTTCTTCTAAGGTGTCCCCACCCAAAGGGGCACAGGAGCCTCTCTCCTGCTGTGTGCCTCCCTCCTGGAGCCATCTCCCCTTAAATCAACGCATAAAGTGCAGTCCGGGGGGGAGCCTTGCTGGCAAGGGAGCCCCGAGAAGGCCTTTGGGCAGACCGGTACGTGCAGTAACTGGAAATCCTTCCAGCAGTGGAAACTCCGGGAGTTTGTAAACGATAGAGAGCATAAAGCAACACTAAAGGCTGCCAAGCTTCATGGCACAAGGCTGCGAGCACTGGGCTGTCACCAAGATCTCTAGGAAAGAGGCACAAAACAGCAAATACTGTGGCTGAAGCATTCAGCCTTGGCAAACCCACTTGCTTACGGGCAGGCAAGGCACTCCTGTGCATGCTAACAACCCCCTTTGGGGCAGGATCTTCCAAAATGCCAAATGGCTTAGGAGAAAAAGCAGGATTGAAAGGCAAGAGACTTTCCCAGGAGCTTAGAGCAGAGCTGTGCAGCTCTTGTGCTGCCCCGATCTGCACGCTGGTGTCCCTGGGAAGCCGTATGGACGCGCATGCCAGGCACAGGGCCCCAGATATCACAGATCCCCGGGACCAGGCTCTAACCCCAGAGTTCCCCAAACAGGACAGCGTAGCAAGAAAGGTCAGCGTCCCACAGGCTGCGACCCCGAGGAGGTAACGAGATGACCTTACACCGCTTGGCAGAGCACCCTGCAGAGCCTCGGCAAAGATTTCCAGAGGCCTAAAAACCTGTCGGGTTAACACGTGATGTCCAACAAGCCACTCGGCTCACGCAAACAGGAGAAAGAGGCGGCGAGCAGCGAAGCAGCGCTCTGCTTCGGCAAACGGACCAAGGTGCCAGGGAGCACATCAGGCCTGCGGGAAATTAATGCATGCATTTAGCATCTGCTAATACCTCCTGCTTGCAAGCTGGGCCCGAGTCATTGCTGATGCTGTCAGATCCCTCCTCAGCTGAGAGCCAGACGCCGCTTTTCTTTCCTGACGGATGCACAAGACCTGGACGCGGGAGACGTTCCAAACGCGACCGATTTCCTTTCCCAGCTATCGCTTCACATCAGTCAGAGGAAAAATATTTATAAGGTAATCAGGCTGAACGCCGAGCTGTTGAGAAGGGGTCTGGCATACTAATTTCCTGGCGCTGCATACACTGCCTTCATGCAGAAGGATCATCCGTCCGGGAAGACCTGCTGGTGGGTACCGCAGCCGTGGGGACGAGCAGCCAACACTGCCAACACCAGGACTCATCAGGAACTGATAACTGGGAAGCTAAACCAGAGAACGTGCTGGTCCTCCTTCCACCAAAACCATTTTTTTCACACAAAGCCTCTAAAAGATGCGATTTTTCCATAGCTCTTGCGTACGAGGGTGTCTCATGGAGAAGGCACAGGGTAACGCTCTGTGGAGGAACCTCCCGCGCAGCTGGTGGGAATCTCTACCTGTCTGGAACCCAAAACGGCCATTGCTGATTTCCTGCTTCCACATGTTCTCCCCGAGATGTTCTCCCCAAGAGAACCACCCCCACGGGCTGCACAAACCCCACTCCTTCGTTCCAGACCCGTGCCTGACGCTGAGCGCAGGATGGGAACGCCGGCCACGCGGCGCGGTGACGTCCCGGGCTGGCTCGGGAGGACTCGCGCCCAGCCCTGCTGAAGCACCAAGGGTCTCCACGCAGGGCTCCTGCATCACCACTTAAAACCAAGGATTTGGGGAGAATTTTGTTTCGATGGGGAAAGCCTGGGATGAATAAACCAGAAAAAAATACAGCACACAGTCTTATCCTACCTACCTGTTGGTGCCTCCAAGCAAGTACAGGAATGGAGCAGCTGAGAGACCGTGACATTGTGCTGCAACACAGGAATAAGAGTCGGTATACTAAAGGTTTGGGAGAAAAATTATGATACAGGGCACCCATCTTGTGTGGAAAAAGAAACTGGAAATGTCTCCTTCTCAGACTGAAGAGGCATCTTCTAAATTTTGCAACCTTTTAAATTTAATTTTTTAAATATGACTGCAAAATGGAGTCCCTTAAATATCTCTTGAATAGATATTTAGCTATTCCTTAAATATACACTTCGCTTCCTGCTTCAAGCAGCAGCCAGAAGAGTTTTGCAGCATCCCAGATAGCCAGGACTGTACAATTTGCACCTCTACAACAGCAGCTGGATGGGCATCCTCCAAAGAAGCACCCGGCAGCCAGAAACGTTGTGTTCAAATCCACGTTAAAGCCCTCAGAGACAACCTTGGGGCCCTGCTGCAGGCCCAGGATCATGCTGGCCCCTCAGGGTCTGGATGGGCAGTGAACAGCATCACAGCAACACTGCTGTGTCGTCCCTCACAAGGAAACTTGGGAAGGAGCTTGGCCACCCTCTGCCCCCCATCCAGTCCCACCGAAACGGCCGCTTCCCCTCACCAGCTGGCCACGAGATAAGGACGTTGCAAGGGGCAGCTGTAGGTCCACACATCCCTTTCTTCCTCCTTCCTCTTTGCATGCACAAATCAAGCAGGAATCTCAACCTGAAGAAGCGGTTCAATGACACAAGGACAGCCTGGCCCACCACATGAGCCAGGAATCAATCTGGAAACTCCCTCCGGGCAATAACGATGCGGGGGCAGCTTGCAGCTGGAGCAGGAACGGGAAAGCGCTTCGTGATGGAAGACACGGGAATGGCCTCTTCTAGGGAAGAGGCTGCAAGGAGAACAAACTCCAGCAAGACCCTTGGTGAAGCTCCATGGAAAGGTCTGGCTGCTTATGTGGCAAAATTTAGCATTTGCATCTTTTTGGCTCTTTTAAACAACAGCTTCCCTCATTTGGCTCTGGGCCGTATTTGGACGTTCACATGGTGAGAAACTCTTGTCACCCCAAATAAACTAAAAATTGCACTTGCAAGGAAAGGCTTTGATGCAAGTTGGCATTTCTGAACCCTCCGCTGCCAGCAGCCGTATTACAGCAAAGTGATACCCTTCATGACAAACCCAATATGGGAGCCTCAGCAAAGCGGCTCAGAAGCAGGTGCAAGCTGCTATAATCCACGGTGAACAGAAAGCTGCCTAGGAAAAGCACTGCTAAAAGAAACCACTAAGCCTACCTGACCTGTTTATCACTGAAGTAAACTCTCCAAAAAGAGAGATTTATTACGGGCAAGAACTCTGCCCTTCGCTCTGACATTACCTTAGACCAAGTGTCCATCTCAGCAGCCAAACTGAAGACGCCCAGTTAGAAAGCACTGCTGGTTATTCCCTGAGATTTACAGGCATTTCTGATACAGATCTGCCCGGAGGAATCAGCAGTTCTTCAAAGGCAGGCTTCAAATGAAGCAAAATATCACCAAAGAGCAGCCGAGTATTAATATGACTACAAGTTACATCTCTTCACACCCAGGAAAATCCTCTTAGCTGCAAACAGGCCTAGGAACAGATAAATGCCTGGGGTATCGATCTGCCTTGCTAGTTTCAGTATCAAACTGGGAAAAGAAAACAGTCTTTGGGAGAGGAGTCAGCCAGATCTGCCACTTCGGGAGGTCACCTCTACCAGCCCCATCATCACCGGCCCCGGCATCATCAGCGCGACAACAGAAAAACTCTGTGTAACAGCAGGGACCAGAGTGAACGCACATCTCTGGTGACCACGTGGACACGTGGCAAAGCGAGGAGCACTACAGCACGGACAGCAATTTGAGAGAGAGGCTGTTATCAGGGAAGGACTCTCGGACAAGCAGGATACAGTTTTCTAGCACTTCTAATGCTCCTTCCCACAGTGTTTTACCCAGAGCAGTGAAAATGACTCATGAATCCCCACAGCAACCTCCCTAAACAGGCATTATTATCATCACTTTGCTGAACACTTACGTGAGATACTGAGAGGTTAAAAAACTCTCCCAGTGTCATGAAAACCAGGAACAAGCAGCTTGGGAAACTCAATCTGAGACCCGTCTCTGGATCCCTTCCTCCTACCACCCCATTTAAATAAATATCCCTCTCTCACACTGCGACTTCCATTTAACATTTGCTAAGTGCCAGTCGTTCAGAGGGAGACTAAACAAATATCGTTTTAAGCTGTTAGCTCAAAGAAAGAGCCCACAGGTGCTGACTCACGGCAGAGAACAAGGGCACCCCGTTCAGCTTTGCTTCTCTGAGGATAACATCTCCTACCATTTAATCACAAACACAGGGGCTTTACCAATTGCCAGGGTTCTCACATAGGGAAAGGAAGTTATTCTGGATTAGATCCGTGCGTAACCTGCCCAGTTGCCACAGGATGGGCGCCAGGTCACAGCCTTTTTGGTTCATCCTCTATGAGGCTGTGGTGGAGATGCCAAAGCTGTCCGAGATGTGGGGCCAAAAGCTGCAAGGTGGAGGGAGCTGGGCTGGGACACAGCGCATAGCACAAGCTGGACACAGCGCGAGGCTGAGACCTGCACATGGTTGGTCTTGGCCACAACTGTGGCTGCAGTCCCCGTGAGCCTGAGGACAGGTGGGTGATGGAAGACGGTGCAGCTCAAAATGATGTTTTTCCTTCCCCTGAAGCGTCCTCTTTCCCACCAGTCGGGAAATGGCTCGAAGCCTGCAGAGAAACCATGGGCACAGGACAGGCATCCTGCAGGTAACGCCGGCTGGGCAGGGGATACGGCCTGTATTTCAGACAGACCCGCCTGTAACATCATCTGTGACTGCACGAAGGTCAGCATCACACTGCAACCTCCCCTCACCTCTTCCATATCCCAGTAAAACCCATCAAATCCCCATTTTAACTCACACCAAACTTCTTTCACGGAACACTAAAATGATTTTGTTAAATACCTCACCCTCCACCTCTAAAAGCTACTCAGACCTTGAATGTGTCGACCTCTCTGCCTTTGAATTGCCCTCTTGTCATTTGGCTTGGCCAAAGCTTGCTGAGACGAAAGGCAGCATTTCCACTGGCTGCTTTGGGGTTTGGAGCAGTTCCCACACAAACTTGAAGGGGCCGCTCTGCGATTGCTCTGAGCTGGGAGCAGGTTCACACCGGCTTGTCCTGGTGGCCCTCCATCACCACGTCTGCTACTGCAGTCCAGGCTGACGACTGGGACAGCCACAGGTGGACGAGCCAGGCACCAGAGGAAGCCCTGCCAGCTGTGAGGCTCATGGAAATCCTGGAGAAAAGGAGAAGACTTGAAGTGTCACTTGTAAAAAGAAGTCCCTAGGAAGGAGGAGGGAATATTTAAGATGCTTGAGGTCCTAATTGTGCACTCTGCAGTCAATAGCAGCTGCAAGTGGAGCTCTCTCTATTAGCACTAGGTGCAGCCAGGGCAGTCATGATGAGGTTGTCACACATGGCAAAACAAGGTCTGTCTCCAGGGTCAATGAGCAAGCTGGGAATATCAAAATTTCAGTGCCTCCAACTCCTTTGACCTGACCTGGAACAAGGGATCTGAATCACAGAGTTACAGGAGGGAGCGAACATCCCTGTTCCTCTTCTCAATTACCGTGACGGAAAACTGGGGCCAATAATTTGGCTTGCTGTCAAGAATAAAATGAAAGGTGGACACACAGAGTGAGATTTGGCCCGCAATAATTAATGATAGGCAACACAAAGTGCACGCTTTGAGTGGACTGGAAAAAAGTTCCCTTGTTTCTAACTAAGCTGGAGCAATAACATACTGTGCTGAGAGGAATGAATCCTAGGCTGAAGGGAACTCAAACTGCAGCGTGTATCACAAAGGCCAAAGAGAAAATGTAGATTTGTTTTTAAATTGCTTTAGAAATCAAGAACACAAATGTTTCAAACCACAACTAACTGCACAGAATTTGGCTGAGCTCTACCGTGACACCAAAGCAGCTCCCTGCTGACGCCCGGGCTTCCGAGAGGGCACGGGGGGCTTTGCCCGACTTGCTTCTCCTGCAGAAAGAAAAAGCAACATCCCCAAGCACGGTGCAACGTGCAGGCTCTTCCTTGCCTGTGCCCACCTCCTGCTTCCCACCTGAGCTGCCATCAGGCAGCCTGATGCCAAGGTTGCACGCTTTCTCTTTCCCCATCTCATTCCCGATTTTTTTTTTCCTGACATACAGGTTTCTACGTCTTCTTGGCTGCCATGGAGTGGTGCCAGCTTAGACTAGCACAGGTCTGGCGCCACAGCTGCTGTTCTTTCCAAAACACATTACTGCATGGTGTCACAGGCTGTGAAAACATCGTGTTCCCATAGCTAGGTGGATCGATCAGTAAAGCAAAATACTCTTGCAAGATGCATAGGGGAAGGATTAATCTAGAAAGCAGAATATTCTTGCATGATTACTCTCCCTACCTAATGTATTTTCCTATTAGTTTCCTGAAAGACTTCCTGACTCGTGACTGGGTCAGGCCAGCACCGTGGTGGCTTTTCCTGTGCTGTGCGGGATGAGACGTCCTGGCTCTCCACCTCAGCCTCTTCTCCTTCCATCCAAGAGCTACAGTGGCCAAGTTTCCTTTTCTGAACTCTTTGATATACGCAGTTAGAGCTCTCCTAGCTGTGCACAGGAAGGTTTGCGGCCATTTGGGAATTTTCCCTAAGGTGTTTTGGAAATCTCTTTTAACTGGGAGATTTTCCTTCTCCCCCACCATTTCTCTTATTGTGGCCAAGCTTGAGCGTAATGAGCTCATTAAACTGGGACTGGAAACACTTTCAATGGCTCTGTGAAGTTTTAGCCATTCCAATGTCAGAGACTTTGGTGAGCAGACCTGGCTGAAACATCTGTAATAATAGATCTGTCTAAAATGAAAAAAAAATACACAAATCCAAGCTCTCTAACATAAAAATGTGCACTGAAGTAGTATGACAACATTCATCAAGCTCTCTAATGAGGAAATGCAAACTGATAGTTAAAGGACTCCCTGACACCAGGCAGGGAACCTCCAAAGTTTTCATTAATGTTTTGTCATTCAGACAGAGCAAAACACACCAGTAACACAGAAGCTCTCGCAGTCCAGGCTGCTGTATCTCATGGTTTCCTCAATTTTTAAGGGTCCACTTTCCAGCACCCAGGACAGGCCAAGAAGACAGGGAAGTCACACAGCCAACATATTTATTTTCTCACTAAAGAATCAAGATGCTTCATCCAAGATCAAGCCCTCGCTGTGTTGGGTCCTGCATAAACATACAGTAAGAAATGGTTTACATTTTTGTTGCTGTTGTTAAGTATTTGAGCCAGAGGGTTGGCCCAGTTGTCCTGCTGCTTGGTGGCAGGGCTGGGACGGGAAGGCTCAGACTCCCCTTTCTGCTCATTGCTCTCAGCTGCCCATCCAACAGACCCGACCCTAGAGCAAACACGGCCCACGTGACACGCAAAGCCCAGGAGCTCCCTGCAACTCAGCAGTTTATAGATAGGCTAACACTGATCATGTTAGGATTTAACTTCAGGGCACTGCAGAGTCCAAAAGGTATAAATTCATTTAAAGGGGGATTAGACTAATTCACAGAAGACAGGTCCTGTCAGCGGCTACTAAACACCACAATTTGGATGCAACCACTAAAGAGCTATTGGCGATGTTGGAGTTGGGACAATAAAATAAATCTTTAGTCTGGCCCTCTGCTGAAGATCTTCTATACCCTCTAACTAAACCAATTATGAATATGGCACAGACTTCACAGCAAAGCCTACTGCCGTGACTCATGCCTTAACCCTGAAGAACAAGCCAGCAACTGTGTTCAAGAGATGCTTAGACACTACTGCAGAAGTCCAGACACTGGAAAGAGTCAGCAGAAATCTAGGAATTCACAGCTTGTGGTGCTCACCTGCAAAACCTGCGTCCGAATGAGACGGCTCTTGTGCACATCGCTTTTTCACAAGAGCACTAAGAGATGGCAAAGGCCAAGCCCGGGTCCTTTTCATCCATCCGGACCAGAGACCACAGAGCCAGCACCAGCTACACAGTTGCTGTTTCACCTCCATCCCTGGCCGTTGTTTTCCGTTTTTACTGTTTGCCTTCATATTTATTCCGAAAACAATCCAACGTGCTCAACTGAGAGATGTCGGGCGAAGGCAGAACACAAAATAATATCAGCGAGGGGGTCACTGCAAGTTTAGTGGCCAGACGCCAATCAGATAACGATCTGCAAGCTGTTACTCCACACGTGGGTGAGCACATGGGACCCGGTCTGCAAGCAAAAGCAAGGCTTATTTTTTCTTAGAGATTAAGCCAAAGCAGCATATGAAGTGACCAGTCTGCACAGTGATGACAGTAACTTTAAGCTGCCTTTTTTTTTTTTTTTTGTCTTATGGTGCTTAGGTACACAAAGAGAAATGCATTCCTGTCCCTGTTTAATGCAGAGCACCCAGATCTCCCAGCTTCTGCTCCAAGAATGCCGTACGGTCAGTTAGGAATTACGTAAGGAAACTATACAATCCTTGGGATCATCGCCTCTTTCAGGGCAGGGACTCTTGCAATTACATCTTTGCAAGGTGCTGCTCAACAAGCTCTACTCCGTAACCACTTACACAAAAACAAATACTAAAGAAAGAGACTCACTGGGCCAGTCCTGCAAACGGTTTCTACTCATAGGAACTAATCTGGCAGAAAACTGGTTGGTTATCCAAGCCAGGCCTCCAACATCCCATGTTCTTTAGTCCACTTCAAAAACTGATGCTTCTTCTTAAAACTTTCCCCCCACAACTATCCCTCTGATGGTCCAGAAGACTGCTCATCTCATGGCTAAAAACCTTATTTTTGTCTCCAGCCTATATTTATCCATGGCCAATTTAAACACACGAGTCCTTTCACCAATCATATCCATCCCTTTAGCATTTACCCCTGTATATTTACAAAGAACACTCATTTTACTTGGCTGAGCTGAACCAGACCAAGATGCTATTTTCTTGTTGCGAGTCTTCACCGTTCCACGATAATCCCCATTTTTTTTTCATGTACTTGCTCCGGTTTGCATTACTTGTTCTCCCTGCGATGCCTCCATTGCACGGAGCAGCCTTAATGAGGTCTCACCAGAGTTGTGGGCACCTTCTCATCTCGGCTGGAAGTGCCTCCTACGCTACAGCCCAGGAATACACTTCCCTTCCCGCAGTCCCAGCCTCGGAGCCACCACGCAGGGCTCTCATCTGCCTCCTCCTCGGTCACGCTGAGCTGAGAAATCACCCCTGGGCATCAGAAATCTTTCCTCAGCCCTGATGGATCTCCTCCTGCGCGCTGAATCTCATCTCAGCACCTGTAGGACAACCCCGTCTTCTTCTGTGCTCATACCTCGCTGGGCACCTTTCGGTTTTTAGGACTAAAGTCACTAACAAATACATGGAAAAAACAACAACAACAAAAAACACATTCTCAAGCCCAAAACTTGAACAACTCCTCCAGCAAACTGTTTTTATCTTGACTGCTTTTGTGGGACCCTAAAATCTTATGGCAGTGCGAATCAGGTGCGAGTCCCACCAGTTTTAGCAAACTGTTGTTATCTTTCGTGGGACCCTAAAATCTTATGGTCACGTAGCTAGGCAGCGCGAATCAGGTGCGAGTCCCACCAGTTTCCTTCTTTCTTCCTTTCTTCTTTAACCTCCCAGACTAGTGATGCTATAAAGTCACCTTGCGCCCCCAGGCATCCCTTGCCACACTGTACAACGAAGCAGGACACCCAGCCTTCCCGCTCGAGGACTGCTCAGCTCGGTGGCACAGGCCCTGGCCTAGGGGTATTGCGTGTTTGCTCCCTCCCTACCCGGTTTGCTCAATTCATCCGCAAACACAAGAACGATATCGGAAGAACCAGCTCGGCCTGTATCTCCAACTCTGCTCCATCGCTAACAAAACCGTTGCGAAATCACTAGAAACCCGGCAATACTGTTGATGATGGCCAGGCCTCAATACACTCCAGCTGGCCCTTTCCCAACTTACTCCTTCTGTGCTCCTGTCAGGAGTGAAAAACTGCTCTTGATGTCAGTAAATCCAAGCACATGGCATGTACGAGCAAAAGAAGATCAGATAAAAGCTGCAAATGATTCTTTTGCATTTGGAGAAGTGATTTCTGACAACACTTGCGCATCGAAAAAGAGGGTAGTTTGGAAAAGAAGCACCATGCAGCGTTACACCGAAAAGGACGGGAGGGAAAGGGGCTGAACATGGTAAACAGGAGAGCCAGAGAAAGCTAGAGATGGACCAAGCCCAAGGACTAGCCCAGCCTGTCTTGGCTGCATATTTGCCATCAAATCTATGGAAAAGAGGGCTGCTGCCATATTCCCCATTCCAGACTTAGGGTTTGCTAATCCAGTCCCAGTTTATCTTCCCCGACCCTGCAACCACAGCCCATGCACTTCAAGACCAGCACCAGCGCCCTCCGCCCTGTCTGAGCGCTATGTGCCAAGCAGCAAATGAGAAAATCCAGTTTCTCTGCAGGAAAAGCAACTTTATTCAATTAAGCCCCCTCCAACAGCTCCCCAGACCAAACCAACCAATCAACTAAACCACAGAGACCCCAGCTGTGTCTTGCTCTACAGTTCAGGCAGCAGAAAAAGGCTGGAAAGGACAAAATTAGACTGCATTTACGTGTTCTGGTTTTGACACTATTTGGAGAGCAATGAAGCAAAGGAAACACAAGCAACGTGGACCCAGGAAGGAGACAGAGCCTCCAGCATACCTGGGCCTGTTCCTCAAACTCCGTTCTCCACGTGCACTGGATGATTGCCACCACGGGAAGGCAAGGTGACAGGGGTCCCTCAAAGCGGTGGCCTTTGGAGATGAAAACTGACCTCTGTTTGGGAACCAGACACATCATCATGTTCTTTTGAACACGATGAACAAGGGAGGTGAAATTATTCAAATGTAACAGTTCTCACGGCATGAAAAAAGTAGCCTTTTTTTCAGCCTGATCTTCCATAACCACGACCTTTTCTTGGGACTCTTAACTCCTCTTCCACGGACTCAACACTGGGTTAAGCAATACGATCCAATCTTTCCTTAAAATAACAGTTGTCTTTCGTAAGCAATTACAGGTAGAAGATGAACAGATGAGGAGATTAGGTCTCCACAGGCGGCAAAAGACCATCTGGTTAGCGAATCACTGCAGGTCCAGCACTCTCCTTCCAGCTGACACGTCTTTCTGTGCACACAAACTAAAGAGCTTTGCAAGAGGATGAGCTTACAAAGAACCTCTCGTGCAATGCTCCACAGCCACCCCATGTGCAGACACAAATTCCTCATTTCCTAAAGATGCCAGTGATCCTTCACACAACAGGCAGAGAGGCAAGCAGGACCACTCCGGGAAAGGAGAGGTTCAACATTCTGGGCTACACCCGATGCCGTCCAGGGTGCTGGGAGGTAACAAGAGGTAGCGGCCAGACTGCTGCTCCTGAGAAGAAAAGATTGGCATGAAAGTCCAATGGATTTGAGAATGTCCCTGAAAGATGAACTCAAGCGAGGGAGTTCTTCACCTGCGATGAGGGACATCTGAGGAGCAGATCTGCCATCTGAGGAGCACCCAGCAAGGTCTCATTGAAGGTTTCTGCAATGGCAGGCAGGAGGATAGCAAAGGCATGGCACGTTAGTGGATGCTAAAACAGGAGCAAACACCTAGGTCCCCCCTAGATATTCACTTCTGATTTATTCACTGGTAAGTAGAAAGTTAAGTATCAAAGGTATTTCCTGTTGCACCCACTTTGCACGGATGAAAATGTGCAGGTTAAGTGGACACCAACGCTTTGTTTAGTCCCCAACCCATCTCCCAGACAAGAAGTCTGGCCAGAACGCCACCACAGAAGGGGGACATCCTTGCAGAATTTCACATTCATTTACGGGTTTTCCCGGGCAGCCGCAACCCGTCTCCCAGAAGCTCTGGAAGGCGCTCGGTGGCTTCCTGTGGTGGCCACCAACGCTGGCTCAGATACAGCTCCACCTGCCCAGCTCAGGGGCAGGCTGAAGGCCAGATGGGTCCCTCGCCACCCCGGCCGACGCAGATGTCTGCGAATGGGGCCGCTCTCCACGTGACCTGCCCCTGCCTTCCCCACTGCTCCGTGCCGCGGCGGATCTCCCACACCTGGACACTGACAGGAGATGGGAAGACCCCTGGGAGCTGGGATTGGACAGGCCAGGAGAGCATCCAAGGCATGTCCTCTTTGGGGAAGTTTAAAGGACTGTGCTCCTTAAGGAAGGGTTGTTTCTCACCCTTGCTTCAAGCACTCAAATCCCCTTACAGCATCAGACTTTCCACATACAAAACTGAGGGCATTAGAGAGTCTAAAGAGTTTATGGACCCAGCTGGGAAACACTCTGTCAAGAGAAATCTTCAATAACCTCCTTCTTGCAGCCACGTGAGGAGCTCTGTACAGTCTCAGTGCTGCACTCCAATGCCAAGGGACCATCCCACGTCGGCTGCCGGAGCCTTTCAAGAGATGCTGAGATGTTGGTGGTCTGAGCAGCTGCTTCACACTGGAAATGAAGGGACGAGATGGTGAAATCGGAAACAGGCTGCTGGGCGGAAAGCAACCATGCTGGGCAGGCTGGGTTATCTACCAGCATCGTCACAAGGAGAAGAAGGCTGTGCTAGTTCTCGCATGCTGAACCTCTCCTGGCCTGCGCAGCCATCCAGTGAACCTAAGTTTCAGTAGACAGCACGTGCACACAGTGGTCATCATTCCTGAAGGTGTCAGTAAGCAATTCCTGAAGCAAAGAGCAGAGAAGGCATCCAGGTGACTCCTGTCTCCTTCTCCATGTCCTTTCCCTTTCAGCCTGCTGCGGGCAGGCAACGTGTTGCTGGTCAGGACCACCACGGGTCTAGGAGGAGGGCTGCGTCGGAGCCCGGCTTCCCCATCCTCTTCACTAAGGATTGGACATCCTGCCTTACACTGGATTTCAGTTCCCACCTTGTTTCCATGCTGTAACTCGATTTTCAAGAGAGATTTCAAGATAAGCCACTCACTTCAGACCCCGACAATAATACCCTTGTTCCTGAGAAACTGGGTATTAACTTCCCATTTGTTACTGTAAATTATTAACATCGGGAATGCTGTACGGTGAACCCCAAGTTTGAAAAACATTTCCCTTGCTTTAAGACAAATCTAGCATCATTCCAAGACTTTCTCCATAACATTTTCAGGTTTTATCTCCTCACTAGCTATTGGCCTGTTATTTCAAAAGCTGCTGCAAGACATTCTCAGTCTTGAAAGTCTGCTAAAATTATTAGTTGCATTTTCAGCATTAAAAAAACATGCCTACATTTCTTTAAGTGCACATATAAGAAGAATTAATTGGAAGAAAGGTGAAGATAAACAACTATTAAGTATTAAGGAAAGCTAAAAATGAGATAAAGCTTTTTTTTTTCTTCAAAGCAAAAAAAAAGAAAAAGAGAAATCTTGGCTAAGCAACCAGCTGTCATCCAATTTGGAAATGAAAGAACAAAATGAACTCAGTCCTTCACATAAAGCACTATTAGGACAGAGGGAATTCGGGAGAGAGGCGAAGACGTAATGAATGCCTGGGAAGGACCTTTACTTCAGCTTTGTAATTACTTATAAAAGTGCTTTTTTAAAATTAATTATTTTTAATTATGTTTAAAAGTCTTTTGGATCAGAATAAATTCTTACCAAGATAAGGACCTCTAATACTGCTGCTTCCACCGCCCTTGTCTTACACTTAAGTGCCCCTCAAAGCAGATTTAGGAGTAAACTGGCAGCTGGAAGTTTTGGGATGCTTCGTTCTACCTGGTGCAGGGTTTTCCAGTAGAATAAGGGCATAAATCAGAGTCAGTTATATGAGAAACACTCTTGTAAAATCACTACAGAGCCTGGCTGGGTTTGAGCCTGCTCGGTACCTGTCTCCTGGATGTTAGCAGAGGAAAAGAGACTCCAGCAAATTTCTGTTATTTTTTGTTTTCTCTTTATTCCAGTGTTTTCATGTGTCAGAGCAGGTAAATCAAAGGCAGTGCATAAAACCAAGCAAAGTACTGACCAGCTGCAATTTGGACAGTCTGCCTCTGCCCCCAGCCTGGCTGGGCTCTCTACTCAAATCATCCCAAACGGGGGGCCCTGGAGCGCTTGGAGCAAACAGATTTATTGCACATCAGCACTGAGGACAAGGCAGCTGGACAGGAGCACTGAGGAGAGAAGGAGAGGAGAGGAGAGGAGAGGAGAGGAGAGGAGAGAGGACAGTGCAGGGAGATGCCTCCA
>NW_010587968.1:29393-44293 GCF_000705375.1 Tinamus guttatus
GAGGACAGTGCAGGTAGATGCCTCCACTGCTGGGCTCCATGCCCATAAACACGCTCAGGAAGTCAATTTAATCTCCTCATGATTAAGGGAGGCTATCTTGGTCCCAAAAACATCCTCTGAATGATTTTTCTGTGGCTCAGGGATACCACAAGGCTTCTGCGATCCCCTTTGGCCTCCCTTGGGTGCCACGGGAAGCCCTTCTCCTTGGACCTCCCACTCTGGTGAGAGCCAAGCCGCAAGTCTCGCCCTTCCCTGCGTTATGTAGCACTCCAATCCCCCCCCAAAATCCCTGCAAGGGCTTACAGGGGACCACGCTGCTGATGTCATGTGGCTGCACGGTTGCTATAGGAACAGTGCCTGCTGCTGCTGCTGGAAAATTTGGGAGATCTGTAAGGAAAAGGCTCCGAGGTCAGCAGGGCGCCCTGCGGCCTCCCGCGAGGGCCGAGCTCCCAGCGCAGCCCCTCGGAAGCTCCCCTTGTCCTGGGCAGAAAAGTCCCTGGTCCCAAGAAGGACAGAAAAACATCCCCAAATCTGCTCAGGGGTTTATTCCCTTGAAAAGGATTCCATAAAAGCACGAGCAGCTCTCGGAAAAGAGGTGCTGGGGCTTCAGCCCTCGCTGCATTGCTCCATGAAGGTCATAATACTGTATAACAGCAGCAGCTAAGATATATATATATATATACACACACACACAGAGATATATGTTCATATAAAAAATCTCTTTTTCTTTTCCTTTTTTCTCTCCTTAAGAGAGAAAAAGCGTAATTTTCTGCTGTAGCTCCACCTCACTTGGCCCTTGGCCAGCTGATGAGTGAGCAGGAACAGAGCAAATGAGACTTGGGTTAATCTAAAACACGAGCGAAGGGAATGCCCTCCTGCTTTTATCCCTCTCAGAGGAATTGAGAAACTCCCCCTAGGAAGGGATTCTGTGTTTTTAATCATCCTCTCCTTCCAGGGCATCTCTGACCCAGCCTTACGTAAGGGCTCTAAACCGATTTCATGCCTTCCAATGACTCTGTTTGGGTTTGGTATCCACGCACCAAAGCAACAAAACCCCGGTGGTGCCGAGATCAGGCCTAATTGCAGAGGCAGCCCCATATAATGGTGACTTTACCACAGATTGTAAAGAAACGTCACTTCCACCGGCCACCACTCGCTCAACATTCAAGCACCGGCCTTGGAGAGGTGCACGGAGCTGGTCCATCCTCCTCCTCCACCCTCCAGAGCCTGGGACTGGTTCTGCTGGGAGGCAGAGGAGACCCAGCCGGGATTTCCGAAGCACCGACCCCAGCGGCTTCAGCAAAGCCAAGGAGCTACTGCCAAAGGGTGGATTCCCCAAACGCCCCCAGGGACCGCTGGTTTCTTGGTCCCTATGAAACCCGGGCCAAAAAGCTCCGTGCAGCACAAAAGAACCAAGCACAGCAGCACCATCTGCTCCAGTTCAACCTGGAGCCCATATTTTTAAGCTTAGCACAGATTGCCTTTCTTGGCAGGCATGATTTTAACAGTTATACACATGTTCCAGCTTAGTTACCCCCAAAACACTAGCAAAACATGACTTTTTCAGGACATATTGCTGGTCTGGTAGCACTTTCTGGAGTCACATTCATGAACCCTCCTGAGTTCTGGGCAAACTTGTGTTTTGACAGTATGCTGCCTGCCCCATCACATATTTGCTTTCAGCCTTTCTTAAAGAAATGACAAATACTCTGTATTTTCCATGGAGGCAAAAAGTGCAAGGTTTTTTCCCTCTGTTCCCCTTGCCACTTCCCGTCCCCTGATGCTCTCTGCTCTGTTGCCTCTGCACCAAATTCAGCTTTACTGGCGCTGTTATGATTCAGCAAAGAAGAACAGGAGAAACATCCACAGTCAGAGTCAAAACGGCCAGAAGTTGTGTGGAAAAGGAAGGGAAAAGGCCCAGCACCCTCCAACAAAACATCATCATCTTCCCACTGCGGTTCCACTTTGGAAGATCTGCCATTTACCCATTTAATGCAGTTTCATGAGCCAACCTGTAAAGACCCCATGCAGCAGGAGCTGCATCGTGCCCTTCTTCTGCCCATTCTCATTTCTTCATCTGACTGAGGTTTTCAGGAGGCTTCCATGTTTCCAGCCGCCCAAGTTTATTCACATTCATGTTTTAAGGGCTAAAATAACTCCATCGGGTCCACTGACCCCTTACTTCAGCTTAAGAGTATAACAAATAAGGCCACCCCAACGACTTAAGGGCCTAACCCTAGTTCTTCTCTCTTGTGCCCTTCTCTCTCCTCCCCATCCCCAAGAAAAGCTCATTTTCAACAGATTTCAAGCTTTTACTACCTCATCCTGGCAGGTAAGCAGTCCACAGACTCATGGACTTAGGACATCAGAGATTATATGGAAAAGGTTTTGCATTTTAACTACCAATAGCCATTATAACAGTATTTGCAACCAGACTTATACTGGCAACATTTGCTTATTCTGGATCTCTGGCTAAGCTATTGAGGTACATTTTTGACTGATTCCCTTTCATTCTTCCTCTAAATATTCATGCTGGCGAATATTTTGCCTTCCCAGGCTAATACATAATGTATAAACCAGCCCCAAACACAAAGACATCTAAACCCAGTTTTCATAAAAGGGATTTATATTTTTCCCCCATAAACAACAGATGGCAAAGTATCTCACAAAAGGAAAAAAAAAATCCCGCTTTTCTGAAACGTTTAATTACTTCAGGATTAATACTTCTCCAAAGCTGCTATGTACAGCCAGTGCTGGAAGCAAAACATTTCCATCTAAACACTGTGATCCCCATCTCACTCGCAGGAGTAAGCATCCACCATGGCTGTATTTAACTTCTTTTTATTAACACTGCTGTGAGGAGTCCTCATTTTTAGTCCCTTCCTGAGAAGCAGATGCCACCTGATGCCAACGTTGCAAAGCAAAGGTTGCAGCTAAAACCTTTTGCTCTGCACTGGATGCAGAATAGGGGGGTGCACAAGTTGATGCAAAGCTGCCCAGATGACACAGGGTTACCGTAAGCAGCCTGAGCCTTTTCCTTTGCCATAAGCATTGCCTTAGAAGGGCTAAAAGGAGAGATGTGAGCAACCCTGTGAGAGTTCAGCCTGACCTAAGACACCCAAACCGGGCTCCCACGTCGTGCCCATTTGGCAAAGGGCTCCTTCCACTTCAGCTTCCACAGCCAAATGGTGCTGGTGAAATAGCTCCCAAGCAGCAATGGAAATCTTAACTCTCCTCTACCTGGAGATGAAAATCGCAGGGGTTCAGGCAACGCTAAGAGGTGCGAGACACAACTTCTAAGGGGTAAAGGGGCTCAGCCCACCGATCCTGCATGCAAGCAAACCCCACCTCCATTTCCAACTCTTCTGCAAAAGCAAGTTCACATAAACAAATCTATGCTTCTCCGACGGATCCTCCCGGCTTTGACAGCTACACACTAACAGATAATACAAATATGAAGAGAGGTCACAGAGTTGGGAGCCTGGGACCTTAATGACCCAGCACACTGCTGATGAAACTCTATTTCATTTTCAATTTAGGTCATTTTGGAAAAAAAATAAAAGCCAGGGGTAAATATTTTAACTTTTGTGGAATTTTTCCCTTGCCCTCCCCACAGAAACAATTTGCCCAAATCAACACAAAACCCTGAAATGCTTCTATTCACCTGCCTTTTGCTTTAGAGGACAAGGACTGTCACATTTTGCCTGCCCCTGGGCATACCAAAGGATAAGGATGCGTTTGCATTGGCAACCACGTCTTAGATACTGGCAGTGCTCGGGATGACTTGTTTTGCAACATCACTATTGTCTTAAAGTGGACTGGAATAGGAAAAAAATTGCAATTTGTCTCTGGTGAGATGTCAGTGCAGATGATCCAGCCCGCGACAGCAAGGAAATCAATTTTGGTTTCAAGAGGTGTCTTCTCCTTTCATTAGGACGACACTTGGCAGACCTGACCTGTGCCACTGAGCAAGGCAGCTCATCCAGGAGCAACACAAATCCGAACATCTCCGGAGCCTCCTGAGATCCGTCCTGCATGACGGGAAGCACAACAAAGGGCATACGCTGTGGGAGAACATAAGGCTGTTAATTCCAGCTATAAAAGACGCTGAAATCACCATAGTACTTGAACTTGATAAATTCTCCTTGGGTTCTGTATGGAGGCTTGGAAAATGTCAGCAACTCACAGTATATGCCACAATATTTTATGCTACAGGGCCGCCTATTCTGCAATCTACAGTATCTACATCACCATGAACACAAAGAACCAACCTCATCAGGGAATGCAACCTATTACATTCACAACACCAAGCACAAATCTCTGTTTTCACTGTTTCCCATACAACTAATCGCTCACGGAAACATCATTTTAACAGTTCATGTTTCTCAAAAACTTACAGTTAAACTATAGAAAGTCTTTCTTCCACTAATCTTGTCAGACTAGTAAATTATACAGTAAATTAGGTCCAGTTTGCTGACTTATCTATCTCTAATTAAGCAACAGATTTTGATTTAACCTCCACTGGGAGCATCCCAAGGATCTGCAAAACCAAAATGCGATGGAAGACACTGGATGACAGCACGTTCCCTTAAAAGGCCATCTGATCCTGATTTAGAGACTCTGAACAGCAGGGAATTTCCTACACGGAAAAATCTGCCAGAGAAACATCAATCTAGGCTTTATTAGCACTGTCACTTCACGGGCAAAGCATTTCAGCTTGTTCTTCAAAGGAAACAAGACATGTGCAAGCCTAGTGCATGCGGATACATTTGTGACTAGAGCTGCAAGTCTTCTCCAGCAAACTCTGCTAGGCTCAAGGAAATTTGAGGGAGCAGCAAAGCTCTCTCAAACGTGGAAGGTCCTGCAAGGGCTGGGGAAACAAAGTCAGAGAGCAAGGGAAGTTTACAGGCACCCCCAAGTGCAAATCAGTGAGCTTAATTCATACAAGACATCTAAGAATCCATAGGGGGATGTCTGCACATAAGTGCTGGTGACATTGGAAGCTGAACTTGGTTAATGTTGCAGTTTATAGAAGTGCTGTGCATCTGTGCACTGCCAGCAGCACAAATGCAGTAAAGCATTACCCAGAGCCCAGCTTTTTCAGGCATTGTGCAAACTGCATCTTCCTAGCAGTTATTTCTGGAAATACAGCGCAGTGTATTAATAATGACACGGAGCTGTACTTGGCTCTGGATTGCTGGCTCTGGACTACTGGCTCTTCTCTTCCTGCACATGAGCCCATTTATTAATTATACATTGAAGAAAAAAAGTTAAATATCCCTTCAAGCAACAGTATTTCCCAGGAGACATTGATTCAACCCAAAAACATCCAGTGTGGATGCTGTGGAAGTAGGGCAGGAGATGCTGGCTCATAAAAACTTCACTTAGAAAAATAAAAATAAAATAGTAAGAAGGGTGGGTGGGAGGCATGTAAAAAGGAGGAACCGGGGTGTAAGTGGAAAATAAAAATAAATCAAGCCTGGATGGGATAGCTCGATTCCCCTCTGCCTGCTTCCCTTCCCCCAGCACACTGTGAGCAGTGGAACGGCAAAACTTTCCATCGCCCAGGCCAAATATTTGTCTGCTCCTGCATCCTGATTAAATCTGTGATCCCGCTTACCATGGAGAGAAGAAAAAAAGGAGCAAAGAGGACACCAGGGAGTGGGACACCAGGGAACGGCCACTTGGTCCATTGGCTCATAGCCCGGACATGGAAATCTCTCTTGCCCCTTTTTTGAGTTTTACCCCGTGCATCTGGCACTCAGTGTTGGTGGGGACAAATTCAGCGTCCAAGGGACCTTCGTGCTGACCAGCCCGTCTCCTCCTACTCAGGAGCTCCTGCTGCAGCACCTCTTCCAGGGCGCTCAGCAGGGTGTCTAAGGATACACAGCTGCATCCTACTGTGATCCCAGATGAGGCTTCCCTAGGGAAGGCTTGACGAGCTCTCGCTTGAGCTTCCTCTGGCACCTGCCTCCACAGACCCTAAGGCCAGACCCTTCAGAGAGGGCCACCAGTGCAACTTGATGGCAACCCCATTGCTCTCAGCACCACCTGCCAAGGACCCACGGCCCTGCTCCTCCAGCTGGGACAATTAATAATTAATTGCCCCTTGCTTTTCCAGTGGAATTTTATAGCAGCAATTATCCCCATTTGAGCACAAACCAGTTATCACCTCCTCCTTCCCTCTTCTTCTCCCGTCAATTAAGAGAGGAGAGCAGGCTAATAACAACCCCTCCTTAGATGACACTGGTGCGGCAGGTAACTACCGGGATGCTTAGGCAGGTAACGTCACTCAGCCAGGCCACGGGCGGCTGGGCAAGCAGCAGGAGCATCGCCACGGCCCTGAGGTCCGATAGCGGCTCCCTCTCCGGGCCGTCTCCTCTCGGAGCCCGTTAACGAGTCTCCACCAGGAAGGGCCATCCAGGCCACCAGAACCAGCCTGTCGCTTACCCGAACTGCGGCCCTGCTGCTGCGTCCGGCAGCCCTGCAGACCCGGGGCTATCCCGGGTTGTGGCCGTGGTGGCTGTGGCTGCTGGTCTCTTCTTCTCCGGGGACAGGAGAAGCTGAATTAGGAAACAGAGCACTGCTTTCCCAACTCACCCGCGAGACCGCTCTTTTCTCGTGCATCGGAGAACCCAAAACCGAGAGAAGTATTTTCCCTATCACCTGCTTCCTCACTAGGATTCTTAGGCAGGGAGGGAGCCATTCAGTCTCGTTTCTGAGCTGTTGAAGGGAGAGAGAGAAAAGACAAAATAATCATCTCTCCCTTTCTTAACTGGGACAGCAAGGAAGTAACCAAGAGCTCTCACATATGGGTAACTAAGATCTAATCTGGAAAATCCCTTATGCAGTACATGAAAAAAATCCGTTTTAATTAAATAGTCTTATTTTACCCACTGCTGTGCACTAAATTAAACTCCTTTAACATTAATATATAAAACCATTATTCCGTGCATGCATAAGTGAGTTTATGCATGCTTGTGTATAAAAACTGTACAATTAAACACTGCTTAAAATGCAAATCACAGATGATAAAGCTTCCATCCTGGCTGTATTAAATCTATTAAATCTTGACTGTGGTGTTGCATTAGATCCTCAGTTGTTTAAAACCAGTGTAAACTCAATGTGAAGTCAATGGAGCTAGTAACAATTTACATCAGTGGAAAATCTGGACCTTTGATTTTTAAATACTTACTACTGGCAAGAATTAAAAAAACAAGCAGCAAACATTTAGTTTGTGACAGGCCACCAGATGTTATTTTCCTTCTATTGCAGCAATACCTCAAAAAATAACAAATTTGAAACAGAAATTTTAGTAAGACTTTTATTGGGACAGATCTTCCTGTTACATCATCTGCCTCCGAAGACAGGGAAATTTAAATTAAGGCTTGAGACCTTGAGATAGGCATTCATGTCCAATCTGCAAAATAGCCTGGACACACTGAAATTTAAAGCACCTGTTTATAATGGTTTGCCCTCTCTCCACCCTCCTGACAGGATAAAGAGTCTTCAAAAGAAGAGAAAATTATATTTATATTGTAGAAGGCTTCTCAACAGGCCTGAATTGTAGAAAGGGATCTTAACACGAAAACTCTTTTCACTGGAAAGCTAAGCGTACATGTAACTAATTTGTTGGATAAAAACAGCTTTAAGAAAATGCTTCCACAGTTTGTGCTTTTAGGGTTCAAACCAGTTCGACTTCCAAGTCTGGCTTTCCCTTTTCTCTTCAGATAATACCGAAATATGAAGGGTAGAGAGATCTTGTAACAAGGAAAGGAAACGTCTCTGCTGGTCACAGTGGTTAGTGATGGTCCTTCTGCCGAAAGTTACTGCTTCAGGTCTTCCAGGAGAGCTACTGTTGTGATTACGCCCTCAGCTGAATCAGTCCAAAGAGCAGCAGCTCTCTGAGAAGGGACAGCTGGGATGGCCCTTGCTTCAGATGGTGCAGAGGACAACAGTCCACAAGGCTGGCCAACGCGCTGTGCCCCGCTTCACCGGCTCGCTGACCACTACGGAATAGACATTTAGGCGGTACAAAGAGTGAAAGGGACCAGATAACTTTCTAGCTTTGGAAAAGCAATTTAGGTTGCGGCTAAAAGGAATGCACTCATCTTTATCAAATGGAGATGGCCGTGAGAATATCCACACAGAAGATATTCAGATACCTGCTGAGTGTGCTCTGCTCACGGTGGGTCATAATGCCGAACACGAAGGCCTCCTTGCCTTCGTGAACGTGAAGGAGCTCCTTGCGAGCCACAGAGATGCACACCAATGAAGTCTGTTGAGTGCCAGGCAAAGCTGGACTCTGGCAGTGCCCCGTTTGGCCAGCTTGGGCACTCAGGAGCAATAGGTGTGGGCACCTGGCCAGGTAGCCCTCTTGGCTGCCACCACTTTGTCTAGGCAAGGTCCAGCCCTCAGCTCAAGCCCAACTGTCTCATTTCTAAGTTACCTGCTTTTGAATTGCTGTTGATGTTTTGGAAACGATGATCCAACCAAGAAGAATTCCTACCTTCTGGCAGCAGTCATGTTTTAAACAAAACGCCGCTTAGCAGGGACGAGTCTTGCCTGATGACGGCGATGTTTTCTTAAAGCATATCTAGAAATTGCCCAGCACAAAGACGACGACAGAAACTGTGCTGGATCCCAATGCTACACCAGCATAACATGCTTGCAAAACCTGATGGGAACATGCAGCCAGTCTTTGATGATGGAAGCTCCTGCTGTAGAAATAACTCTAAGGCAAAGCTATGCCTCCATTGCCAGTGGGGGCTGCAGATACGTGTCCTTTGCCAAAGAAGCTGCAGCTGGAAGAGTACTTTGACCATGCAAGCCACTTGTATTGCTATTGCAGCCAAATGCCATGCCAGACATGGACATTCTCTTCTGGATCTAGTTTTCCTGACCGAAGGCACTATGTCCTGTTGTTCACCATCACACATGCACCACAGTTCCAAAAATGAATCACCAAAACCATCCACAAGCCCTTTGAGGACAAGCCAAAGAGAGCAGCCTTCAGCAGCACTTACCCCAGCCATGCAGCCTTCACCCGAGCTGGACTAGAGAGTGTTTGCACAACGTTCCCAAGGAATGGTCCCCAGGAACATCGGTAAAGGGCTTTTACAACTTGGATTTCATTATTTGGGCAAAGTCCCCAGTCATCACTTGCAGAATGAAAACTGAGTTCTCCAAAGCACGTACCATATAAATACTGGGAATGTGCTCTCCTTGTCCATCTTGCAAGGGCCTTCCGTTAGGTTTATCGGGATGCAAATCCCATTTGCTTTAACAGCCACGCTTGTGCAGCCAATGTCATTCCCACACCCTGAGAGCAGACGCAAAGCCCCCAAACACCTGCATTTTGAACCAACAAACTCTTAAAGTGGTCATGGTAAATGCCGAGCAGCAGTCTGCCAACATTCATAGGGCTCCTCATAGAGACTTGGGACTTGAGATCGACAGCAGCGTGTGCCACGTCCGGCCGCACGCTGCAGCCTTCCTGAATCTTCTCTAGACAGAGTCTTGCACTAATTTAACCAAGTTCCTTCCAAACGCAGGCTCTTCACCAATGAGCTGATATCATGCGCAGATGCAACTGAGCTTTAAATCTGTCCTGTCGTTTTGGCTCCAGGTGCAAGCAACTAAGCTTAATTGAAATAAGGGGCTGGTATTAGTTTAATCAGATGGACTTAAAGCTGGAATTTGTTAAATGGGGGCACACCTCGAGACAGGGCCCAGGGCTCTGAATTCCCGAGGTGCACACTAGTGGTAATGAGTTCATTCGCTGCTCATGTGGGTCTCACAACTCTTTCCATAAGCGTTCCACCGTAATTTACTATAGGTTAAATATTAGCAAACACTTGAAGCTTGGACCAGCTGTGGGCCAGGTCAAAAAGCTTCCGATCTCAGATCCTGCTAACAGGTTGCTTCAAGTTAACACACGACCTGGCCTCCAAGAGACACGCAAAGCTATTTGTGCTCTGTAAAAGTGCAGGAGTGCTTCATGCAAAGCAAAATGCCCACAGAGGTAAAGTCACAGCACTCAGGCGAGGTGATGGGAACTACGCTGACAAAGACACACCGAGAAGCTGATGCAAAATTTCAGCCTGTCACCACAGGTCAAATATGATTTTCTCTTTAAAAAAAAACACATCCCTCAGTGAAACAGTGCAACTGTCGGATTTACGTAAACCCTTTAAAGGTGCACAAAACCAGGGAATCCTTCAAAGCATTTTGCATTTCAGTGGATGCCCTCTAAAATACCCTTTAAAGCAGCGCGTGTGCACAGACTCGCACAAAATCACCTGAGCTACCGAGCACGTTACAGCTGAGACTGAATTTTAGTTTCCATTCCAGGCACCCCTTTTCAACTACTTAAAACCACCACACTCATGAGGTCCTCACAACCTACACTATCTCCATAACCTACATTATCCCCATAACCTGCACTATCCCAAATGCGCTTCACCTCTGCTTAAGTTAAATCCTCTCCTTATTCAAAGGCTGAGCAAAATATATCTACTCATTCTTTGAGTTAGAAAAGACCCTGTTCTCTGTGTGCTTCAATCAGAAACTTTCCATGTGAACAAAAACAAGCCATCGAAATGGGGAACTTCAAGCCAAGCTCTTTTGCAGCTTGTGCGGAAGCTGGAATATCCCACCCTGTGCAAATTGTCTGACGTGGAGAGAACTGAGTCTTTGACATACCAACCTCACGGCTGCAAAGAAAGGCAACCTTTTAAGACTGTAATTCAAGATACAAAAAATGAGCATATTTTTAATGAAGAAAACGTTCTTTTTAGAAGAGCAAATACACAGCCTGTCTCTGAGGACTGTTGGTTTCCCAGGCTCGCGTTCAATAGATTCAGGACAGACAACTTCAGATTCAAATTCCATGGTACCTGGACTGCAAAGTTTACATTTTCTTAAACCATCCATCACTTACTGGGCTCAATAAGGGCAATACCAGTACAGGTCTCTCTGAAACTAACTGATTATTAGAAAGGGCGATCACACTGTTCAGGCTTGAAATCTCAAACCAACCATTTCTACCTCTGCCTTCTTAATTAGCCTCTTCCTAATGGCACTGCAGAGCTCCAGGTCTTCTTTGATGAGAAATGAAAGCCAATGCATAGATCACCTCAAGGTGCCCATGGCCCCATCACATCACAGGGAAGGCACCTAAATCTGTCTCCCGAATAACACAAATAACACTAAGGCTGAGCTTGTACATCAGCATCGTTCGACAGCCCATCCTGGATTTGCACTGCTGGAGGATCTGCCCAACCAGGTTTGGACAAGGACAACTCGGTCTCTCTGCTGTCAGAAGAGAGGAAAGGGAATTTAAATGATGCAGAAGTCCTCCCCAAATCGCTCTGTTTGTGCTACAGCAAAGATGTGGCTTGCAGACTTCAGCAGCACGGTGAGAACACGCATCTGCTAGGAGCTCCAAAACAGCTAAAGAAGCCAACTGTTGTTCTTTCTGGGAGAAACCAGCAGCATAATGAGATGCTGCAGGAAACGTGTCCAGAAAATGGGAGTTTGGTGGAAAGAGCATGCTGGGGAGATTATGGCATTTTAGAAAAATGCAACAGCATATTTTTAAATGCTTAAGTGAACAAACTGCATTTACCATGACAGAAGAACAATGAAGGTATGTAAAAAAAATAAGTTACTCTGGTATCTGGCCAATCAAGAAAATTTACATCTGGCACACATTTACTTTTATTACTGCTCTGAGCATTTATTTGTACTTCAGTAATGCCTTGAGGCCACAATACGCTGAGCAGCTTGCATTTCCTACAGAAGTATCAGATTTGACCAAAAAGATGGTCAAAAACGTGTCATTAATGCAATCACTTGCAATTTACACTTTCTGGAGTGGTAGTAAATCCTCCCGGGGTGCTTTTCATCAGTCCATTCAAGTGTGCTTTATGTACCTCTTCCAACTTGCAGCTGAGATGATCAAGGCACAGACAAGTCCTGACCAAGACCTTTCACCAGATCCATGCCAGAGCCATGGAGGGGACCCGTTTCTGCAACCTCAATCCATTGCTCAGTTCAACAGCTCGGTCTACAGCAAGGGTGCTTCAAGGGAGAAAGCCGGGCATAGGAGAGCACCCAACTCAACACTTTAGCCACAAGACTCTCCTTACAGCATCAGCATTTATTTTAGATATCATTGCTTCTGCTACACCTTTGCTTTCCTTGAGATGCAAGGAACAAGGTCTAAGGACATTAGACTGTCAAAGCTCTGCCTTGCTTTACAATCTTATTGTGACACGCATCTTTGAAATTGTTTAGTTTTAGTTTAGAAATTGTAACAAGGGGCAGCTCTTAGCTTGGCAGTCGTGGAGGTAAAAGTAAAACTTTACAACTATGACCAAATTTTCTTTTGAGATTTTGAGATCCCCCATTAGATCTACCACTACTCCAAACCAAGGAACATTCAACGTCCTGGCACTCAAGATAGGCAGAATCAGCCTCTATTTTTTTTCCTTACCACTCCCAGAAGAGTTGGATGTTCTCTGGTGTTATATCCAGGCTGTGGGAGGATTTCTCCATCCTCAGTTTGGTTCAGTGCATTTATAGATCATCTGCTGTCTGCTTAATACACAGAAAGGGCAGTTTCCCATGAAAAATTAAGTCTTCATCTTTGGCACCTCAAACGTAGAAACCAAAATATCATAAATTCATGCAATAGGGAATACAAAACTGATTATCAGGACTTTTAACTCTTGTCCAATGAATTCCTAACAGAAACACACCAGAGAAGACAATCTCAAACTCTGGAAACATTCACATTAATTGGAAACACAGTCTGGTGGTTAAGAGTTCGACTCCAAGAATGCCACTCCATCGTTCACAAAGTTAACTCTACACGCAACCATTACCCTTCCTCTTCATGGAGACCCAAACACGGATAGCTATGAAGACTTCCTAAAAATAAATGAAAATTGTAATTTATTTATTTATTTGTAAGGCCAGGCCAATGGGGGAAGAGTCCAGTGACCAGAAAATCTACTATTGGAGCAATTTCATTAGTTGGCCTATCATCCTCATGTAAGATGGTCCTACTAAATCTCCTGCAGCTTTTTACCAGCTGCAAAATAAATTTCATCCTGTTCAGTTCGATCAGTTCAAAATAGCCATGCTCAAAACGAAAAACAGCTAGGAAAGGTTCAAAGAGCCTAAGAGAAGACAACTACAACTTACCATTTACCCCCCCAGCCACTGTGCCCACACTCATTTTTCTAGGTGGACATCTAGATCTGCAAGATCCATCCCCCTTCTGCAATCCCACCTTCTTACAAATTCAGGTCACCTTCTTACAATTCACTAAAAACTCCTTAGATGACTTTCAATTCCACCTTCTTACAAATTCAGGTCCCACGATTCACTAACAACTCCTTAGATGACTTCTACATAACAGCCAATGGGGGAAGAGTCCAGTGACCAGAAAATCTACTATTGGAGCAATTTCATTAGTTGGCCTATCATCCTCATGTAAGATGGTCCTACTAAATCTCCTGCAGCTTTTTACCAGCTGCAAAATAAATTTCATCCTGTTCAGTTCGATCAGTTCAAAATAGCCATGCTCAAAACGAAAAACAGCTAGGAAAGGTTCAAAGAGCCTAAGAGAAGACAACTACAACTTACCATTTAACCCCCCAGCCACTGTGCCCACACTCATTTTTCTAGGTGGACATCTAGATCTGCAAGATCCATCCCCCTTCTGCAATCCCACCTTCTTACAAATTCAGGTCACCTTCTTACAATTCACTAAAAACTCCTTAGATGACTTCTACATAACAGAAATCTGGCATTATCAAGCATCAGAGAAGTAAAACCCTGTTCAGCAAGGTAAGATGTGACATTTATTCATCGGTTCCAAGTCCTGTTTTGCTTCTTAAGGCTTTTTGACTTCAGAGATTTGCAAGCAAAGATTTCTGTTGTGTACTTTAAATCACTCTGCTGCCATTTCCACCGCACGCAGTCCCCAAAGGAGTAACTCAAACTTGCTAAAAGTTCAAGGAAACAAGTCTCATGCTTCTAAATTTCTAAGAACTAGAAGAAGAAAACAAAACAAAACAAGCAAATACAAAACAGACAAATAAAAATGCACACTCACAAATTTCTGGACTTTCCCCTTCAGAGGGGAAAAATAATAGAAAAGGGACATTTTTTTTCACTGCTGTCACTTGAAACGACGGTTTCTTGCTACCTAACTGTACTAACTGGCTGATGGTATACTTTTGAAAATATTTTCTCTTCTTTGTGCTGAAGAATGCTGATATTTGCTACCTGCATTTTTTTTTCTGGAGATGAAGCAGCTCCTTTCGAGATGATGTAACACTAAAAAATGTGTTTATCCCTCACGAAACTGCATGTGCTAACACAACCCACCAGATCTTCTAAGGAATACTTGGTTTCCACCACGAAACAGCTGTGCTCCACCTCATTTTTCTTTTCTTTTTAAAAATTACTGTTGCCATCTCCATCAAATAAGGCTGGAATCCTGCAAGTTTCATAGCTGGTTTCATTCCAGATTAGATAAGAAAATGACACAAGGAGTTAAGATGGGGAAAAGTAACAGCTTTACACCAGACAAGAGCCCTGCCATGTCTATGCTCTATCTGCTTGGCAAGTCTATGCACAAAGCAAAGCAACGGAGCGCTTGCACGGAGCTGGAGGGAGGTCAGGAAGGAGGAACAAGGAGCAGAAGCAGTAAAGACTGATGCATTGGCTTGCTGGAACCCACCAGTCCCAGTTTTGGAGCATCAGGTCAGCCTGGTGCCATCGCAGGAGAGCTCTGCTTTTCAGGGCACATGTTGCATGCTGTTAAAACACCAATTTACTCCAGACATCCGCAGGGATATACCACCCCAGCACCACGCGGGTAC
>NW_010587969.1:0-14209 GCF_000705375.1 Tinamus guttatus
TCCTATTGCAGAATGGCAGGGAGCAGGATGTTAGCTGGTCAAGAAGGCACCTCCCAAAACCTGAAATACCAGAGACCTTCATCACACCATCCCCTGGCTCCCTTACCAGCTGAGACCATCAGGAGAAGCTTCTGCAGGAAGGGTTTTCCTCAGCTGGAGAGGCCACCTGTGCTCCATGGGCTCTTCCCAAAGGGCCTTGCTATGGGAATAACATGGATATTTTTGTGAATCTACCAAGTTCTCTACTCATTTTAAGCCAAAGTGGGTGCACAAATTTGTGGCTCCACAGCAAAACACAAGTGAAGAGCAAGGATAGCTTGAGACAACAAAGGCAAAGAAGTTAATTAGAGAAAAAGATCAGTACTCATCTAATTAGCTGCTCTCCCTCCACTTCTAGCCCTTCATCTGAAGATTTTAATGATCATTCTATGACTGTATAAAGTTAAGGGCAATATGGTAATGACTTTGGTAAATAAATTTGGGGATCTCATAGGGATTTTATATGATATCCTGCTTTCTCCATCTACCTCTCACTTTTTCTCTGTTATATTTGGGGGATTGCAATAATTTTATTATTTCTACAGCACCTAAGTTTTTAGCTGAAAAGACAAACTTGCTTGACAATAACAGCTGAATATATAAAATTGTAAGATGTTTATAATTTTTTTCAACACAAAACATTCCAAACAGAATCATTGAAAGTTAAGCTATACTTTGACAGAATAAGCCCTAAAAACATGTAATTTATAACATTTTGAGGAGCCAAAACTAGGCATTTCAGTGACTCAATTAAAGCATGAGAAATTAAACTAAAAGATTGTTAAAGATAATTTTAAATTTGGAGAGAAGCATACGGATGCTGTTGGAGCAATCTCTTTGAGCAAGGGAGAGGTTTGCAGGGTTCACATGTAAAGGCCTGAGTGAGAAGGGCATTGCCTCCCTAGACCCCTCAGAAAAAACCTGTCCAACTTACAACTGACTTCGGCATTGTCAGGAATTTATGGGCCTACTTAGGTTTTTGCTAAAGTGAATATCCATCTCCCACTAAAATTATGATTTGTATATTACTTCTCTCAAGCAACAGGGAAAAAAATAAACGGGGATTTCTATAAAGTAATTCTCTTTGAAAATGACTTCCATGTGACTTTGTTTTACAATATCTTTTAGAGCCCAGACGAGGTTATTTCACCCATTCATGTATATGTAGCTCATGCTAAAGGAAGCTGTTTTGTAGCATATATGCATGGGAGACGAGTACAATCAATGCACCATAAATTCCAATTTTGCTTCTGCATTGCAAGCCTAGAGTTCAGACCTCATAATGAACACTTTTTTCTCCTCTATTTCCATGCATACATTCTCTTCTATCCATGTTTTTTATTTGCAATGTCTTTTGCGTGACTCATCAAACTGAATTTTCAGCCTCTAGAAGACTCTCTGCAGTTTTCACTCTTCCTGCTGCAGTGGGAGGGTGGCAAGGACAGGAGAAAAGCTGGCCAAGACCAAGGATCCTTTTCTCTGTTACGTCTGCCCAACCCAGCACCAGAGCTGGAATAAATCATTCTTTAAAAAACAAGGAATGGCAGAGGTCGGGGAACCTTCCTCTATTGTGCAAAGGGCCTAGTGTAATTGGCAGCACTATAGAAAAATTAGCACAATTTTTACAAGACACATAAGACAATGTGTTGGCCAAGTGAAAAAGAATCATGAGGAAAATCTGAATATTCTTCTAGCATAAGACTAATGCCTCCTCACTATATGGAACTATAATTCCCAGTAACCCTACGCACCTGGGACTTCAGTGAGAGTCCCTGGCATAAGTTGAATTTAAGAAAGGTCTAACTGAGATTCAAGGAAAGACACAGCCAATTGGACATATAGTATAAACACACACTAAAGAGAAAAAATGAATAAAACCAAAACCCCAACAAAATTTACAGGAACAAAAGGAACTGAGAGAGGAAGAAAGATAGAGTATGAGGAAGCAAGGAGCTCTATACAACAAATATATAACATGAGAAGACACTGTCACCTGAGAATCACTTGAAATAAAGACTGTACATGAGAGATCTATCTGTAGGGTTATCCATACCCTCCATTTGCCACTATAATGTTTTGAAGAAAATAAACTCTCTAAAATGAATCCAGCCTTTTGTGAAGTAGCATGATTTCTAATCCAACGGCTTTTACATGATGCCTTAATTTACAATTCTAGTTTTGTATTTCTGTAACAGCTCTGCCTGCGGAAAACAGCATAAGAGCAGGAGGAATATGGTACTGTACAGAAATTCAAAAACCCCAAGGTTATTACTATATAATTACAGGTCATCAGTAAAAATACCATTTTCCTACTCTTAGTAGAAATCCAGGACCTAAATTCACTGGGGTTTTAACTTTATTGTTTGGGATACTGTTTAGATTTGGGTTTTTTTTAGATGGACATGTTTTTGATACACTCACCAAAGAAAATATAGCATTTATCTGCATCTAATACTGCAGTTTTTGAGATGCATAACATAAATGCTTGATAGAGATAGGAAAGATGTTGGGTTTTGGAACAACTGTTATGCTGACAGCCTGTGGTGAAGGAGCTTACATTAGCAGCATTTTTTTTTTTTTAGGTAAGCTTTTCATCCCTTCTTCCAAGTAAATTGTGCATGAAGAAAAATCTCTATTTCTGTGAGCTGCCGGAGCCAACATGAGGTATTGATTTCAGTATTAATCATACAGTTTCCAAAGCACTGTGCATGACACAGGTGGAGAAAATGTTTTCAAAGTAATCATGCAAAATGCATGTTTAATCATAGGGAGCTGTGATCACCAACTCTTTTCTTATTTTGAAAAAAAAAAAAAAAAAAAGAAATTTCCAGATATACCTGACTATGAGCTTTACAAAATCGACAACTCAAGGAAAAACATCTGGTATGGTCTCTAAATGTTTGGATAACAAATATGATAGATTTTTCTCCTGATGACTTTTTTTTTTCGAATTATGTTCTAATGTTCTTTTACTAATAAGAATGTAAAACACAATCTTAGTGTGTAGTCAAATAACTAGAAACAGTGCTGTTTTTGTCTTTTACTTGGGGATGATTTCCATGTTAATTCTAAAAAGTATCCCTTACAAAACAAAAATCCCAGGCAGGTGCTTGAGCCGCTAGCATTTTAATGGCATACAGAGTCTTGTGCTCTCTTTCTGCCTCAGTTTGGGATTATTTTTTGGAGAAATAGTCCATTCTCTTCCCCATTGACAGATGCCCAGGGCACTTTCTAGGGAACTGCAAATTATAAATCAGGTTCCTCTTAGGCAAAAGAGAGAATTGAACGAGTTCTTCTGCAACTCAAAAGCTTAAAATGTTGGCTACAACATGAAAGGAGGCAATCCGGTCAGCACTGCTTCGTGCTGACACACGTATTTTAAAAGAAACAGTATGTGCACATGCTTTGGATGGAGATTGACTCCTCTCAGGTATATAACCGTGCTCTGCGATTAAGTCTTCAAAGGGTCGAGGCAGGTGGATGTCTAGCTCCTGCATCCTGATGAAAATAAACACGAGCGTCACCCGACCCTGTTTACTGCTGGATCTGCAGGGAAGCAAAACTTGCAGATACCTTGAAGATAACGAACTGTGGTCTAGAGAACCTGAAGCAGCAATGGAACAGGGTGTTTTCCCAGGGGAATTAATTGCATAGACGCTGTGTGACTCTAATGAGCTGAGGTCCTTTTTAGTTTAGTCCTGTTGCTTGCTTAAAAGATGTATCAAATTTCTATAGCTTTTGATCTACATGCTTTTTGATTACATGTATTTCTACCTGCCAGCTTTACAGATTGACAGCTATTACTCTTAATTTTTTGCTTTAAACAGTTTTGTGTTTGGCAAAAGACTTCCACGTAGTTCATGTGGTTTTAGCCAAGTGTTTTCGCCCACATTTTAAATGTGGCAGTTCAACAGCAATAACATATAGTTCTTTTTCTGAATCAACACACAAGGTCCTGAAGAGATCTGGCAGGTTCTTAAATACGCAATATTAGAAGAAAAGTGTAAACTATTCTAGCATGGGACAGAGTAATAAAAATGTCAACTGGTTTTAATCAGTAAACATGCATTTTAATCAACTGATTTTAATCATTGCTCCCTAACACAAGGAGGGCCTCTACAGAAAATGGAACTAAAGGAGATTGCTTAAGAAGAGCACAGAAATATAGAACGGGTACGGAAGAAGAGCAAAATCCGAATAACAAAAGGGACTAAATGAGATGCAGCTACTAATATACACCAGAAAGATTAAGTAATTTTGAGGCACATTAAAAAGAAAAGAACAGACTTTGGACTTTACTTGGTGATAAAAGTATTGTGAAGTCTACAGAGTTCAGTGTTCTTTATGTGGAAGCTTTTAGTCAAAAATTCAGGGTGATCAGTCAGCCAATCTCTCATGAGCAATAAAAAAGGGGCACTTTTAAGTGCCCTGAACTTCTGGATGACACAATTAGAGAGGTTAATGGTTATTTTTGCAAACTGGCAAGTCAATGAATATTTGACTTACTTTCCTGATAGCTTGTGTAGTTTAAAACCTATGGAAAAGGGTGTTAAAAACTAGGAAAATATGCAGAGAAAGTTCCAAAACAAAAAGATAAAAAAAAACTTTAATGAGTCATTCTCTGTAGTTTAGCACAATTGAGATCAAAAGGTAACTTCATTATGGTATATAAACATTTTATTGCAGAGGTACTTTTGCTGAGTACTAATGGGTTTCTTAATATAACACAAAAAGACACCATGCAACAGGAGCAGATCTAAATGACAGACAAGCTCAAATTGGAAATAATGTAAGACCTTCTAAGAAGATAATTAATCAATAGAATAAATTACCACAGGAAGTGCTATCTAAGCCATGATTTAGTCAAACAATTTGTTCTCATTTTAGGGAAATTTGAATAGATTTATATACATTACATTCCATGGAACTATGGACTTAAAAAGATGTGAAAATCTACTCAGTTACCCACAGGATGAATACCTGCATAAATACATCCTTCTAGTTGGCATTATGGGGCCATGAAGGACTTCGAGATTACATCTCAAAATATAGAATATACATTTATTACTACCTGATCAGATTCTGGCTGTCTTCCAGCTAAAAGACTTATTTGCTGTTAGATTTAGTTTACAACATGTGTATAAAAGCCTCAAATTGCGTTAACAAACAACACTTCATACAGTTGTAGCATGGCATATATTATAATACGGACTCTGCATAGGTGCTTATGAGACTATGGAAAGACTCTCTTTTTTCAAAAGAGTGAAAAACAGGTAGACTTACCCCAAAGAACTCCATAGTTTTATCATGGACTTTTAAAGACCTTTTCAGCAGAGAACCAGCCTTGATTCAGTATGTGAAGCATTCAGTAAACTGCAAGTTTTGTAGTATAATGAGCTAAGGTTTAGTACAGTCCTGATAGTAGCTTAGTGGATATTGTTACTCAATAGTTCAAGAGAGATGTCAATTAAAAGTGTGATCAAGAGATGGAGAAAAGATAGGGACATCTTCAGGTGTGAATATGTAATTTATTTTGAAGCAGCAGGGAAGGTTGGTATAAGAATAGAAGAAACACCACTAATCACGTCAATAGTGATATTTAAAGTTTGGTAACCATGGTAGGAAGTCTCACAATCCTTATTAACCAGAGCACGGAGCTAGAAACAAGTCCTCTTATGTATAGCTAAAGATTTTTGTATAGGGACTATGCTATGACACCATGGTGAAGAGTGCACAGTTGAGCACCGGTAAAGCCAGACCTTGGGATTTCAAAGCAGAGATCCCTTCCTTCGCCACCAGGCAGTAGGTTTTTGCACAGCTCTTGAGTGCTGCAGCTTTCCCGGAGATGAGCTAGTTGCAAAGCTAAGGGCAGCCACGTCTTGTCTAATTTTTTAGACAGACGTGTCTAATTTCATCCCAGTGAGGGTGCCAGAGCCCTGGAACAGGCTGCCCAGAGAGGTTGTGGAGTCTCCTTCTCTGGAGATCTTCAAACCCGCTTGGACGCAGTCCTGTGCCACGTGCTCTAGGTGACCCTGCGTGTGCAGGGGTTGGACTAGGTGATCTCTAGAGGTCCCTTCCAACCTTGAGCATTCTGTGATTCTGTGATTCTTGCACAGTAGCCCTTAAGAACGGGAGCACAAGGAGTCCAAGCTACCAAGTGCTTCTGATTTCCATGCTTCACTGCGGCCCTCCTCTCCTCCCGCACCCACCACATAAAATGCTGTTTTTCAGCTTGTTTTTTAGTTGCTCAGGGAGTTGGCAAGGCCATTCTTATTTGGCCACCACCACAACTGTCAGCAGGTTTGAAATATCTTCTTCATATAGATATAGGAACTACTCTATTACCCTCAGTGTTGCACATATGCCTTTGAAAACACTTTGCTGAGTGTAAGGCATATTACAAAGTCCTGTTCTCTCGGTGCTCTACTATAACTCTGTTCAAAATCATTGGTAGGTCCTTGGGACACACAGCTCAAGCACCTCATAAAGAAGGAACAAATGAGGTTTTTCTGTCAGCTTCCATGTACTGCTATATTACATGCAGAAGAAATGCTCAGGGGACAGGACACTAGAAATGCAGTGGAGATGATATTGTCATTAATGCTCACATCCTTTTGCATTTTAGATAATGCTTTCACTTCAATTTTTCAGGTTCTGCTTTTGTGAATAGTTAAAAAAAACAGTAAATTTGAAAGTGAATAAATACATTATTTGTATATATATGTGTGGGGAAACTGAATATTTGCATAGAATTCTGTTAGTCATAGGCACTCCTTCCACTCGTTTGAAAGGAAGCAGTAAGCCACAGTTTTGTCAGAAGATTGTATTAAACTAATAAACAATCTCAAATAATCTATGCAAGCCAATTAAATGTTACTCCACATTTGTAGGCTAAAAAGCAGAAACTTATAGCAAATTGCAATTTTATTCCTCAAAAACACAAGCCCCTTTCCAATGCCGTCTATAAAATTAACCAGGTACAAATGTCCCCTACAGATTGGCAGTTCCCTCACTGTAGGAATATAAAAATACACTCGGTAGGCAATTTAAAACTCTGAAAAATGATGTGTTCCACCATGTTTCCAAGTCACAGAATGGCAGAACTTCCCGATGCGACGTGCATGGTGAGGGCACGGAGCAGCCCTCATTTCCTCAGTCACCCTGAAATACTGCACTTGTACTATCACATTGGTCACTGGTTTCCCAGGGGCTCTCGCTACCGAAACACAGACATGGTGAAAAATCCATCCTAGAAAAAATGTCCTGGTGCCCATGGGGTAGGTTTCCTCACGCTCCTGCTGCTGTTCAGCACTTTGTGTAAGAGCAAACTTCCCATGGGATGTGCATGAAGAAGGCCTCTCGGCTGTTTGTCTGCAATAGGAACCTCATCTCCCTCCAGAGCCAGTAGAATTGATCATAGAATCAAAGAATCATAGAATGCTTAGGGTTGGCAGGGACCTCTCGAGGTCATCTAGTCCAACCCCCTGCACACGCAGGGTCACCTAGAGCACGTGGCACAGGACTGCGTCCAAGCGGGTTTGAAGATCTCCAGAGAAGGAGACTCCACAACCTCTCTGGGCAGCCTGTTCCAGGGCTCTGTCACCCTCACTGTTAAGAAATTTTTCCTTAAATTCCTGTGGAACTTTTGGTGTTTCAGTTTCCGGCCGTTTCCTCTAGTTCTGTCGGTGGCCACCAGTGAAAAGAGGCCGGCCCCATCCTCCTCACTGCCTCCCTTGAGGTACTTCTAGACACTGCTCAGGTCCCCTCTCAGCCTTCTCTTCTCCAGCTGAACAGGCCCAGCTCCCTCAGCCTCTCCTCACAGGGCAGATGTTCCAGGCCCCTGATCATCCTCGTAGCCCTGCGCTGGACTCTCTCCATCTCTCATGATAAGGATGCTTAGAATTTTCTCAGGTTTCTCCATGTTACCTCGGAGGTTCAGCTGCCTACAGGGAACCAAGAGGTGTCTGGAGAAATATATGGACTCCTGGGAAGTCCAGATGGCCATTATGGAATACTAGAGATTGTTGAAGAATGTAAAATAAAATATAACTGTATTTACATTGTTACTCATCCTCACCCGACTGCTTTCACCACACCTTAACCTAAGAAACTTCTAATCTTAAAGATCAGCAGTAAGCTCTCTGGGGATTTTGTGGGGGTAGAAAGCACAAATTAAGTACAGGGGACAGTTGAATGAAAAAGATTACATCTTGTGCAATGCTTCTCCTGTGAGGAAAGTTAAACAATTATGACTTTGATCTTGCAATCAGATTTGGCAGAGTCGAATTCTAGCTAGCACACAGATAGGCAATAACAGAAAACTTCAGAACTGGAAAACAGATTTGCTTTGGACTGTAGTTTAAAAAGAGCAGTACTCTCCTGGGCAGACATTTACTTCAGTCAATTGATTCTAAAATTGAAGAAAAGCCATCAAGAAAAATCGCTGTGTTGCCACTCCTTAGGCATGCTGGACAGTTAGCACTGATAGAGATGGGCAATCACTGTTTATTGATTCATTCATCACTTTTCCAGACTTGATAGACTAAGACTTTAGCAGCTAAATATGCTCTGGCAGAGGTTTAAAATATACTTGGTTTTGTTCTGTTGTCTTTCTGGACTTCTAACCTTATAGCATTGTAAGGAATTAATGTATTTCCTTTTAGTTTAATTTTCTTTCCAAATCTCATAGTAGTCATTGTCCCAAGAAAGCAAGAAATAACTCCTTGGTATAGGCACTTTTAAGATTAGTTTTATGCACTCAAGAAACACTAGTTGCTTTTAGTGTATTAATGCAACAGAAAGACAGAAAGTAAGTTGTCAAAATATGCAAAAATATGTGGAAATAAAAATCAATGTTCCTCACTTTTAAATTATTTCATTAATTCTATTACTGTTTTTTTTAAAAAAGACCCAATGCTGGCATCTTTTATGTGCTGTTCTGTTATTCTTACTTTTCCTTTTTTTTGTTTTTTCCTATGGAGTCTTCTTAATAAACTCCTCTTTTCTTGCCTCTGTGCGGGTGGCAGAATTCCTTACTGATCAGAAATCCAGTGTCGGGGATTCTGTTTAAGGGCTGCAATTCCACATTTCATGTGCAAACTAAGCAGGGAGTATAGAGGCAGTGTCTGCAAGTGGACTGCATGATTACTCAGTTCTACCTGAAGAAAATGACAGGGAAAAAGGCTCTATCAGCTTATTTCAAGATCTGAGTTCTTTCTCCATGTACTTGTGCTGTGTTTCTAGTAGGAAATAAGAGAATATTTAGTTATTTCCTAAATACAGAATACAATATGTATGAGCTTGATAAAAACGACAACATTGTACACAAAAAAAACTGCACTCAACTTCACAGAAAATCTAACTGGTAACGATAAAAGAAAATCAGATTATCAGCGTAACTCAAACTCAAAAAGATTTTTTTTTAACTTTACTTGAATTTCACAGTCAACTCTTGGCATTCTTAAAATTTTCAGTCACAGTGGTAACACAAAATGGCTTATTAACATTCCTATTCCCTCTTTTTAATAAATATTTGAGTATTCTGTTAGTAAGCTAACATTTCTGTAATTTGGACAACAAAGACAATGTATGGAAAGAGGACACCTAAACTAACAGTTCTTTTACATACTTCTCAGTGTTGCAGGGAATTAAAATAAATGAATTATTGTTGTGTTAAGAGTGTATGTTAAATAGCAGCAATATGTGCTTGATATGCAAGTAATTGAATAATCACAGACCATAGAGAAAGCACAAAACAGAGGTTGTGAAATGCCAAAACTCACTTGAATGCAAAACTGGGTCATTAAAATGCAATGTCTTTTTAAACGAAAATATTCTGTGTAAATTGACAGGCAAGCAAGGGCTGTGGGGAAAAGTTATTATATTGGTAATTCTCTATAAAAGAACTGAGGAAAATAGTTTCCTGAGCAGTATTTCTATAGATATGGCCTTAGATTTTGTTGCAATACGGGTCTTCAGATCCCTCCTGTTGCATTGCTAGGGAAACACCTGGACCCTTGTTGCTTTATGTCATTGTCAGTGTTCACTCATGTGATTTAGTGGCTGCCATCTGGTTTTAGATCTTTAATAACTGCTTAATGCACAAAGCCTCATATCAAAATTTAATGTTAAGCAGTAACAATTTCTGGTAAAAGGGATAATTAAAAGGAAAGATTATGAATCAGGTATACTGAGCATCTGATAACCGCACACTTAATTGTCTTTCTCTTAGTATTAAGTCCAAAGTCATTATATTAACTTTGACTAACTTTGCTAAGTTTTCTTTGACTGGTATCTGCGTGATGTTTTCGAAGCGCCGCAGTGAATAGATCCTGGTATTTTATTTACCTGCTGTGTCCTCCCCACACTTCAGCAGTTGAGTAGCAATGACGACTACCTTTTCCATAATGTGTCATCTTGACCTACTGATTATCTTAAATTAATTCTTTCTAAGAAAACAGTATGAATGTTCTTATCAGAGAGCTGTATTCATTTTCTTTGCAGCTGACATTCATAGTGGTATATGGAAGACTGGTAATTGAAAGAGGGCTAATACAGAGTTTAAACATGACTTCAGAAGGAAAGGAAAAATAAGACTGATTTCCTAGATCCTGACTCAAGCATGGGCGAAGCTTTATACAGGGGTGTTTCATGGTCAAAACTTATTATGAACAGGAATAATTCTATTTTGAATTTGAAAAATACTCCAACCTAGCTCTGTCCTTGATTTTGCCAGAGTTCTAAGTATATTCCATTTATATAATAGACATGCATGGTAATTTTCATTTCAGATATTTTCATAAATCATTTTCCTAAATGAATATAGAAAAATCATTCCAATCCCGCAGTGCTATAGAACCTTTTCAATATATTGATAAAAGCAAACAGAACAAAACAAATAGTGCAGTAATTTCAACAGTCAGATTTGCAAAACTCTTCTTGTGTGTTTTTCTTCCTTCTATCTTAAGTTTTCCACTAAACCATTCACGGATTTTCAGTCCCTAAAGCTTTTCTTGTAATTAATATGAATTTTGGCTAGGAACAATGAAGCCCTTTCCACTTGCTCGTCCAAGAAATTATGTTTAATGTTTCAGCACTTCCCCATCCTACCACTGACATGAGAGACTGAAATCAGACAAGATAAAAATCCCGTCTCTTCTATTTCCCTCTGATTTTGTATCCACCTGCTACAAGTTTCTGGTAGTCACATGAAACTCAATTAATGCTGCTCGTAGCTATCTTTGTATTTTCTTCAGGAACACAACATCATTTTCAGTGCATGTTAACATCTCTATTAGTTAGTGTAAACTTCCCTTAAGAACAACAAAATCCCTTTCTCAGTTAGTAACAATATACTTAACAGGATAAGCCTAAGCTGATACTTCTTATTTTACAGCTTGTTTCAGGTGTTTATCTTCCCATATTATTTCTGCTGCCGGTATCAGATTTTGTGGCAATTTCTTATATATCACACAAGCCTCTGCAGCTCTCTCAAGGCAGTACCGTGTTGTTTGAGATCCTAGGATTAAGAAAGGCAAAATCTTTCACCTTGTAACTAGCAAAGGCTCTGCTTGTGCACGAAAAGGGCCGAGAGCCCCAGTTATGGCAGTGACAATAACAGGGGCCCGAGGTCTGTTCACGGCTGTGCTGGGGACGGAGGGTTCTTCGCGTGAGCTTCATCTCACTGTCCCCATCAGACACCTGATGACAACCATGTGAGTGTCATTTAGCACCTTCAGACGTTTCATTCTTAAATACAATAGAGGTGGTGGTTGTAGATGGCAAAGGCCTGTGATTTCTACAAATAGCTATGATTTATGCTTTATTTTGGCACAAAAAGTGTACAGAGTCCACGGAACTCAGACAAATAACCAGGCACATTAAAGGCATCCTTGGAATGAAAGATGCATCTGAATGAACTTAATTTCAGAGAAAAGGTATGATTGTGTTTTAAACAATAACATTCTAGCTTTCCTGATTGCTGTATGAGGGTTGGAACATAAAAGACGACGCGCTTCTCTCTCAGTTTTCATTCAGCCTCTGAATCCAGCAAAGACAGGGGCTTGCAACAAACAATCTGCTGCAAATTAGTTCCACAAAATGTATATTCTAAAGGTCTTCTGCTGCCTTAGGTCCTGAATTCTTTTAATGTTATAGAATTATTATAGAACTACCTACAGTTAGCCTTAGAACTTACTTGTTTACTTTTTTCAACTGGGGTTTCATATAACATATGGATGATTTCAGGTCATAAAACAATGTTCTGAATACACACTACACACATTACACCATGTGGCTACATAACACATGCTAATACTATTTATTCGCCCATGTCCCCCTATATAATTTAATATTTTTACTTAAAAAATAGATAGTGATTGATGTTATTTTTATTCATCAGCTCCCTCAAGGTAGCTTTCATGTTGCATATTGGCTCTGTGCAAGGTGGGCTTTGAAGATAACACTTTTTTTTTCCTCTTCTTTTTCTCTTGATCACATTGAAAAGAAGGGAAAAGTTAGCATTAAAAAAATAAGTGCACCACAGCAGCCACATCTTAACACAAAAATGTTAAGCATGGGTTTACTGCAATGCAATAAGAATATGCAAATTTAGAAACTACATTTTCTCCTCTATCCCCAACATAGGATTTTAAAAGTTGGATTTATGGATGTTAAAATATATCAATATTCCGGTGAAATAAAGGTGAAATACAACCGTGAAATAAAAAGCACTCCCCAACTGCCCTGCAGTTTGCTGGATGCCTATGGGTACAGGACAATTAGTGGAGGGGCCAAGTGTTCAATTATTCTTAAAAGACACTGCACTTCTGCAGCAGCCACTGAATATTGCCAGAAGGAGCTAAAGAGGTGGCAGGAAAATGGGCCGCTTCAAACAAATCCTTCTGCGGAGGCTGTTTGCCATGTAATTGCTCACCTTAAAAGCATGGGGAGCAGCAAGGGAGAAAGCAGAAAGTCCAGGCACAGCTGCCATCTGGCCAGCTTGTGATTCATAATGTCAGCAGCTCAACTTTGAACGGATTATTGGCACTAATGTGGCACAAAGATGTTCCCTTTTAATATTACCTGTCAGAATCTTGGAGCCTCAAGTCAATAATAATTGCTTAACAGGATCAGTGGTTCACGGATAAGGAAGATTTGGGCATGTCTTGCATGTTCAAGATATCCAGCAAGCAACATTTAATTAATCCTTTTTATACTCTGACTAAAACATTTGTTTTTTCGTGACTGATTAATTCACCCTTTATTCATCTACATCTTATCCCCTGCACCAGAGCACAAAGAAAACAGAATGTTCTTCACAGTTCTTGCACGGTTCTTGGAGTATTTAGAGAAATATTCTGTTCTACCAGTTAAACCCATTTCTTCCCATCTCTTTTCTTCATTCTACTATCATTTTGCTCCTTCCTGCCCTCCAGAGTTTTACCAAAGCCTACAATTTCTCCTCTGCTTTCCCTTTCCCTGCATCTTCCTCAGGTAATTCTCCACCTTTGGTAGTTTTTAAAGCTAATTTAACTTAACACTGAACTAACTGCTCATGTTTTTACTAGTTTCATCCTCTGCAGGGGGTGATATCCCATGGTATATATAGTGTGGGTGATATCCCATGGTATATATTGTGAGGGTGATATCCCATGGTATATATTCTGTGAGCAGGCCACCTCCAGCAACAGAGATGCCATGCACTCTTTGCACCAAAAGTGTTGGGGTGTCTGAATTTCTGGGGAGAATTTGTTGAAAACTGGGGAGAATTTGTTGAAAACTTGACAACACCTTGCTAAGTGGCTGCAACTCTTGAGCTATGGCTGTCGGTCACAAAAGACCTGCAGAAAAAAACCTTGATTTATTCATCGTCATTCACTTGGCTGGTGACTGCTTGGTCAAAATGAAAATGCCTGTTTGAGGGAGTAATATTTTTAGTTCACGTTGTTTTAGAGATGATTCTTTTTGCTACAAAGCATTACTTCTGTCTGTGGTACAGAAAAGGGGCACTTTGTAACCTCGGAGTTATTGGAGGTCACTAGTTGATTCAGAGGTCAATAAAAGCTGTGTATTAAAACATCTACTGATTTTTGGATGTTGACGGTAATACATACAAATGAAGAGTATCTGGTAGTTTTTAAACCTAATTTAACTTAACACTGAACTAACT
>NW_010587972.1:3049-18292 GCF_000705375.1 Tinamus guttatus
AAGGAGAGTATGACTTGTCACTATTAACAACAGTGAGGGAAACATGGTGGGAGAGAGGTTGCCCAGCTCTGTGTTCCCAGTGCTGCTTGTCCATTTGCAACAAATGTAGCTTTTTGCATCTGTGGGGAATGATTTGTATTCAGTAACTTTTGAGATTGGTGTAGTCTAATAAGGCCAGGCTCTTCCTTTGCTTGCCTGGTGGTGCTTTTTCTTGCTGAGTCCTCTTGTTCCTCAGGTGGTGAATTACAGCGACTCCCGGACAGCAGAAGAGATCTGTGAGAGCTCCTCCAAGATGATCACTTTCATTGATCTGGCTGGCCACCACAAGTACCTGAAAACAACCATCTTTGGCCTCACCAGCTACTGCCCAGACTTTGCTATGCTGGTGGTTAGCGCCAACACCGGCATTGGTGAGTGTTGTGCTGCCTGCGCTGAGGAACACACAGAGACTGACAGCAGTGTGAGATGAATGGAGGGTGGCTGGGAGGATCCTGGTTAGCTGGGGATTAATGTCAGAAAAAAGAAAAAAAAACTGTTTTCTTGTAGACCAGTGCCTAAAAATGTCTGGGAAGTGGTAGAGTGGAATCCTTTTGTCATCTGTATACCAGGTTACTGGAAATGATGCTCAGGAGAGAGAGGCTTTTGTTGGCAGTTGAGGGTGCATTTGTTGAAAAAAAATCTCTTGGACGTATGGTTGGACATATGCATGAGTAGCCTGAGCCTTGTAAAAAGGCAACTGGAGTTCTCCCACATTTTTTAATGGCTGTTTTCTGGAAAACTCTGGTCCATGAAGAAAAACTACTACATCTTTCTGAGAGCAAAGAGATCAGGCTCAAGAAATCTTGGTCACCTTAGTATTTTTTAGTTGAATGTTTGTTTTGATTAAAAGAATAATGTTCTTTTTCCATTGCCTGATCTGGGCAGATGAATACTTGATGAGTACTACTGCTCTCACTTTCCTCCTGCAGCAGGCACAACGCGAGAGCACTTGGGCTTGGCAATGGCCCTCAAGGTCCCTTTCTTCATTGTCATCAGCAAAGTCGACTTGTGTTCAAAAGCCACTGTGGAACGGACAGTGAAGCAGCTGGAGCGAATCCTGAAGCAGCCAGGCTGCAATAAGCTCCCCCTGCTCGTGAATTCCGATGACGATGCGGTCACAGCAGCACAGCAGTTTGCACAGTCTCCCAAGTAAGGGACCCTTTTTTCTGTCTGCTAGAAACATATAAGTCAGCCCAAGCTGCTGTATGGAGCTGGGCAAGCCTCCCTCAGGGAAGCAGGTGGCATCTTGAACGTACTGGCTCCTTATCTGCAGGTTGCCTGCCTTTACATTCTCCAAGAGGACATTTTTCCCTGCTAGGCTTTTCTGGGGCTCTCAGAGCAGAAGGTGCTAGAGGCTGAGTTGGGGTCACATCTCTAGGACAGAAGCGTGGGCTGGCAGGTGGTGGGTGTCTCAACCAAGCATTGAGGCAGGGTCTCTGCAGAGTTATGTGTAGTCCACACACCTTTCCACAGTGGTCCAGTTTCTTACTGTGGTCTCTGTCTTCCCACTGGCCTCTGTAGATTCAGAATCACAGTCACTTTCTGCACCTACACTCTGGCCTTCCACTCATCCCTGTGTGTGTGTGTTTGGCAGCATCACCCCAATCTTCACACTGTCCAGCGTTTCTGGGGAGAACCTAGATCTCTTGAAAGTCTTCCTCAACATCCTTCCTCCACTGACCAACAGTAAAGAGCAGGAGGAACTAATGCAACAACTCACGGAGTTTCAGGTATGTGAAGGTAGTTGAGCTCTACGTCCGCTCCTGTGCCCGTTACTATGATGTGTGCCAGCCAGCTGAGAACACCATGGGGGAACATGTGACAAACCCCCAGACTGTGGGTAAACATTAAAGAGTGGGCTTGCTCCTTCTAAAGGCCTGTTAGCCTCAGTCCTGTTGTGGCCAAGGGATGCCCATCTCACAGAAAAGACCCTTACCCTGATTTACACTTCTCAAGCTGGGGTTCCTCTAGTGGGAAGATAGTGGGAGCTGGTGAAAGCTCTGAGATGGCCTCTGATGCCCATCAGAGCGCTCCCCTTCCTCTACCCATGGCGAGGGTAGCTTGTTCTTCTGGAGTGCTGTTTGCCAGCTCTCTGAGCAGCTTCCTCTGGTTGCCTTCCTGCAGGTCGATGAAATCTATACTGTGCCAGAGGTGGGGACTGTTGTGGGAGGAACTCTCTCAAGGTAAGTAGTACCAGGCAGATAGATGAGTGTGAGTGTGGGTGGTTGCCAGAGTTCAGCAAGGCTGGAGTCACCCACTGCTCAGAGAGCAGCAGAGTGGAAGCTGTCCAGTCCTCACCTCCTGTATCAGATGGAAGCAGCACAAGGCAACATCAGTCTGGCTCTTGCCCTATAACAGAGCTGATTGAGGGCAAAGCCCTACAGGACATTGGGAGGTGCCGTGAAAAGCCCTTGCTCGCATGGTGGCAAGCGAGGACCCTGCTCTCAAGTTGCTAGATTAGCAGTGTGACCTGTAGCATGCTGAAAGAAGGCCTAGTAGGAGCCGGAGTCAGCAGAGGTCAGCCAGCACCCCGAGGTGCTGCATTCCTCCTTCCTCAAGCAGGGGGAGAAGTAAATGTGCAAAGCAAATCTGCTGATCCCAGCAGGAGTTGTCACATGTCACTCCCATGAGAAGGCTACTGTCCCTCAGTGTCCCAGCCGCGGTCAGAGCAGTTTGGTTCTCAGGGTGTCCGTGCAGAGTGGGTGCCAACTGCAGTCTGTCCGGGAGAAAGGGGGCAGTGTGTCAGAGCACCGGAGCCAGAATTGCACCTGTCCCAAGAAGGCAGGGAGGGGAAAACGGTTCATTTTCTAAGGAGTAATAGTGCAGCTTTTGCTGCTGCTGTAGGAATTCCCTGTTCCTGCCAGCTTTCTATCCCTGTTAGCTCATCACATGCCCGAGATGTTCATATCCTTGGCCCAAAGGAGTTGGTGCAGGTTAACCTTGCAGCATGTGGCTTCTTTCTTGTCCCCTGCTGATCTCTCCTGCTTTGGTGTCCTGCCAGCGGGATCTGCCGAGAAGGGGAGAACCTGGTGGTCGGTCCCACTGACGACGGGAAGTTCCTGCGGCTGAAGGTGTGCAGCATCCAGCGCAACCGCTCGGCCTGCCGGGTGCTGCGCGCAGGGCAGGCAGCCACGCTGCCCCACGGGCCCTTTGACCGCTCCCTCCTGCGCAAGGTGAGTCCAGCTGCCGCCAGGCTCCTCACTGCTCCAGAAGCTGTAAGATCAGCTGCCAAGGTGCTCGGTGAGCAGGGCTGGAGGCTTCCCAGGAGAACCTGCCCTGGGAATGGGGGAAGGAAGTAGAGGGGTGTGCAGAAAAGTTGCTGGAAAGGGAGGAAATGGCCAGGCTATGAGGTAGGAGGAGAGCAGGGCTGAGAAGGGGAAACAAGGCCGAGTCCTAGAGTGGGAAAGTGTGTGTGTTTGATATGGGGCTGGCAAAGGGGCTGGCCCTGAGTGGTCTGAGTTTTGGGCTGTTGTGCAGGGCATGGTGATGGTGAGCCCAGAAATGAACCCCACCATCTGCTCAGTGTTTGAAGCTGAGATCGTGCTGCTGTTCCATGCCACGACTTTCCGGAAGGGCTTTCAGGTGACGGTGCACGTAGGCAACGTGCGGCAGACTGCTATTGTAGAGAAGATCCACGGAAAGGTAGGCCTGGGAGGAAGGGGGGAATGTGGACTTCCGTGTGGGCCTTGTTGAGATTCCACTGTGCCTGTCAGTAAGGCTAGGGGCCATGGGACTGTCAAGTCCAGTTCTTTGGTATCTTGGACATCTGTGTCCCTTCAGAGAACACACTGGTCCCTTTATCCTGCCTGTGTAGTTGATTTGCCTCTAACAATGTTAAAGAATTTCCATATCACAAAATAAGCCTACTGGATCCCAGCAGGACTGGGAAGGGAGGCAAACTCTCCGTTCTGCGGTGCTTTGTGTTCCTGTCTCGCACCATGCAGACAGTGATGGGAAGGGCTCAAACTCTGCAAGCCTGAGAGAGACAACCAGTTGTCTCATCCTTTTAGCATCCACACCCAAGTCTCCTTCAGCAGAGGTGTGGGCTCAGGCATCCCCCTTGTCTCCCTAGGACAAGCTGCGGACGGGAGAGAAGGCAGTCGTCCGCTTCAGATTCATCAAGCATCCTGAATACTTGAAGATCGGAGCCAAGCTGCTCTTCCGTGAAGGAGTCACCAAAGGCATTGGGCATGTCACTGACCTCCAAGCCATCACCACCAAAGAAAATGGCCTGGAGGAGTCCCTGGGGCCTGGACAACGGAGCTTCTGACTACGGCTGGGTCAGAGAGATCGCTCGCCAACAAGCGGGGAGAAGGACGGAAGCTCCCCTGGCTCTCTGAGTGGTGCCTGGAGCTGCTGCTATCCAGCTCCAGCGTGGGCGTCCCTCCTCTGTGCTGCGAGGTGGAGTCTTGGAGAGTTCCTTGCGTTCAGTGCCGTACAAGAGGCAAGTTAAGCATGTTCTCCATGTTGCCTTCTGCTTTGATTACCCTGCCCTCCGGAAGAGATCAGAGGTACCTGCAGACTTGGGCAGGCAAGTTCTGGCTGTGTTTACTGTTTGAAAATTAGTGGTTGGGAGGAGCAGAGTCCTTGAAGACTAGCAGTGAAGGGATTTTTTTTTCCATCTGTGATACAAGATCTGGTCCCGTTCCAGCTTGATCCAGAATAGTCCTGCAGCACATCCCTCTGGGGAGGGATGGAAGAGGCCCTGCTTCCCACCATGGGGGCTTGGCTGGACCTTTCAGAATGCATTCAGGACACTTTTTTAACCGTTATATTCTTGGTTGGCTTTAATCTGCAGTGTCCATTTGTGTGTTGGTTTTGCATTACTGTAACCTGGGTGTCTTGCTGTTGGCCGAGCGTCCTGTTCCCCGCACACACGCACACGTGTGCGCACCTGCAGCCTCCCGCCTGTGCCTCCCGGGAGGCTGGGGCTGCTCCGAGCGGCATGGTCTCCTCGCACGGCGGCGTGAAGGTGGAATTTGCACTTACCTCTGCTCCTTGCGGCCACCGAGCAGCTGCCGTCCGAATCAAGAGGCAGTTCTGTGGAGCGGAGGGGTCCCTGGGCTGATGCTGGTGCGTGCTAGTTGTTTCCACGGAGGTTCAGCTCCAGATTTCATCTTCGAGTGGGCAGCAGCATTTCACAGTGAGCTCCCTGGCCCAGCCCAGCTTGCTCTTCAGATGCCTGCCTTAACGTCTGAGCAGGGCAGGCTGTATTATTGACAAAAAAACAGGTGACTTTATTGTAGAGATGTGGTTTGACAGTGGCGTGGTTTTAGTTCCCTTTCTCCTAAAGGAAGACTTGTTTTGTTTCCCTGGCCACCGGGGTTACCGTTGGAAGAAGGCTGGCGTCGCCAGCAAGGACTCTGTGCACAAGAAGTGGGGCACTGCTGTCCCTCACGTGCTACTCTGCGACTCCCCGTTTGCGCCCTGCGTGGCGGTTACTGCAGGCCACACTCAGCCTGGAGGGAGCAGTAGGAGCTGCGCAACTGCACGGGGGCTGCTGGTTTCACTGCTGGCTGCCAGGGCAAAGGTAGGGGCGCTGGGCGAGAGGCCCCTAAAGGCACCCGCCTGCCTGCGAGCAGGTTCCCCCCGTGCTGGGGGGAGCAGCCTGTGCCCGTCGGCGGCTGCCTCGGAGCACCCTGCGGGGCTGCCCCTGCAAGGAGATGCGCAGTCGGTGACTGTGGTGGGTACGCGGGGATGACGAAAGGCCATCCTGCCTGGGAGAGACTGGGAGGCAGCTCAGCAGCGTCAGGAGCGGGAGTGACAGGCACGACCTGCCCCCCGGGAGAACAGACCCAGCTGAAAACCTGCCTCCTCCTTGGCAGCCCAGCACCCACGGGCTCAGGGGAGCTGCTCCAGCATGGTCCCTTTTCCCTTCCGCCCTGGTCGTGCTCTGGGTGTTACAGCAACTGCTCTGGGAGCTGGATCGGCCCCAGCTGCCAGCAGGCTCTTCCCTGTGGTGCTAGTGGCTGGCTGAGAACAGCCCTGGGTTGGGGTGCGGAAGCAGCTGCTTGCAGCTGCCGTGGCATCCTCGGCACTCAGGCAGGCACGAGGTGCAGCGACCATCTCCAAAAGGGCAGCCCTCCCGCCGGCTGTGGCGCGTCCGTTCCTGGTGCCCTGCTCTTCATCATTGCTCTCCTGTTGTCTTTAGCTTTTCTAATGCTGGGGGTGGACCCCCTTCCCCAGGCATCTCTATATCAATGTACAGAATAAAGACATTTTATCGAGATGAGTCGAACAGTGAGTGAGTGCAGAGTGGGGCTCTCACCCTGCTGCCCTTGGAGCTGGGTTGTGGTGGGAGAGGGCTGCCCTCCAGCCCTCCCTGTAGGAGGGATGCAATGTAGGAGCTGTAAGTGCCCTGCTCCCAGCCCTGCTGCTCTGCGTGGCACCCTGAGCGCAGCTCTTATGCCCGTACAGGCAGGGGGGACCATGGCTTGTGCTTCCTCCCAGCCACTGATTCCCCCGCCACCCCAGAGCCTCCTTTAAGGGCTGCTTCCTTGGGCACAAATCTAACCCAGGGTTTGTTTTTAAAATATTTTGAGCTTATCAGTTTGCAAGTGCCTCCTGTCTGTGAAAACAGGTTACTCCCCTGGTTCCAAGTAGGGACAGAGAAGCTTCCCCTTGGAGGTGACTTGTGTCACCAAAGGGCCGGAGGGCCGTGTCTGCCCTGGGCTTATTTTTGTGTGGGGCAGTGCCACCTGCTGAGGCCGGTCCTGCCGGACGCGTAGGAGATGAGACAGGTGCTGTCACGGCAGCACAAGGCAGCCCTGCTTGCCAGGCTGCCCTTCCTTGCGTGACCACACCAGGAGACTCGTCCCTTTGGAACGTGAGGCCTGGCCTTAATGAGAGACTCCTGCATTCCTTCCCCTGGCCGTCACCACCACTCAGTGCATCCCCTCTGCCCCTGCTGATGGCAGCTTTGCAGCAGTGTGGTGCCAGCACGGGAGCCGCACGGGCGGGCGTGCAGCAGCATCCCGGTGCGGGACAGCGACTCCGCAGATGGGAGGCTCCGTCCCAGCGGGCAGGAGGCTCCGCAGCTCCGCGCGGGAGGGAGGCCGCGCTGCCACGGGTAGCAGTGCCGGCTCTATCTGCTGCCTGCAGAAGGCTTGGCCGAGGCGCTCGCTCTTTCCCCTTCCTGGGAGGGGAAGCTGCAGTTGATGAAACTCTGTGCAATGTGTTTCCACACCCCACCCAGCGCCGCTTTGACGTGGCCAGCTCCCTTCTCTGCCCTCAGCTGCCTTTGAATTACTGGCAGCAGCGATTTTGCCTTTGGAACAGACCCAAGGGCTCTAGGCAGCCAACAGTGCAGCTGGAGCTGAGCCCTACTGGGAGGTAGAGGGCAAAAGCCTCCTTTGTGCTGGAGGGCCTCGCTCCCATGGTGCCCCCTTGCTCCCCTGCTGCTGTGCTGCAGCGGGCTGAGGCCACCCCTCTCATGTGCACTCTCTCCCATGGCCCCAAGAGCTGGACAAGATGTTCCCCAGAACAGAATCAAACTAGAACGCTGCAATCAGGTTGCCTGTAATACCCCCAAGGAGCATCACAGGCCAGACCACTGCATCCAGGGACTTGCCAAAGTCTACCAGAGAAACCCTGCTGGGGGTTATGGGAGAAAAATCAATCTGCCCTCAGCACAGGAGGGGCAGAAGCAACCTTCGAGTAAGCTCCCAGCTGTAAAACACACAGTAAGGGCACCCCTGGGAGAGAACTCTCATAAGGTGGAGGCTTCAGCATGCTCACATACATAGGGGTTTGAGAAAAGACTTGGACAGAGCCAGCCTGGGATAAGCTGCTCTCTCTGTACTTCAGTTTTCACACTTTCACAGTGTGGGGAGATGCTATTGCCTCCCCAGGAAAGTGCTGGAGGTACTAAGAGCGAGGTGCAGCTCTGGGCACAGCTCCCAGCAGGAGGGGTAGGTGAAAGCACAATGCAGGCCAAGCTAGATGCAGGTGCCTGGGCAGAGGCTGGTAGCAAGGCCAGGTACCCCACCACCACACACCAGCCCTGACTTCCAGTTCATCTCAGAGTGGGGGTAAAGATAATTTATTGGACGTAATGCGTTAAAACCTGTCAGTATATATATAAAAAACCCTTTCAGATGTAGTTAAAAAAACACTGATTATATAAAATTCCCGGAGTGGCTGGGAGTCAAGGAGATAACCGTTTAAAGAAAAAATCTAGAGTTCGTGTCACACCTTCCCTGGGCCGTTTTGCGCTAGAGGCAGCTTGAGGCTTGGGCTTGCTCTTGGCAGGAGAGCTGGATGCTGCAGCCCTGGGGTTACGAGCTGCTCCTGGGGCCGTCGGGGAGCCGGGCTCCAGGAGAGAGCGCTGCAGCTCCACAGCAAAGTGGTAGTCCAGGTGCTCTGGGAGCTCCCAGGCCAGCACACGCTGGCCACACTTCTCGCACTGCTGCCAGTCCCCGGGCGAGGCGTGAGGGAAGGGCTGGAGCTCGGGAGATGGGGGCAAATTCTGCTCATTCCCCACTGTAGCATGCTCTAATTTCAAAGGGATGGTGGAGCCTGGCAGGGTGGAGGGCGCTTGTGTAACATCAGGCTGTGGTTCTTCCTGGAGAAGCCTCTTGCGAGGAGAGGCAGAGCTCCCCTCCCCAGGGCTGCACATCACGGGGGACCCCAGGTCGCACTGCACAGAGGCGAGGCCAGCACCACTTCCCGCTTGACGCTCCGGGGAGCTGGGCACGGGCGGCTGCGCTTGCTGCCGTTCTGCTGCCCTCCGGAAGAACGCCTCGATAGCACCAGGTGCCTTCTGCCTGGACTCTTTGCTTGGGCTCCTGAAGAACTTCACCCTGGGGCTCCGAGGGGACACGGTGTTTTTGCTGGCCGTGGCAGTGCTGTCAGACTGGGCATCACTGGTCAGGAAGGTGGCAATGTCTGCAGAGAGGAGCGTGGGAGCCTTCGAGAACTTGCTGGCAGAGAGAAGCACCGATATGAGCGGCGGAGACCTGCAACGGACAAGTCAACATCAGCTCAGACACTAGCCTGGGAAGCAGGGTCATCTACGGTGGGGCTTCGAGCAGCATGACCAAAGCTCACAGGCAGGATCCCACCACAGCAGCTGCAGTTTCAAGCACAGAAGTTAGCAGAGTCCAGCCAGATGTGGGGCTAGGAAGAAGCCTGGCTCTCGCAGCTGCCCTTCCACAAACAAGCGCTGTGCTCTGCTGCGCCTGTGCTGGCCATTCCCATCCCAGCCCCTCAGCACAATTCTCATTCCCACCCGTCAGGTCTGCCTCATCCTGCACCCCAGCAGCGGAGCAAGCCCTCACGGGGACACAAACTGCTGCCCCGCTCTCACCAGGCGGGCTGGTGAGCGCCAGCCACGTTGCAGTTCTGGATGATGGCAAAGGCGTCGCTGCTCATCTTCTGGGCATCGTAGCGGGACAGAGCGCAGCAGCGCGAGACCCGCACGTCTCCCTGCGCGCAGATTACCACCATCAGCTGCTTGGCCACGCGGTTGTTCTGCGGAGAGAGAAGCGGCCACGTTACAAGCGACGCCTGCAGGGTAGAGCAGGGAGGGCCGAGGAGACGCTCGCGCTGCTGCGCCCATGCGTTATCAGCTGCTGCCTCTCGATGCTGAATGGCAGATGGCAGCTTGTCCTGCCAGGCCTAATCTCGCAGGGACAAGATGCGGGACAGCAAACATTCATACAGCTGCAGCACACAGCACAGCAAACATTTAGTCCTTGTTCTTCAGTCAGCTCCGCAGCTTTTCTGGGTCTCCCTGCAACATCGAAGCTAGCAGAATAACCTCACTGTCGCCTGTACACTCATAGCTGTGGGTTTAAACACAGCTCACTCCTCTGCGAGCCTGCAGTGTGGGCAAGGCTGCCTCAGCAGAGTGCTGCAGCTGCAACGCACGGGCACCACGGCAGGACAGGCACACAGCAGCTTCCAGATCCCAGTGTCCTAAAGCACGGGCCCAGGAGCATCCTTCGCTGCAGTATTCAGGGACAAACCATTCCTCCTGCTGGGCTCCTGCTCACCTCTTGGCTCAGGGCTCACTGCAGAGCCGCATGTCTAAGGCAGGCAGAGTTCCTGCCCCTGCAACCAGCTCAAAGTGCAGATGTGCTGTGGGGCTCCTGGAGGCCTGGCCCCCTCGGCCACTGTGAGGAAAACAAGGCCCTCGCGCCCCTCTCCCTACCTGGCTCCTGTCCTTGATCAGTCTGCACTCCAGCTCCAAGGAGAGCTGCAGGATCCAGTGCTGCACCTGCACAACACACAGAGGGTAAGAACAGTCTCGGGGCTGTGCTGGGGGCACTGCTGGCACACGAGCAGCGTGGCAACCACTGAGGAACATCATGGCAGCCAGGCCATGACACACGGACTGCCACCAGGGCCAGGAGCAGGAGCGCTCCCAGAGAAATCCATCCCAGTGAGGGTTCAGCCCTAGCATCTTTGTATCTCTTACAAAGAGTACAGAGTGGATCCCTCTGCAGCTAACAGGAAGGAGTGGCCTCGCTCCCTCCTCAGGCTACTTACCTCCCTTCTAGCCACCAGCCTGTGAAGTCTTGAACACCCTTTGAAGGGCAAGGGCCACTTTTGCTCATGCAGAATAGGACAAGGTTGGACCTCTCTGTGCAGCACTTGGTCACTGCACTTCTGTCTAGAGAGGATGTCCCTGGCTCCTGGGGCCTAAGCCACCCCCTCCCACTCAGCCCCCAGGCGCAGTTTCAGGACATGGAAAAGCAGCAGCTTTTGCCAGCCACTCCCAGCTTTGAGCGTCTTGGTCTCCTCCAGTCCAAAGGCCAGACCCTCGTCTCCTACCTCTTTCTGCGTGGCCAGGGCTGTCTTCCCAGGAAAGTTTTTGCTGCAGCCAATGGACTGGGCTAGGTGCCGGTTTTTGACGGGCTCATCTTCAATTCCTCTGCACAGGTCGTACAGCCAGGACCTGGAAGCCACAGAGGAAACGGGAAGTGAAAGCAGCTAGACAGCCCCTATGGCCACCAGTGAACCTGGGGCCCAGGGACACCCACTGCACGTGCCAGGGGATACTCTGTCCTCCGACAGGACAGCGCTAGGGCTGGCGCAAGAGGCGCGCTGGGATTCTCCCCCTGCATGGGGATGGCCTGGAGGGCAGAGCTCTCTCCCTGCCTGTGACAGGCACAGTGCAGAACAAGGCAGGGGAGCCCGCAAAACCTCCCACCCTTCTACCCGTGCAGAACGACCTGCCACCAAAGGGAAGACCCGGGTCCTGCCGGAGCCAGACTGCAGCAAGTGGTGCTTCATTACCCAGCCTTGTCTCCAAAGGGGGCCTGGAGCTCCGCCTCACTGAACCGAGTCAGCTGCCCAATGTGCTCCACACCGAGGATGTCCGTGATGGCAGCACCCAGCTTCCCCCCCAGGTTTCGGCTACAGGAGAAACAGGGATCGCAAATGAGACATCACAGGAAAACTCACGCAGTCACGGGTCTGCAAGCACTGACCCGGAGCAGCTGAAAGCAGGGCGAGCAAGGAAGTAGTCAAGGCTCTAGGGCAAAAGAGCCCAACAAAAGAGCTCTTCCACTTGGGTAGAAGGATGTACAAGAGCTGAAGCAGAACGAGCTCAGAGCTCAGCTCCATCTCCAAGAAGTGCTCCCAAACTCCCTGCTCCCTTCCAATGTGGGCAGGACCCTGCCCCACCAGCGCAGAGCAGCCTGCAGTACTGGGGCTCAAACAGGGTTCCCCCTGCAGCCGCAGGGCTGGTAACTCTCCTCCATCAAGGAGCAGCTCTTGTGCAGACTGCAGATGTTCAAAACAAAGCAGGACTCCCTTTCTGTTTCTTACAAACACTGACGAGCTATTATAGTCAATGTTGAAAACCCTCTTCTGGCTGTTTCATCAAATTACTGTATGCTGAGGTAGTCAGGAACAGTTTTGCACCTCCTAGTCACTTTGGTTCTGCTCACAAAAGCAGTGATGACGAAACCGACTGAAGCAACGAAGAGAAGCAGGGCTTTCCTCCCACCACACGCTCCAGCCGTGGAGCCTGAGCCCCAGGCTGCATTTCCAAAAGCCAGTGGCTTCGCAGCACTTACATGTTGCCAACGGGCATCTCGCTGAAGAGCTGCGGGACAGATCGCCAGGGAACCAGTGTCTGGCGGTTGGGCTTGTTCAACCCACACGCCAGCTTTGCCAGTGTCTGCAACACAAGAGAGGCAGGAAGGCCCATTAGTACAAATCTGCACTGACTTTGTTGTGCAAGACACTGCCTAACGGCTCGTGCTGCATCACCTCTAGCTAAGAGCTGCCCTTGGAAGAGCTGTTTGGGAGGACACGCAGGCTGTAGCGCCCAGGGACCAGCGCTGCTGCTGCCACACGGGTGGCTCTGCAAAAGGGCGGCCTCCTGCTCCGCATGCTTGGGTCTGTCACAGGGTCTGGCTGCCTTAGTTTGCACCAGGTGAGCATGCTAGGGCTTGCAGAGCATCCCCACTGTCCTCCTCAGCCTATTTCTCTCTGATCCCTTTTTTTCCTTCACCTTCCATTTCTGTCTTGCTTTTTCACAATGCGACTAAGCTTTCTCTCTGCAAGGTCCACAACAGCACAGTGCTACAGAAGGAAGTCTGCAAAATACAAAAATGCTGGCCTGGAAGGAATGTTCTCTAGCCGATTTACTACCCACCTCCCCTTCCCATCGTAGTCTAACACAGAATTAAGAATACACAGACCAGCTTGAAGTAGATACAGCTGTTTTTAAGTAATTCTAATAATTTCCTCTTTCATAACTTTATTACCCATCTTATAACTAAGCAAAATTCCTTTTCAGTATATTAAGCTATAATCTGCATTAACAGCCCCTTTCACAGGCTTACATGCATTCTCACTCTTCTCCAGACAAAGATCCATTTCCTTCAGCTTTTCATATCTAGTCATTTTTCCTGATGTCCGATTATTCCTCTTGTTTCACCGGAGACTCTTCTACGCTTACCCACATTATTCCCGATTAAGGCGCCTCAAACTGAAACAATCACCAAGACTTCATGGGGTGGAATAATTTACTTTTTCTGACACTTCTCTAAAGCAGAAGAAGCTGAAACAGAATCTGCCATTTCCACAGTTATTCCTGTAACTGTCTCATCCTGCTGATTATCCATAATAACTCCAGGCTACTTCCTGACTTGACTGCGATTTAGCCAAAGGCCTCCTAGTTTACGCGCTTGTTTCTTTCCTCATTTGGGCCACTCAGAGCATCCGTGAGAACCACAGGAAGTGCTGCTTGATACTTTCAGCTACATTTGCAGCTCTAAAACTCTCCTAAAACAGCCAGGCCCTCAGCCTCATCTGTACTGAGCATCATCTGCAACTCCTGCCACTGCTCCTTCTCTCATGGATCAGAAACCTGAAGTCAACATTTCACACTTGTAGTTACCTCTGTACAACGGACCATGGAAGCTGTCAAACAAACGAGTTCGGGACAAGCGTTCTTGACAAAACCACATTGTTATCCTTGAGGTCCAAAATAGCTCATTCACTGATTCAGTCCAGCATAGCAGCTTGGTCTCCACTCTACCCTAACCAATTAGCTCACTATAAAAAAAATAGCTTTCAAATCCCAGGAGAATTTTCCTTTAGAAACAACAGAATGACATGCAGGGAGCACACACTCGCTTGCTCCACTTTCTGCTAAAAAGGTTCACACGTACAGAGAAAAGCTGGCTGCGGAAGCAGCGTAGCATGTTCTGCACGGCCCCGTGCCAGCTTCTGACTTGGAGATGCCTGCCCCATGCTCCGTGGTACAGCTACACAGCCATTCAGGGGTAGCACAGCACACCAGAATCTCCTTATACCCACTTAGGAAAAGGCAAGAATGCTGGTGGAAACACTTGCCAGAACCAGGGAGATGCTGCTGGTCACCTTATTGTACGCTGCTTATTGTAACTTTGCCTCTCAGATGCAGCCTTTTCCACCAACTTTGAAGCATGGTAATGTCTGGGAATTGCAGCTTACTGCCTCTCACAACATTCTGCCGCTTCCAGCTCCTGGCCCTGTCACATGCTACTCAGGAACTACTTATCCCGTGAAGACAGTGGCCTTCCTAGCAGGGACAGTCTTCTGTTCCTCAGAGTTCCCTTTAGAGCAAGGGGGCAAGCTGAACATCCCTTCCAATAGGAGTTTCTACATGAGCACTCTTCCTAAGCCCGCACATCTCTGCGGCACAGTCCTCCCTAGTTTTAGGGTGGGCCAATGCAAACCAGCTCTAGTATGGACAAATACTGGTAATACTTCATACTGGCTCTGCTGCATCCTCGGACGAAGCACAAGTCTGAAGTTCTCTCATCTCTCTGAGGTTACGAAGCACCTATTTCACTTTTTTCTTATTTCGGCCACAACTTGCATCGTTTAAAACTTAACTGTACAAGCCCTTTTTTGGCAATGCTGAAGCAAGCGTTGGGTGCTCTCAGTAAACCACCCTGCATATCGGCAGGCAGGAAGCCTCTGTAGCTGCAGCATCAAAGCCAGTTTGTTTGTGCAGCTGCTGTCACGCACCGAGAGCCATAGCGGCTGCCTCGGCAGCTGGCCGAGCGTCACCCATTGCGGCTGCCAGGTGCTGCCAACTGGTTGACCAGAGAGAGCAAAAACAAACTGATGCACCTCAGTGCACTGAGCTGCACCTCTTCCCCCAAGTAATGGGGTATTTGTGTCAGCAACAACCACGCCATAGCCACTGTCTCCCAAACCCCAGGGAGAGGGATGTGTTAAAACCCTACCTTGTTGTGTGAAATCCCGGCCGAGCACCTGAACCCAGTGGCTGCTTCTACGGCTGCCCTCATTTCCTCCACATGCACTTGGTCAGCTGCAGGTCCGGGCAGTCAGGGTCCGTGAAAGACAGCGCTGCCAGCCACTCCTGCACGCTGCACTCCCGCAGCTCCTCTGGCGGAGGGACACAGAGAGGATCTGCATGGCACTTTCTCAGTGAGGGCAGAGGGACTGGCAGCATTAGCAAGCCCCAGGGACCAGCAGCGCGCTTCCATAATTCCAACCCAAGGCAACAAAAGGAGCCGGCACCTTAAAACCCTGACCTTTCAGAAAATAAAAACCCCATCACTGTATTTATTGAAGGGGAAGAGACAGAGCAACCCCCTCCTGTCTACGCAGCTATTAGTGAGCATTAGTGAGGGAGCAGCATGGGGAACCGGCTGGGGACGCGGTGGAGCATCTGGAGGGAGGCGCAGGCCCGTGGGCGCCCTACCCTTGCCGCGGGCGCCGGGGGCAGCC
>NW_010587972.1:19333-52401 GCF_000705375.1 Tinamus guttatus
CTTTCCCCTGGGTTCCCCACGCCTTCCCGCACCCCTCTCGCTTCTGGAGGGCTCCTTCCCCTCTCCTCCCCATTTCCTCGGGGTTCCTTCCCCGTTTCTCCCCTCACCTCATCCCTGCAGGGTCCTTTTCTCTCTATCTCCCCGTTTTCTTTGGAGCTCCCCTCCCCTTCCCGTTATCCCCCCAGCCATGCGCTCCCGCTCTCACGTTTTTCCTGCCGACTCCTTCGCTAGTTCTGCGAGGAGTTCAAGGAGAAGTGCCCCATCTGCGTGCCCTGCGGGCTCAAGCTGGCCGAGAAGACGCAGACAGCCATCGTCCGGCACTTCGGCCTGCAGATCCTGGAGCACGTGGTCAAGTAAGGGAGCTCCGTGCCCGGCCGCTGCCACCTGGCACAGGGAGAGGGTTTCGGGAGGCAGAGAGCCCGCTCTGCAGCAGGTGCCAGTTGTTGCCCTGGTCTCTGTTTATTTTCTCCTCTGTGAAACAAGGAGTGGAAAAAAAATGATTTCAGGTGGTTCACATAGTGTGTCTTAGAGCTCTGACTTAACCTAACCTTGCAAAATGTAAGCAGGTGCAAAGGACTGTCTTTGCAGGGATCCCTGTCGTTAGTCTCATGCTAACCCATAGTGCTTGTGTTAGTTAAGTTCTGAGATTCCTCTTTGACTACTGCAGATCTGATACTTTGTGGTTTTGCTGCCACTTTTCATGCCTGTTGACCTCAGCAACGCCCACCTGTTTACTAGAAGTAACTTTAACTCAATGTTTTCATTAATAGGTCGGGCGCTAGCAGAACACTGAGTTGTAGAACTGTATTCTCTATAATTTAGGCAAAGAAATGAAAGTTCATTGAGAATCAAGTCAGAAATCTTTGTAAGTGCTTTGATTTGGTGTTGTGTCTTTTTATTTATTTATTATTCTTCTACTGGACAGGTTCCGCTGGAACAATATGCCTCGCCTGGAGAAGGTTTACTTAAAGAATAATGTCATGAGCCTCATCTCCAGTGTAAGTACCTTCTTCCCCTGTATTATCCTCTAAGGAATGATTCTCTCTCTCAGAGATGGATAGTGGGAGTGAAAATGGAAGGGTGGGGGAAAAAAGAGAGAGAGAGAGAGAGAGAGAGAAAAAATCCCTTCCAAGAAATTACCAAAGAGGGACCTGAGTTCAGTTCTGTGTTTCATTACCTTCTTGCTGTATGGCCCTGACTGTTCCACCACGTTTATCACTTTAGCTTGTGTACAGGATAGCCTTGCCACCTCAAATGGCTGGAAACTGCGAGGCTTTCATGAGACATTTAAGCTGCTTCTGTTTTTCTTAGAAGGATGTTCAGTAAATGTGAACACTCTTGTCCTTTGCAAGAATGCTAAAATTGTTTTTACAATATAGATGCAATTGCTCTCAGGACCAAGTGACCTCCCTTTCAGGAAAATCCTTTTGGTGCCCACAGTTCGCTAGCTGTGGACATATGGGAGGATGGGAGTGCTCTTCAAGGTAGCTGGGATCAAGAGCTGTTTGTGGTGAGAGTTGGGGTTTGCATGGTTTTTGATGCTTTGCTTGTTTTCATTCCTTTTGAAGCCATCCAGAATATTTTCAGGCACTCTGCCTCTTGTCTCAGAATGATGAACGTCGTGGGTTTTGCTGCTTGTATAACTCTGCCCCCTGTCTCTTGCAGGGAACTCAAAGCATCCTAGAGGAGGAAAGTCACATTAAGGATGTTCTGTCTCGCATTGTGGTGGAGATGATCAAGCGGGAGTGGCCGCAGCACTGGCCTGATATGCTAATGGAGCTGGATACCCTCTCCAAGCAAGGGGTAGGAAACACACCTGTTCTCTTCCACTGGCTGTAGGGTAGGTTTTGGTCTTCCACCATCCTGAAGAAAGCCTAGCTTGTGGTTGAGCAAGGTAGACTCAAATATCCCTGTATGAGTCTAGGAGATTCTAGGAGATGGTTTCAGCAGAGGCAAACCTCCTGTCTGTGTCCACAAGCAACAGCTTGTATTTTCTTTCAAGTTCTCCCTCTGTCGTCACCTCTCAGCTGGTCTCTTAAGGTTTTAATGTTTCAGCTGGACTCATGGTGTGTGTTTCATTTTGTGACATCAGGAAACACAGACAGAACTGGTGATGTTCATCCTCCTACGCTTGGCAGAGGACGTCGTGACTTTTCAAACGCTGCCTACCCAGCGGCGACGAGATATCCAGCAAACGCTCACCCAGAACATGGAGAAGATCTTCAACTTCCTGCTTACTGCCTTGCAGCAGAACGTCAACAAATACAGGCGCATGGTAAGAGTCTCCTTTCCTTGGGTTCAGTCAGTGCTAGAGGCTTTTAGGAGTTTGAGAATCATCTGGGAAGCAAGTGCTAGAAACTCTCTGAAATCTGCTGTGACCAAGGAAGCCTGTGCTGATCTAAAAGTGTGAGTGCACAAGGTGACAGGATTGGCACTGATAGTCTGACTTGTGTAAAGCTCTTGAGTGAATGTGTGCATCGTGCTTGCTGGGCAATTCATCTGGCTGACACTTGGGGTGTACAGCTGAGCAATGTGAAGGTGTGGTTGTGGCAGAAACGGGTTGATTTAAGGTAGCTTTGGTAACAATGTTGGTAAAGAGATGTCATCCTGGGCAAATATTTGCACTGTCCTTTGCTGCAGGTACATACTCACGTAGATGCTCCAAAATGTGTGTGTTTCTGGTGTCTCATGTCTCAGCATTGTATCTGGGACTGTCTGGTCCTTGTGTCCTAGAACTCAGATTAGGCAAAAGGCAAGAGCCTTCCTCAGCATGTATTGACAGAAGAGGGTTTCCTAAAGAGGCCTCTTCTTTCCTGAATTCTTACCTGGTGTCAGAGGCATTCTAGTTGGTCGAGATGGAAGGTGAAGGCAGAAGGTTCAGGCTGTTCTCATGTGGAGTTAGGTCGGAGAAGGTGAAGCATATAGCAAAAAGCAGGCTAGAAATAGTTGCTTATGTGTACTGCTCATTCTTTGTGAATTGGATTCTGGAGCTACACTAAATGTGAAGCTGGGAGGCAATGGAAGAGTCTGTCCTAGCTGACAGTCCTGGCTGATTTGTGTCTGCTTTCCTGCTGCACTAACAGACTGAACAAATCCTGCTGTAGAGCAGGCAGTTCATGGTGGTGGATGGGAAACCCTGGTGCGTTTTGTAGTCTGGCTGAAATGCATTTCCAGGTAAGGTTTGAATTGCAGTGCTTGAGGCTCTGAAGTGTGGCTGCTTCTGCTAACGGTGGAATCTTTCTGATTGGCAAGGTTGGAGCACCCCAGGAACAAGAAGCCCTCACCACTCCACAGGTTAGCAGATCTTTGGGATGTTTGTGCACAGGGTAAATCATGAGGGTTGGGTGTTCAGTTGCAGGTCTGTACACTGACGCTACTGGAGGCCATGTGCAGCTCTCCAAGACCCTTATCTGTGGTTGAGAATGCAATTCTGCCCCTGTGGCTCAGTGTTAAATGGTTCAGGCACAGAGTGACTTAAAATCACTGCCCAGAATATGTTGGTGGACAGAGTTTCCAAACCAAGCCCTTGCAGCAGGAAGATACACTTGTGATGTCTTTGACTGTGAGGAGCTGATCAAACCTGAATGTCCGTGGCAGCCAAACTGCCTTTGCACCAGTTAGGCAAAAAGCTGGTTCAAGCAGTGCATTGCTGCTGCTAGGTGTATGGAGCTGCAAGTCAGGCCCTAAGTTCTTGCCCCAGCTTTCACCTGCTGCTTTCCTGACTGCGGACCAAATCATTTCCATTTCATGCATCAGTCTCATGAGGTAGAAGCCACCTGCATCTTTCAGAGACTGGTTCCTCAATGTAAGATGCTCTTACATCAATAAAGGATAAAAGCGTCTTCCCTGGACGTTTTCAGGAAACACTGAAGTGCCTTTCCTTCTTGTCCCCTGTGCCCCCCTGGTGACTGCTGACTGCATTGTCATCTTTTGGATGAGAAGGAAATTGTGGCCAAGCTTGCAATTGAAAGTTTGGTTTTCTTATGTGCCATGGGGCTGTAGAAGTGGTTGTGCGGGCTGCGTTGATGTCCTGAGCTGCAGGCAGCATTGGAGCCCTTTCACGAGGGAGCTGCTCCATGAAGCTGCTTTCTCAAGCATGAGTCCGTGCAGAAGTGGCTGGTGGCAGTGTCTGCCGTAGCTGCTCACCTACCGTCTCTTGTTTTCTTTTCCAGAAGGCCGATCTGGGTCAGGAGCCGAAGGTGAGTGCAGCTGTGTAAGGATCAGTGCCGTAGCCATTCACACGGTTGTTCCAAAATGCTCTTCTGCCAGACTGTGGAGTCTGCTACTGGCTTATCCACCCACCTGCAGTACAAACTCTGGTGGTGAAGTGAGAGGTGCACAAGGGGAGGAATGCCCAGGCCTTGCCCGGCTTCCTTAGCGTGAGGACGTGGACCTTTTTGCTGACTCAGGGGAGTTCTTGATGTTGCTCTCCTGGGAAGTGGATGTTCTCTTTGGCTCTGACCTCTTGGCTCCTCTCTGTTTGCAGGCCCAGGCAAATTGCCGTGTGGGGATTGCAGCCCTCAACACCTTGGCGGGCTACATTGACTGGGTGGCCCTGAGCCACATCACAGCAGACAACTGCAAGCTCCTCGAGATGTTGTGTCTGCTCCTAAATGAACCTGAGCTCCAAGTAGGAGCAGCTGAGTGTCTCCTGATTGCTGTCAGCAGAAAAGTGAGTTTTCTGCTTGCCTCTTTGACGCTATCCCCACACCCCCTCACACACTTTTTTTCCTCCTTCACTCATGTATTTATTCAGATTAAGCAAGGATGTCTTTGCCTATTTGTTTAAGGAAATAAAGTTCTACTTATTTTTGGCTGCTCATGTTAATGGCTTTTAGAGTGCATGTCATACCGGTACAATACATAGAGTAACTGCTGGAACCCTCTTCAATGTCTGTCCGTGCCTCTCCTCACAGCTTTGAAATTTGGGGATCCCCACTGATTTTTTTTTCTTCTTTTCCGTGGTGCTTTCTATGACTGGGGAGAGGTGCAAAATATCGTCACCTAACTGTGTCACCTAGCAGCTTAGTGCCTCAAGCAATGATAACAGGACTTAAAAGGTGCTGTGATCCTCTGTGTTTACAAGAGTCTTAATGTCTAGGCTGATTGTTCATCTGCTACCTTTAAGTAACCAGCCAGTCTGCAGTGAATAAAAATGATGCAGTGAGGACCTCATGTGTGAGGATGAGTTTTTCAGCCTAAAGCCCCTGTGGTGCTAGGAGCTGGGGAAAATGCTTGAAATGAGGAATGCCTTAGATACTTTTTAGTAGTGCTTTTTACTGAGATCACCTATGGAAAGCCACCCTGTCCCCAGGTGGAAGAACACCTGAAGTCTTCATCTCCACTTACAGATGGGAAGAAACAGTCATGTTCTGAGGTGTTTGTCTTACTTTCTGCCTAGGGGAAGCTGGAGGATCGGAAGCCCCTGATGGTCCTGTTTGGAGACGTTGCCATGCACTACATTCTCTCCGCTGCCCAGTGAGTACCATCCTGCTGCTGTAATTTCTCACGAAATTGTCTACAAATGGCCTTCCATTTGCAAAAGACCTTGCTGCTCAACTACAGCAAGCTGGGGTTGGATTAGGAAAGAACAGAAGCTCTCTTTTTGTAAAACTGGAAAAACAGCATTTTCGCTTAATTCTCTAATTGAAGAACGAAGTGGTATGAGCATCTCAGTTTCCCCAGCTCTCTCTTTTGGCCTACAGCTGATCAGGAGGGATTTTGAGAGAGAGCCAAATCTAGAGGGTTTAGACATTAATTAAAGTATTGTGTCATTAGTAGGAAATTCCACTGAGATAAAATTAAATCATTGCAGAGCTCTTTTTCTTTACAAGATAGCAGCATGCCCGTCTCTTGCAGCCTGTGTAACTGCTACCCTGTATTTCCCGTTCTCCTCGTTCCCAGGACAGCAGATGGGGAGGGCCTGGTGGAGAAGCACTATGTTTTCTTGAAGCGACTGTGCCAAGTGTTGTGTGCGCTGGGCAGCCAGCTGTGTGCGCTGCTGGTAAGTGTCTGCTGTTCTAGCAGTAAGTACTAATGCCAGCAGCATTCCTGGCAAGGCTGCTCTTCAGGGCTTGGAACGAGGCAGCCCTCTTCTAAGTGTGGTTGGCCCTAAAGCCCTAGGGCTCTCTCCACGTGGTTGGAAGAGGCAAAAAATGGTTTGCTTAATGGTGGGGTGACTGAATCCTGCCAGGTCTTAGGAATGTGGAATGGAGGGGATGTGCCCTGATTCCAGGCCTGTGCTGTCACCAAGAGTCATCTTGTGTTACCTTTGTGAAACGATGAAGCATTATTGAGAATGGTTTAGGTTTGTTGCTGTCTCTACTGCTGCAGGAGAGCTACTTAACAAAATTGTTCCTGTGTGGGAAACCTTTTAAAATTCCACACTAGATATCCTCAAAAGAGTGTGTCTGTTTGTTCTTCTGTCAAGCTAAGAAAAAATCTTGTCTTCCTGCTGTTTGTCCTCCTGATGCCCTTTGTGTCAGTGCTGAGAGGCAGATGTACACTGGTGGTTTGGGTGCTGTGCTGCCCGCATCGGCACAGGAAGGGAGCGAGGCTCATGGAGAGGGGCTGTGTGTGGGGGCCCGAGGCAGCCAGACTATGAGAAGTGGTAGGGCAGAGCAACCCTCACAGAAACAAAGAAGACCCATTGGGGTTTGGGGGGAGGGAAGGGACAGGGGTATCACAATAATCCTAGCAAGAATGGACGGCAAACAAAGGATGCCTAGTTAGTTCCAGCAGTGGTGACTTTGCTGTTAGTCTGTAGTGAAGCAATGTGTTGGGATCTGGGGATTTCTTCTGTCGTGGTTTCTTCTCCCCTTCCTTGCAATCTTTGGCGCTGGATACAGCACACCTGCTTTACTTGAAGACATACGCTTGTGACCTGGCCTGACGTGAGGTTAGTCTGAAATTGTTTGTCTTCCTAACAGGGCTCAGATTCTGAGGTGGAAACACCAACCAACTTTGGAAAATACCTTGACTCATTTTTAGCCTTCACAACCCATCCCAGCCAGGTATGTGAAGGACCGAAGGTTTTTAGTGTAGTGTCTGCATCTGTATATGAATGTATGAATGCAGTTTAGGTATATACACGCATGTATGTGTGTATATGTATGTATAAGAAGACTGCAGAACTTCAAGTGCTGCATATTTGACAGCTGGATATGGCTCTTCCCTTTCAGCTGAAGATAGGAAGCACAAAGTGTTTTCTCCTGCTCTGCCGTCCCATTAGGCATGGTGGCTAGCACAGAGGTGCTGAGCAGGATTTGCAGGATTTGAAGTAGTCTGAGCGCTTTTTTTAGAGAGATTTTTGTCTTCATGAATGTTTGGGTTGAGCCTGCAGCATGCCTTGCCCTCAACAGAATGATTTACTGTTGCTTTCTGATTGCAACGCTTGGATGTCAGCAGTAGATAGCACTGCAAACCTTCTCTGACTCCTTCCTTTCCTCCCTCTCCCCCACAGTTCCTGCGCTCTTCCACCCAGATCACCTGGGGAGCCCTTTTCCGGCACGACGTTCTGTCTCGGGACCCCTTGTTGCTGGCTACGATTCCCAAGTACCTTCGTGCATCCATGACCAACTTGGTGAAGGTAGGTGGGAACTGTGGCCAGGTCAGTGTCAATAGGAGCCAAGATGAACATGGCCTGCAGAGCACAGGGGAGAAACTGAAATTTTAATTCTGTGGCTGCCAGAGTCACAATCCCCAGGCTGCTGAGCAACAGCGCTAATGTCAGCCTTTCGCTGTCTGCTGCCTGCCTTTAGTCTTGGTCTCCTTGAAGCTGGAATTAGCTGTGATGGGTGCTTCTCTTCCTCCTTGACCTTCTCCTCTCTATCCCCAGGTGGGCTTTCCCTCCAAATCGGATAGCCCCAGTTGTGAGTACTCTCGTTTCGATTTTGACAGCGATGAGGACTTCAACGCCTTCTTCAACTGTAAGTTGCCCTTGCCCCTGTATGGATGCTTTTTTTGTGCCTTTTCATTTCATCTGCTGACTTGAGTTTGGAGCCTGCTAGGTTGACTTGGCAGCTGCCAATACTCTTGTGACTCTTTCAGCCTGCATCTTGGAGTTGGGGGATTGTGAGATTTTTCCTGGGTCAGCTCATGTTCTTCTTTGGTATCACTTTGCTATTACTTTGTTGTCTAGGTGGATGGCCAAGTAGCCATCACTACCTAGTATCAAAAAAAAATGGGTTTCTGGGCTGCCCGGAGGCATTAGCCTGGAGTCCTGTCCTGTGACTAGGAAGGAGGCAGCTTACACAAGTTGTTAAGTGTCATCGCTGAAAGGTAGATGTTTCTGCCCTGCTGAGTAGCTTCTGCTTCAGTCCCAGTAGTTGGGGTTGATCAGTTGAAAATAGGTGGTCTTAATCATTATCTTAAATCAGCAGACAGGGAGCCCTCTTCTAATTTTATTTTTGTTTTGTGTTTTACTTCTGGAAAATGAGATTAGTTCTCATTGGCTGCTATAGTCCGGTGTTTACTTGGTAGCTGAGAGGATATACTGTATACTTCATTGAATTATATGTTGAGCTGTAATCACACAGAATCACAGAATGGTTGAGGTTGGAAGGGACCTCTAGGGATCCAATCCCCCTGCTCCAGCAGGGACACCTGGAGCACGTGGCACCCAGTTGCATCCAGGTGGGTTTTGAACGTCTCCAAAGGAGGAGGTTCCATAGCCTCACAGTATAATAAACTAAATTCTTAATTTTTACATTTATGTAAAATGTTTAAACATACATTTTACATTTATGTTTGAAAATGAGTGTGGCATTTTTGTATTGTTAAGTTAGTTGGATTTTATATGTGGTATTAAATCTACTTGGGTGGAACTCAAAAGACAGCTAAATGCACAAAGTCAGAATTGGTTTTTGGGAGCTAAATGATGCTGAAGGTGTTATGTACATAAAAAGATAAAACTGTTTGGAAATACAAAACTAACTTATTGGATAAGTATCTTTTTTAAGCAATGCAAGTTTTATCTGTAGCCAGTTGAGCTGATTTTTTTGTGTGCTGCTGTGCTGGAAGATTTTCAAGCAAATAAATTCCTGTTCTTGTCCTTTACTTTTGTTCATAGCTTTGAACATGAAAACAAGATTTCTTGGTTTTGGTTGGTGGTTGGTTGGTTGTTGTTTTGACCCAGGGTGTCATTAGCTTTGCATTCTAGAACCTGCCAGTGATCTGTATTAAGTTAAATATTCCTGGGAGGGTGAAATTGTTTAGCTAAAGGCAGTCATGGTTATCTAATGCTGATTTAGCATCTCAGCATTTCATGGTGCTTTGTAAGCAGCAAATACATACATTTTGAAGAAATACAAAATGAAAAATAGATGCCCAGTTATAGCAAATCTAGTTTAAGGATAGTTTTTTTCATAGTTCTGCTTACATTTTAATTGTGTTTATGTTAATTCCTCATTTTAAAATCCATTTATATCTTTTCAAAAAAAAAATGTCCACCCTGTTTACCATCTATATTCACAATGTTCCCAGGTCTGGAAAGCTGCAGGGTGAGTTTTGGGGAGGGAGCATTTGTTATTGGGGTTGTTACATGTGTCCAATTTTCACTGCAGCTTTTCGAGCCCAGCAAGGAGAGGTGATGAGGATGGCCTGTCGCCTGGACCCCCGGACTGGCTTCCAAATGGCTGGGGAGTGGCTGAAGTACCAGCTCTCGCTTCCTTTTGATGCAGGATCCATGAACTGTAAGTTATCTGAGGGGAGAGAAATGCACACACTCACATGGAATTTAGCTTTCTTTTTAAGCCAAGTAAAATATTCTTTGCCTTTTTCCTACAGCACACTTTTTATGGGGAAACAGACATCTTGATTGCGTTTTTAAGGCTTCAAGATCTTTGCAAGTGAGAGAGAGAACGAAAAAAAAGCCCTAAACCCACAGAGTTAACCATTTGTAGCCTACTTCCGCTGCTGAGAGTGTAAACTACTGTGGAGCCTCAGGCTAGCGGGGAAACTCTTTCTTTCTTTCTCCAAACTCTCCTTGCAGAGCAGATGCATTATTATTATTTGGACCTTATCATCACTGTAGCCAATTGATTATTTCTTGCCAAGGGGAGTTCAGCCTGACTGGCAAATCTTTCCATCAGTCACCTTACTTTCCTCCCCTGAAGGCCACTTGGTTCCCCAAGAAGCCTCAGTGAGTGCTGTCCTGCCTGCAGTGCTGAACCTGGGCTTGTGGTACCTCCTTTTCTTTTTGCTTCTGTGGTTTGTTGGTGCTACACCCTCTTTAGGATCAGCCTTCTGGCTCAGGACCCTTCGCCTAAGTAAGGCAGATGATACTGGAGTGCCTTAATTGCTTCCAGTGCATCCCCACCAGACGTGCGGGGAGAAAAGCATGGCAGAAATTCCTGAGCGCTAAAACGTCGCATCGTGAGAGCTGACAGGGCTGGTGCCGCGCGCGATGGGAGGAGCGCGATGAAAGCTCCCATGTTCTTTTCCTTGCAGCCAAGACGGGCGAAGGGGTCTGCTCCATCTTCTCTCCCTCCTTTGTTCAGTGGGATGCCATGACCTTCTTCTCGGAGAGCGTCATCAGCCAGATGTTTCGAACGCTGGATAAAGATGTACGTGCACCAAATGCTCTTGCCTGCTTTCCTGGCTTGTTCTGCATTTACATGGGTGATTTTCAGCTGTGTTGTCTTTGAAAATCTTGTAGTAAGCATTTACCTCCATGCAAAACCCTGGATTGTTTGGTGAATGATTATCCCGAGGAGCAGTGATGCTGTAGATGAGACTAACCCCATGTTGGCTTTCTGTCAGATACATCCTGATTCTAGGTGTTACTCCCTGTAACACAGGAGGGCACAGAGGTGGCACTTCTACGTAGGGCCTTGCTAGACAAGAAGAGGGCAGCTTAGGTGGAATTTACTGAGGTTATTTTGTCAGTTGTACCCTGATTTCACTTTTCTTTTTTTTTTTTGGATTCTTAATTGAGTGAAACTCATGCTGAAGGAGCAGGAGATCAGAAGATGAGACAGATTTTCTCTCTTCTGTTTGTTAACAGCAGGCAAATTTTTTCTTAAACTCCTGTAAACTGGTGTTTATTGAATAAAGCTGCTCGTGCACTTTAGTTCATTGTTCGGATAACTGTAAAATAATTTTAAGGGTTGATTTAGCTGATTGTGAAATCTGTTGGAGTGAAAAGGAGAATCAGGACACAAAATGAGAGAGGAAAGTTGTCTTTCCTGAGGATGCAGACAGTAGTAGGGACTTCAGACTGGCATCTTTTAAGACTGCTTGAGCAATCATGGCAATGCTGCTACCCTTTATCTCTAGCAAGTACATACAGCACATAGGTAAACTGAGGTCTCCACCGCTTTTCTTTCTGCTTTAAGAAAATCTACTGCAACTGAGGGGGTCTAATATCATGGTGACAACTTCTTGGCCTGGCTTTAGCAGACCTAGATGTGTGTTACAGGCTGAAGTAATGAGCGTTGCCTGCTTTTTTTTTTTTTTTTCCCCTCCTTCTCTCTCTTTTTCTGCTACCTCCTGTAGGAAATCCCAGTGAATGACGGCATAGATCTCCTGCAGCTAGTCCTCAGTTACGAAACAAAGGATCCTCTCATCCTCTCCTGTGTGCTCACCAACATCTCTGCCCTCTTCCCGTTCGTCACGTACCGCCCAGAATACCTACAGCAAGTCCTTTCCAAGGTAGGCACCCGCAGGCCCTGCTAAATCAGGTGGGCTTTGGGTGGAGTAAGGCCCTTGTACTAGACATGTTAGTGAATGCTCTTGAGCTTCCTATGAAGCAAAGACTGTTCCTTGCATCAGAAACAGGAAAACTGAGATATTGTTTCTCCGTGAACAAGAGTCAGTCAACATAAACATTATGATTCCCAGTCCTAAGTCATAACACTAAGCTATGGCCAATAAATACCATGTTTTATTTCAAGGCCTCTTTGTGCTGATGGTTCACCTTTCAACTTAGTCAAGGGTTTTTCACTGACTTAAAGAAATTGCACCAGTATCTTCTGATCTGTTCCTTGAACTCAAAATATAAGCGAGTACTAGATGTTAACAAGTGACGTGGGTTTTTGGATTTTTCCTCCCTTTTCTCACAGCTGTTTGCTTCAGTTACCTTTGAAGTTATAGAAGAAAGTAAGGTAGGTCTGAGTTATTCTCTCTTAATATGCTGTAATGGTTAGATCAAATTTATTGTGTTCTAAAGCTCATAGTCTGCAGACTCCACTGTCGCAAGCTTCTCGTCTTTAGTCCTGCTCCTGGAAGGGGCAGGGGAGTACAGACAGCTGATCCCTTCTCCGTGGGCATGGCCTCATGAGCTTGGCTGACAAGTTTAGAAAGCCCCAGACATGTGTCTGAGGCCAGTGCGCTCAGTACCCAGCCCTGTGCTGGCCCTCTTGAGAGTGAAATTCGTTGTTAGCTGCCGCTGCTCCTTGGTGCTTGGTTTGCTGTGAAGGGCCAGCTGCCTGGGGACTGCTCAGAGTCTTGCTGCAGTCGGGGAGGCGCCCGGCCCCGCGCTGCTGGAGCACAGCCTGTCCAAACGAGGGCCTTGGGCTGCCCAGGGAATTGGCCAGCGCCGTGTCCTCGCTTTTGGGCAGGTGCTTTGATCTGCACTCAGCAGTGCAAAAAAAATCCGGCATGTAATGGGTTTGACTCTTGAAGATGCTCTGCATTTGTCTGAACTCTTTTGTTTTGTTGCACTGAAGTGTGTTGTGTCTGTCCAGGCTCCTCGAACCCGAGCAGTGAAGAACGTGAGGAGGCACGCGTGCTCCTCCATCATCAAGATGTGCCGGGATTACCCCCAGCTTGTCCTGGTAGGTAAATCCAAGTCGGTCCTCAGGAGCCTTTCTTCAATTCCAACTGTATTTTGTGAGATTTTTAATTTCTTGGCTGCATTCCTGTTTTTCTTCAAGGAAATACTTTAGCTGCATAAACAGCAACAAAATGATTTATTTCCCCCACTGACAACCCCCCACGTTTGAGTGGTTTCCTGCTGGAAGAGTTGAAATGAGTTAAATCCAAAGGAGAAAGGGAGGAGACAGGCACCACTGGGACAGTTTTAGGGATACATTTGCTGAGTTTTGGTTTTGTCATATATAGCAACTGATTCCTTAGGTAAAGATGTTAGCAATGGCTGATCCGCAGACTTTCTTCTCTTACTTAAAAGAATGAAGGAGAAGAAAGAGAGTGTTTGTCTTCTGGATTCGCTTGAGGAAGTTAGAAAATACAGACATAAACTATTTACTTTTAAAATCCACCAAGTAATGTTTTGTTTGATTTTTGCTGAACCAAGTGGCTCTGAAGTGCCTTTTCTTTTTTTGTGTTTGTGTTTGCGTAGCCCTAGAGGTAGGGGAGCACTGGAGCACACTGCTAGTTTAAACAAAGAAGTTCTGTGAGGCTCTCAATTTGTGGCTACAGGTTAATCTGCAGGCTGTAATAAAACAGAAGATGTTTTGAGAATGCTAATTAAGGTCATTTGGGGATTCCAGTCTGCATTTTTGCAACACCTGCCAAGAACTAGTGACTTTATCTTTGTCCCATTCTACTGCTCCCTGAACTCCTCCTTCCTCCCAGGCAGCCAGCCATTCTCACTGGAAGAGCTGAGGGCCCAGGGCTGCCCCACAGTATCTTTAGATGACTTTGCTGAAGGAGATGATTCCCGAGGCTTGTACAGAGATCCAGGAAGACATGGTTGTGACTAGAGCGGGTAGGGAGGAAGCTCGGCCACTCCTGTGGACATGGTGATAGCCATGTGAGCACTTACTAGACTAGCAGTGAGTGAAGAGGTCTGGCACCTCAGAGACACGAGAGCAAGGTACTTTGGGACAGCAAATAAAAGGACCCGAACTATTCTGAGATGTGACCCTGCTGTGGCAGATAGTGATTAACCTAGAGATGGGTACCCCTACCTCCTGCAGTGACACCCATCCACACCGAATATGTGACACTGTCTTGCTTGGGTTGTTTTTTCCAGCCAAACTTCGATATGTTGTACAACCACGTGAAGCAGCTGCTCTCCAATGAGCTGCTTCTGACACAGATGGAGAAATGTGCCCTTATGGAGGCCCTGGTCCTCATCAGCAACCAGTTTAAGGACTACGAGCGGCAGAAAGCTTTCCTGGAGGAGCTCATGGCTCCTGTTGCCAACTTATGGCTCTCCGCAGAGATGCAGAGGTATGGGGCACTGCAGAGCTTGAGCTGGATGTGTTGCAGAGGTGGCACCGCCTCGATGGGGAATACTGGGTGGTAGGTGGTAGGGTGCCTGGTGACCTCTGTGCTGGGCACTTGCTGGTTGCTTGTGTTAATAGCTCTCCTTGAGAAGCTGCCAACTGAGTCTGAGCTGCCTGTTGAAAATGGCTCCCTACAAATTGTTTGAGGTGGTAGAGGGGCACTTCCCAGCATGTTCAAAGCAGTTGCTGAAAATGGGAAAAGAGACATTTTTGCACGGTGCCAGGGAGCTGAGTTGTCTTTCCTAAAAGCAGATGTTGGTGGCCCACAGCTCCAGGCAGCAGCCCTGGACTGCTGGGCACATACAAGAGTTTTCTTAGAAGTATCAGCTTTGTAAGGGCTTCTGAGGCTTTGGGTCCTCACAGCCCAAGAGATCTGGGGGTGTTTGGAGAGTCTCAGACCCCTGCTGCTTTTCCTCAATTTTCCATGAACAGTGGTGAGTGCTAGCCAGTGACTCTAGCTTGTTCTGTTAAGAAGTTTATTGCCGGTGTAAGACTCTGTGCAAAGCTCCCTGGTACAAACAGTAATCTCTAGCACTGCCTTTTTTCTCTTGCCAGAGTCCTCTCAGATCCTGAAGCCTTTATTGCCTATGTGGGTGCAGATAACAAAATTACTGATCCACTCTTGGAAGATGCTAGTGGCCTGAACCGTTCTCGAGTGAGTATCATTACTGGGAGAGACTTAATCCTTAGAGCGAGGTAACTCATCTCCTTAGAGCCTTCATTTGTGTTGTGGCTACACACACAAGATCTTTCCAGATCATCCACCTTTTAAGGATGCAGATCAGTTTTCCCACTGCAGAATGACAGGTCAACATTTGCCTCTCTGAGCCTTTGTGAGCATGTAGGTCATGCCAGAGCAGCTGATTCATCAGGGTGAAGCGCTCTGTTCCCTTCTGTTGGTGTGGCAGAGTTAGGTTTGTGGGAAGGAATTGGTTAGCCCAATTTTTGGAAACAGGTGATGCGAGCTGTGCTTCCTGAGCCAGGCAGTGTGGAAAACGTGCTGCTGAGACTACAGCATTGAATATAATTAAAATACCTCCTAGGAGTTTGATGTTCTGATTGATGTTCAGCAGTCCACTGCCTTTACTTCATGGCCTGGCTGTGGGTGGGTTGCTGTCTTTAGGGCTGTGGAAGACACTGCAATAATTCAATAGAGCTCTGCTCTGATGCCAGTGCAGTTTGATTGCTGTGAGGTGACAGATGTTCTTATCCCTCCCAGCACAAGGAGGAGATGAGGGAGTAATGACATTGGCACTTCCTTTTAGAGGGCAGCCCTGCCCTCTGAACAAGTTGTCTGCGTACTCCTCAGACTTACACATTGATGCTTTGTCTGATAATATGTTCCTAGGCTCTCCTGCCATAGCCCAGTCTCCCTAAAAATGATGGAATGTGTCATAGCAGATTGCTTCATTTTCCTGGCAACAAACCCACCGGTGTTTGTCCCTGTCACCCTGTTAGGTTCTCTGTGGCACGTTCCCCTCGGGACGGAAGGGTGGCAGGTTTCTTTGGGGCCCCGTTCACTTGGGCTGCGCTCTGGTGACGCGGCGCTTGCCGCGTGTCTCTTGCCCATGTTGCAGATCAGCTTCTGCGTGTACACCATCCTGGGAGTGGTGAAACGAGCCCGCTGGCCCGCGGCTATGGAGGAGGCCAAGGCCGGAGGATTCCTGGTCGGCTACATGCCCAGTGGCAGCCCCATCTACCGCAACCCCTGCACTGAGCAGGTCCTGAAACTCCTCGACAACCTCCTTGCTCTCATAAGGTGGGTCTAGTTGACTTGAAATCATTTATGCTGATTTAAGAGCCGCTGAAAGTCAAGCAGTGATAAATATGGCAGTGCTCACAGCATGTTCTCCCAGGGGAGCCAGCGGGAACACAGGCTGGTGCAGGTGCCCAGGTCCTGTTCCTCACTGTGCACAGTGGGGGATGGAACTGGGCAGCTGGAGCCGTCCTTGGCTTGGCCTACACGAGTCCATCAAAGACAGTGGGGGCTGGGGATGGGGTTGCCTCCCCTGCCTCCACTACTGTAAATCTGCCGTCCATTTACTCCTTTCTCAACTAACATCTCTGCTCTGCCTTCAGCCCCCACCAGGCCACCTCTGCAGTCACTACCAGGGCAGCCCCAGCTCTCATCGCATCCAGTTTGCCTTGTTCTCCCATCACTGTTGAGTTAAGCTGGCTTTGCTGGGTACCAAAGGTGGCGTCCCGAAGCGCTGCCAGCTCCCGCAGCCAGCGCTGTGGCCTCTGGGGCTGCCGCTGCCCGCGGTGCCTTGCACGTCCCTGAGGTCAGGCACCTCTAGGCCAGCCAGAGGAAGGGCTGAGAGGAAGCAGAGAAGGCAAACCTTGAGTAACGTGTTTCCTACGTATTTATAAGTGAGGAAACTAGCTCAGTAGAACAGCTGACACTGGGATTTTGCCAGAATACAGGCCTGTTTGTGAGGTAACGCTGCGTGTTGTGAACGTGGGGGATCTGTCTGTGCTTGGCAGGAGCCCGCTGGGAAGGAGCATTTCAGATCCACTTAGGTTTTTCAGTTGCCAGGCTGGTGAGCAGGGCGCTCTGCCACTGCCAGCGCTGCCTAGTCAGGTGTGCTTTGTGTCACTGCGAGTTCAGGGCTGCACCTCCTGGTGGGAAGCAGCGTGCTGGGCTGGTAGCGCAAGCGCGTGTGGTCTGGCCCCAGCGCTGGTGAGGCGGTCGTTCCTCCTTGCAGAGCCCTGTGCTGCACAGGGGGTGGCACCGTGACCTGTGGACAGGGCTGAACCATCTTGTTTCTGGCTGTAGTGCGGAGAAGCTCTGCTTGGAAGTGGTTTGCCTTTTTCCTGAAGGCCAGAGATCCGATGGATGAGCTCTTCAGGCAGACTGTGTGGAGTAGGGAGAGCCCAAGTTTTGAGTGGGTTGCAACGGAGCGGCTTTGTGCCAGTGCAGTTGCTGTTCTTGCCAGAACTCGTCCATTGTTAAAAACGCTTGGGGTCCTTGTTATGACAAGCTGAGGAAACTAAATTACACCTTTCTCTGCCGAACTCCTACTGCACTACCTGTAAAGAAGCAGAAGTGCTGCGCCTGCCTTTGTATCGCCTCCAGGACTGAGCCCCAGCTGTGATCTGTTGCCAGTGCTTCCCCATCAGCACAAAGGAAGAGGCTCCCTTGCTGTGCTTTGAGCTAGCGCGCCTGGGTTGTTCCAGCTTCTCTGCTGCAGGCCAACATCTCCACTTTGGGATGCTTCAGAATGATTGGTAACATACAAGAGCGGCTTATGCTTCGCTCGGAGGCATCCAGGCCTTCCCAAAGGAAGTGCGTAAGGCTGGATGCTCCAAGAAGGACAAAACAGCTGATGGATTGAGAGCAATGGATCCTCCACTTGATACTTTGCTGGGCTACTGCTGGCTGCAGAGGTCTCTGTGACACCTACAGGCTCACAGCTTTTCAGCTTAAAATCTTCACGAAGATTTCTTCAGGAAGCGCGGCGCTGGGCGGGATGCTGCCGGGACCAAACCGCTTCCCAGAGCGCGGCCCTGCTGCTGCTGGAGAGGTCGGCTTCTCTGAGAAGCCCCTGGCAGGGGGTGGTGGTGGCAGGGGCAGCGGCTCTGCGGCGGCAGCTGCCCCGAGCGCCCCAAGCCGGACCCCAGCGTACAGAGAAGGGGTCTCTCTGCGCCTGCCCCGCTGGGCGCCGCTCCCCGGGCGCCGTGTGGTGCTTGTGCTGCATCTGCAGGGAGAGAGGGGCTGCTCCAAGGCAGGGGTTTGCTCGTGCCTGACGTCAACGGGAAGGAGAGGGAGTCCAAATAGTGAGGGAAGCAGGGCAGTTTTGAGTGGCAGAGACGGAGAGGTGCTGTCCTTGCCAGCGTGTCTGTGTCTGTCCATGCTTGTGTCTCTGGCAGCCAAATTTGCTGAGTGGTCATGGGGCTGCTTTGCTCATTGCTTGCAGCTTTCTGAGTGATAGTTTTCCTGTCCTTTGTTGTGCCTCTTTATCTAGCTGTTTTCTAGCTTCTGCGTTAATTTTGCTTAAAATTTTTTCTTTCCTGAATCACATCCATCTCCAGCCACCCATACAGTTTCTGCCTTTCTCTGCAGTCAGCAGATGCACAGACTGGTTTGTGCAACAAATCTTTGTGGTGCTGGGGTGTGCTTGTGTTTTGTTGCAAGTGGACTGGCTAGTCAGGCTCAGCGAATGCTTTGCACAAAGAAAGGCTTCTTTGGAACCTTTCTCGAGGAGATGCTGATGTGAGGGTGGCATTAATACTGGAGCAGAATGGTTGTGTGCACAGGGGGTGCCGTGAGGGCTTCAGCCAGCATAGAGGGCTCCAGCTATGGGTGATAACTTCAAGCGTGGGCTTGGACTGCCTTAAGGCCTATGAGTCCACGTCTCTAGACAGCAGAGACACCCTTTGCAGCAGAGCTGTGCCCATCTCTGAGAATACATTCCCGACACCCTGTCATATCCTTTCTTGTCTTACCTGAATTATAAATGTCTCTTGAATTTTGTTTTTCCATGTTCTCCTGTGTAAGGGATGCCCAGGAGTGCTGCTCGCTGCTGAGAATCTCAGCTGGACCATGCCTAGGGGCCACAACTTCTCCATGCACAGGGGATTTGGGATTTTCGACTCTTATGGGGAGCAACTGATTAGCCATGTTCTCTGTCACCACTGGGACCTTCCTGTAGTTCAGAATGAGGGAGACTGGCCTGTGAGCAAACATCTGCTCTCCCAACTGTCACACTTGAGCAAATGCTTCAAGGATTCTGAATCCACCAAGGACCATGAGTACAGCATCAGGATGTGACTGTCTGACCCCTTTGCTGGGGTTAGAGCAATCAGATTTCAAGGTTTGCCCCACAGTTCTGCAGTCCTTGGGTTTTCCCACATTATCTTTCTAACCAGTATAAGGTGAAGCCAACTTTGGCTGGGAGCAGGCAGGAGACATGAAAGAGGAAATGATTTTTGGAGCTAGGTTGTAGGAGAGCATCAAGCAGAAACACCAAGTTTTCAGACTCAGTGGATGAGCATTATCCAAACTTCTGGAACCTGGGCTTTTCCCTGGCTCCTGCTGAGAAATTAAAACCAGCTTCTGTCCCTTTGAGGGCTGTTGCATGGTGTTAGATCCAGCCCAGAGTGAGATATGAGTGGTTAAGAAGTCATTTGTGTAGTTATTTTAAGCAAAACTTACATATTTGTCTTCCTCACGTGCTGTGAGCAGGGAAGTATTTAGCACTTGCTGACAGAAATGGGATCGTTGCCTTTTGGGAGCTAACGCAGGCTCTCTGCAAACCCAGGCAGATGTCACTGCATCGGGGTGCCAGGATTGTGAACCGAGACCTTCCAAAAAAAAAAAATCCCCAAATCCTTAAGCCGTGTGTGCAAGCTGAGACTCTGGAGAAGGCACTGAGGTCCGTCCACGCTCCCTCCCTGCAGCCATTCCCACGCATCCCCCTGCTTTGGGAACCGCTGCTCTAGGGGCAGATACTGAGTTGGCCTTGATCACCTCTAGCAGCAGGTACAGTGGCAATGCAGTTTTGGAGGAGGCTGCAGGATTTGTGCTGTGTGCAGCTGCGACACCCACAGTGGAGGTCTGAGGTCTCAAAGGAGAGAGGTAGGTGAGAGAGACTCCCCCTGCTGAGTCCAGCTATGAAAGCAAGTCAGTACCCTGGCTAAGAGGGGACCCGTTTTGGCCCGGATGGCAAGAACCAGCCACCCGAGGCTGAACTGGTGCTCCCCAAGGAGGGCTGACCATGGCTGCCTCCTGATTCCGTGGAGCTATTCCCAGTCAGATGCGTTTTCCAGGGGGCACGTGTGTCTGCCACGAGTAACCTCTCTTGGACTAACGTTCTCCCTAGAGTCCCTCCAGTACTGCCTGCCGTTCTGGGGGCTGTGACCCATCCCTGGGGGCAGCGTGTGTATTTTGGAGCTGGAAAAGCCTCTCCCTCTGCAGGGGCCTTAGGTGCAGGAAATCTTTTGAGATTACACAATCTGTGTCTGTCAGTTCTTAAGATACGTCCTCTGATCCCTTTGGCCAAGCTCATATGCTATTGCCAGCATCCGTGGAGAATTGCTGGGAGTTTATTGCCAGCACTCACAGTGGGTGGGGGAAACTGAAGGAAGTGCAAGGGGCAGTCAGGAGCTTCAGGACATGAGGTGGAGTCACTCCACGTCTCTGTCGGGTGAACTTCCCCCATATTTTCGCAGGTGGGGAAGGGGGATCCCATGCATACGTGCTTGGTCTCACCTTCCTCATCGTCTGCCACAGAGGAGCTGTTCACAAGCTGAAGGAAAGGATCCCACTCTCAAGGGCAAAAGGGGTTGACCCACACCAGTATAAACCAAGTGCTCTTCTGTTACAGGACTCACAATGATCTCTACACACCAGAGATGGTGGCTAAGCTGGGAGAAACATTTGCAAAGGCCTTAGACATGCTGGAAGTGGAGAAGAATGCCATACTAGGTAAGGAGCTTCTCTTCAGGAGGAATGTGTGGCATCCTGGAGAGCTCATGCAGAGACCTGTCATAGAGGTCATGGAGACCTCCACTTCAGCCCTGCTCTCTCTTTCTAGGCATGATACTAAAATGAGGCTTTTGGAGCCTTTGTAAAAAGAAACTTGAGTTTGTGAGCCCAGGAGGTCTCCCAAGAAGAGCAAAAATGGGTCCAGGTGGCCCAAGTATGGGCTGTAAGGTTTCATTTCAGACTCTAACAGAGAGTTAAAGATGCTGAAGTTGCTTTAGCTCTGTTCCCTATCAGTAAAATAAGCAGACTAACTTCCTCTACCTCTTCTGTCGCCTGTGAGCTCTGACTTTGTGAGCTACTGCACGTAAAGCAGCAAAGTCCTGGTCTCTGCTAGACGTACTAGCAGCGTGGGGCAGCAGTGCTGCCCAGCAGAGGTGAGCACAGGCATGCAGGGCTGGGCTGCTGCAGGAGCTGTGCAACTGCTGGCTCCGTCTGCCTTCCCTCCCTGCCGCCCGGCCCGCCTGCCTGCAGCCGCTCCCGCGCGCTGTTCTTACCTACGACGCTGGGGTTTTTCTTTCCCACAGGTCTCCCTCAGCCTCTGCTGGAGCTTTATGATGCTCCCGTTTACAAAACGGTCTTGGAAAGGATGCAGGGCTTCTTCTGTACCCTCTACGACAACTGGTAAGAGCAATGCAGCTTCCACGTACCATCTCGCTTTGCACAGCTGGTGCAGAAAGACATCGCTGGGTGCAGCCCTGTTTTAGACTTACACTTTTCAAGTGTGCTGTATTCTATAATCTCTGAAGTGCTAGGAGCAGTGGTGAACTACACTTCACAGCTGCAACCTACCTCAACCTAGCTCAACCTCAGGGGAGGAGGTTGAGCACCTCACACCCGGGTAGATGTGTCCCCTCTTAATTCAGGGCTGTGGCCAGCCACATGTGCTGGGTCTTTTCCTTAACTCCACCACACACACGTGGATCAGGGTTGCTGAAGAAGTGCCTCAAAGTGTGGATCTGCCTGTAACACTGTAACAGTGTCTAGCAGGGCTGGAATGATCTTTCTGTATCCTGACCTAGTTTGTTTCCTTGCTTTTAATCCTGTGTTAGGATATAGTATCAGCACTTGGAAATGTATGTTACTGTTTATCTTAAAACATACACTTAAAAGCATGTGTTTAAAGCGTTATCTTTCTGCAGGTATCTCCCTAAAAGGGAGATCCTATGCCAAGATTTCTCTTTAATGTTTGTATAAGAACATGGGAACCATCTAATCTCAAAAGGGTAGCACCTTCAGCCTTTGCCAGGTGTGTCCCAGCTGTCCAGCACAGCTGTGCGTAACTTGCTTTTGCATTGTAGTTTCCACATCCTGGGAAATGCAGGCCCCTCCATGCAGCAGGATTTCTATACCGTGGAGGGTCTCGCCACGCAGCTCCTCAGCTCGGCTTTTGTCAACCTCAACAACATTCCTGACTACAGACTGCGTCCTATGCTCCGTATCCTTATGTCACTGATTCAGGGCAGCAAGGGGAGCTTTGAGCATGTAAAGCTAAAACCTGCAGGCTTTCTGTCATCAGCTTCAGTATAACTGAGCTAAAGAAGGATGTTTGGGAAGGCAGGCAAACAGGGGTACACATGGAATGGCAGAGGTGTCAGCCTAGCAGGGCATGAGCAGGAACAGCAGTGCCCTGGCTCTGGGATACGAGCGAAGGGTTTGTGCTGTCCTGATACACCCTCAGAGATGGAAATTGCCTTTTGGGTGGCCAGTGGGCTGGGAGAGAGGAGGTGTTTGGCAGTGGGGTGTCTGACTAGAGCCGGTGCTTGCGTGGGAGACCTGGGCGTCCCAGTCCGCTTCCCAGTACTTGGACATTCACTCCACAGCTGCTTCCTCAGCTGAATTGTCAGGGGAGGAGGTTGAGCACCTCACGCCTGGGTAGATGTGTCCCCTCTTAATTCAGGGCGGTGGCCAGCCACATGTGCTGGGTCTTTTCCTTAACTGCTCTGTGCAGGTGTGTTTGTTAAGCCCTTGGTACTCTCCTGTCCCCCAGAATACTATGAAGCCCTTGTCTGCCCCATGCTGGGACCACTCTTCACATATCTGCATGTGGTAAGAGAGCTGGTTTGTTGCCTGTCCCGGTGGGAATGCTAGGAGGTGCTTCCCAGCCGTGGCGAGGGCACAGCCCTGCTGCCTGAGGCCCTGATACTGTTCAGGGCGCTCGTGAGGCTGTCCTGCACGCCTTGTGCTCAATTCAAACTGGAGGATGTCAGCTCTTCGGGCACGAGCATTTCTGTAGGAGTCATCGTGCTTGTGGCCCCTCATTTTCCTGACAGCTTGGAGCCAGCACAGCCACAACGGCTTTCTGGCTCTTCACTGCAGCTAACGAGCAATTTCTGTCCTGTTCAAAGTCGGGCTGAGAGCAGTGCTAGCAATTCCTGCAAGCGTTTCTATCAGCAGTTGTCACTACTTCCTAGCGAGTAGTGCTTGGGTCTTTTTTACACTGGATTCAGGATAGCTCCTGAGGAAGTTACTGAATCTTCCCTTTTGTCTTGGTCTTAAACAGAGGTTGTCTCAGAAATGGCAAGTGATCAACCAGCGAGGCATGTTTTGGTAAGCGCCATCCCTTGGTGAGTGCTGCAGGGGGGAACGGGGAGGGGGCTGGAGCTCTTGGCTTTCGGGGGCCCTCCTGCCCTGGGGGTGGGAACAGGCCCACCAGCAGAGCACTGAAAAACACTGATTCCTCTGGCACGTTGACTTAGCCTGCAGCTCCCTGGTTTTGCTTTTGGACTTACTAATGCCAGATACTGCTGGTGAGGAGTTTGCTCAGCCCATCCTATTCCTGGCCGCAGTTGCACCTCAGTATTCCCCGCCTTGCTTCGCCAGGGGAGTGGTGGTCTGAGCCAGTTCTCAGCCTCACTCTCTGTTTATCCTGCTGGTGACTCACTCCTGTGCTTGGGCAGAAGTGATACGTTAAGGCTCTGGCTCCCCTCACACTAAAACCTGTTCTCCTCAGTGAGGATGATGCTGCAGACGACAATCCTGAGTCTCAGGAGATGCTTGAGGAGCAGCTGGTCAGGTTGCTGACCCGCGAAGTCATGGATCTCATCAGTAAGTGAACCTAAGCTAGGTCCACTGGGATGTTTGGGAAGTTTGCCCTGGAGAGGACTACAGGAATATTCAGTTTGCAGTTAAATTTACAGCTGGAAGAGATTAACATAATCCTCAGAAGCCAGATATGAGATAGTTAACCCTGTGATAATCTTAACTAAAACCTAGTAAGAGCTCAGTTTACAACCTGTGAGAGAGCAAGCATTGCCTTCCTTTTGTGTCGTTGGCCTCTAGGGCTCCGTGGTTTTGGCACTGTCCCTGTAGGAGTCCAGTCCTCCGTTGAGATCCGGGTTCTTCCTTCCTGCGGCCTGGAGGCTGATAACATCTCCAGTCCTCCTTTGAGATCCGGGTTCTTCCTGCGGCCTGGAGGCTGATAACATGACACTGATTTGTGGACAATCTGAGCAAAGGGCAGTTTTGTTGTCAGCATCTGTCACATCTCCAGGCAATCACAAGGAAAGACTTTCTCGCCACAAGCAGATCTCTTTTGTGTTCCTTTTCTCTAGCCTCATGTTTTTGCAGTGTGGTTTTGAGCAGAGACTGGAAAAATCAATTCCACATAGCTTTACAGCCTTGCTTCTGCCTTCCTGTTAGCCCTGTTGCTGTACACGCTCCTTTCCTCAGGTTCTAGGCTTCAAATGGTTTTTGCACGTTCCTGGTTCTTAGTAGTTCAAAGCAGCCACCTCGCAGCAGGTTCCACCAGAAAGGATCATGTGAGCAGAGTGTTTCACACGTTCAGTTAGGGTAATTTTTGGCTTTTAGACTGTGCTTTTGGGTTCTTCAGATACTGTGTAAAGAACAAGGTGTAGGGAGAGCTGGGGGGAGCTTGAAGGAGTTGTCAGCCCAGCAGATTGTGCAGGATGATCTCTGCGTGTCCTGAAGTAGCATCTTTCCCTTTCGGCCCCTCTGACCTGCAGTTGTTTTTTGCAGCCGTTTGCTGTGTTTCTAAGAAAGGCGTCGAGCAAAACACAGCTGCCACTCTAGACGGAGATGGTGAGTAAACGGTCACCTTTGCGCTTCCCCTCTTGGTGCGTGCCAACACTTTTCCCATCCCTTAAACAGGGAGAGCCCAGCCTGCTCCTGGAGGGGACAGGGCACGTGCACGGTCGTTTCTTAGCTGGAGTCATTTCTTCCTGCCTCGTAGTGGCTGGGTGCTGCCTGCCGGGGGGCAGATGCTCTGGCGGGAGGTACCAGGATACCTGTGTGTGTCCCATCCCTGGCGGGGACACTTTGGTTTTGCCTGTTCCCTGGGGGTGCCACACTCGCTGCCTCTGCTCCGCTCTGCAGATGACGAGGTGATGGCTACAGATGTGACTCCTCCAGCCAGCGCAGAGCTCACCGAGCTGGGCAAGTGTCTGATGAAGCAGGAGGTAAGGGCTTGTCCCTTCATTTTACCATCCTTTTGCTGTGCTCCTTGCCACGCTTGTCTGCAGTGCAGCCAGACACTGCTACAAGGACCTAGTCAGTGGGAGAATCATTCTGGCAGGAGCATCCTTATTTTTAAGGGCCCTGTCAGTTGCTGCAGAAGCAACAAAGTATTCAAGGCTTGGGGTTCAGTATAACATGCAACTACAGTGTTTCCTGCCCTCTGTGGCCTCCTATGTGGGCAGGCACTGGGCATCCAGCCCCACTGGGTGTTCCCTGACCCTGTCCCCATCCTCAGTCCCAGGCTGCCTCCTGGCTTCCTTCAGACACAAATCCTCAAGGTGGGAAATAATTCTTGTGCCTGTTTCACCTCCTGACTCCTTTTCAGGATGTTTGCACTGCTATGTTAATCACTGCCTTCACGTCCCTCTCCTGGAAGGACACCCTGTCGTGCCAAAGAACCACCACGCAGCTCTGCTGGCCGCTGCTCAAACAGGTACCTCGGGGAGAGAGCAGGGCTAGTTCTGCACAGCTGAGAGAAGAAGCTCTGAGTGAGGGAGAGACGAGGCTGCTTCATCCCACGGCACTTTCTCCTTTGGGATGAGTAAATTGCTGGGCAAAGGCAGTCGTGAGTCAGTATCCTGCTTCGCTGCTGACAGTGCCTCTTCCCCAGGTGCTCGCAGGAAACCTGCTGCCTGATGCCGTGTCCTGGTTCTTCACAAGTGTGCTCAGGGGACTGCAGATGCACGGGCAGCACGATGGCTGCATGGCCGCTCTGGTCCACTTGGCCTTCCAGATCTACGAGGCCTTGGTGAGGAGCTGTGCTCTCCCTCGCGGTGCCGGGGGCTAGTGGAGCAGCTCAGCTCAGGGAAGCCGAGGAGCTGACGGTCCCTCGGGAGGACCGGACAGCTCCTTTGGCAGAGCCATCCTGACCAGCCTTCTCCCTGCAGCGTCCTCGCTACACTGAGCTCAAGGTAGTGATGGAGCAGATCCCAGACATCCAGAGGGAATCTTTGGAGCAGTTTGAGTCAAAACTTCTCAACCCAACGTTGCAGAAAGTGGCAGATAAGCGCCGGAAGGATCATTTCAAGCGCCTCATCGCAGGCTGCATTGGGGTAGGTGATATCCTAGAGCAAAATGAACCCATTTCCTTTTATAGCCCCCAGCCATGCCTGTGAAGGCAGCCTGACAGTAGCCAGCACGTCCCTTTCCAAGCAGGAGGTTGCCGCAGTGCAGTCTCAGGAACACTGAGAATATCTTACTGGGTCTCTTCAAGCAGCAGTGAGGGCTGGGGATGGTAACCCAGATGGAAAAGACCTCTAGCAGCAGCTTCTCTCCAAGAAGCAGTGGGTACTCGGCACAAAAGTGATTGCAGGGGCCAAGGAGCTGCTCGGATGTTTGAGCAAAGCTGCTGGAGAGCTGCAGGCCTCTGGTGAGGCTGGAGTATGAGGTGTTGAAGCACAGGAGTGCAGAGCAGTCCACAGTAGCCTTTACTGAGATGCTCTGGTGCTTTGGAAAGACTAAACCTGAGTTTTCTAAAAGCCCCACAGCAGTGTGGGGCTAGGACTTTCTCACACTCTGGGGCCTGCCTGCCTCCCAAGTGCAGGGGGGAGGCCCTGAGGCTGAGCGGGCCTGTGAAGGCTGCAGTGACTAACGCCTCTGTATCCTCTGCAGAAGTCCCTTGGGGAGCAGTTCCGCAAGGAAGTTCATATCCGGAACCTGCCCTCTCTCTTCAAAAAGGTGAAGCCATCACTGGAGACAGACATGCTAGAAAATGAGGATGGAGAGGGCCTCACTACACTCTTTGAGCCCTGATGCAGGGACGCTGCCACCATCTCTTCCCCTTCTGTCTCTCCTCATAGTAAGCACATTAGATTCTACCTGTCATCTCCAGAAGCATTTACCTGAATAAAACCCCTTACAGGTCCTGCCCTCCCTACATGTGGAAGGTGCTGGGGTGCCATTGGATCCAGTCCGTTAAGCTTTTCTGATTCCTTCCCCTCCCCTCCGAGTGTTAGTCACTCTCGATCTCTGCTTCTCTGCAAGGGGGAAGCTGAGCCCACAGACTCTGTTAGGTAAAGCCTGGCCGTGCTCTGACCTTCGGTGTCTCTAACTCCTCTTCAGCCTGTGGCGTTTAGGAGTAATGCAAAAGGCAGAATAGTGCCCGTCTGCAGCGGGGCCACCCTAGTCCTAGTTGGGGCAGTGGTAACCAGGCTTGGCAGGGAACACGTCAGACACTCCCGCTGTGCCCGTAGGTACTTGTCCCTGGTGGACGTGGCTGCTGCTGACTCTGTTCCACCCGTGGCCTCCGAGGGCCTGGGCTGGGTACCAGGCAGCCGTACCATGCTCTGGACTCGCCCCGAGTTCAGTCTTGTTAAGGTGCAGCTCCTCTCTGCAGGGAGGTGGGCACTGTCCTCACGTACGTTCACGTGCCATGGGTCTTGCTCCGCCTTGCGCCACAGGGAAGGCTCTTGCTTCATGCCAGCCTTTCTCAGGCACCCCTCAGGAGCAGGACAGGAGCATTTTTTTACCATGCCTTGTGGCTGGGTGTGCTAAGTGTGCAGGTATACAGAATCTGGAGCAGGAGCTGCCGCACCTGCACCCAAAGGGCTGAGGCCACCCTGGTGCTGTGGAGGTGACAGTAGCCTCTGTTTTCAACCGGTATGGTACTTGCTGGAGGAGTGCAGGGCCTGGCAGGAGGGAGGGAGGCAGGTTTCATAACACAGTTCACAGGGGGAAGGCTGCCCAGAAACTGGGTTTTGGAGGAGGTGGGAATCTACAAACCACTCCAGGCCCCCAAAGCTGGCTATTCTTACACGATAACTGATTCACTCAATCTACTACAACGTTAGCACAGTGGTACAGGAGCTGCGACGCTCTGTCCAGCACTAGCTGGCAGTCCTGCCCTCCATGAGACAGAGAAAGAAAAATCATGAGAGGGACAAAGGTCATGTCTCTGCTAGGGTGGACTGGACAGAAAAGCTGGGCTTTGAAAAGCATGGAGGGGGCTGAGAGGAAGAGCAGGCCTGGGAACGCCACTCACCTTGCTCTTCCAGCAGCCTCCACACTTCTCCTGGCCTCACTTTTTTAAACTCCTCAGCTAACATAACTCCTGGCTTTAGCAAAGGCTGGGTGTATTTATTGTGTTGTGGCATTTTTAACATTCTGTGACTTCATGCTAGACACAAGGGGTTTTTTAAATGGTTTTTAGAACCTTTTTTGTAGGAATGTTTAAATCTGAAGCTGTCTCTGAACTGGTTGTGTTACACCTCTGAATGTCAGTAAAGCTATTCCAGTTTCATACACATGGTGTCGTTTTGTGTTATTCAATTTGCTTCCATAAAAGCTGAAGCCTTTCTAAGGGTCATTCATTCCTTGTCCCATCTGCTACACCGGAGGCACCTTTGCTAGGAGTCAGTGTAATTGGGGAATTGTCACATGCTGATAAGCAGGATGGGGATGCACCCTCCCACCCTAGCTAAATAAATTAGAAGACAAGGAAAAAGATATATTTAGAAATATTCATTGATCTGTCAGAGCTGGTTTTCCTACTGCAGCTAGTGAGGTCAAAGCTGAAAAGGTACGTGTTTACAAAGAACCCTTGGACATGGCTACAGCAGACAAAGCACACCTTGAAACCCCAAGGAAGGGCAAGTTCTAGGGTTTTTGCCTTATACTGAATGCAGGAGCTTGTAAGGACACATTAATAAAGAGTTTATAGTACCTCAGTCAGTGCAGGCGCATCAGTCAGTAGGAGGTGGCAACATCCCTCATCACGGTAAAGGAGTGAGTTCTTTCTCCTCTCTTTCTTCCACTGGGATAAGGTTGACTGAAGTAGGGCAGAGAGACAAGCTTGGCCTCCAGGATGCTGCTTTGCTTCCTCACTGTGTCCCAAGAAGGGAGGGCTTGGGTCAATCCCACATTTTGTTGTCTGTTTGAAGAACCTGATGTTCTCACGTGAATTTTTGTTCTCTGTGGTTGGAAGCTTTCTGAACGCTTCCAGCATGAATGACATTCCCACATGTGTAACTGATCATTCAGGGTCACTTCTTCCCTAAATTCCATTCAATATGTACCAAACATCAAACTCTACGTAATTAAAGGTCTTTAGTGCTGGGGGATGGGAAATACCCTGGAATAACCAAAGAAAGCCCTAGAAAGCTGCTGAGGCTGCTGCTGTAGGCATTGGCACCACCCTTGCTATTTCTGTGAGGAACAACAGATGGCAGCAGTGCTGTAGTTGAGTTATTCAGCTTTAATTCTCTCAGCTTACCCTTTCAATAACCCAAGATGATTTGTTTCTTGCAAGAAAATCCTCCCTTACAAGTAAATAAAGGAGAAGTCCTCAAAGAGCTGGGCCTGAACACCTTCACTATTAGTCCCTGGGGGAAGCTGCTTCAGCTTGGTTAAACTGAAGCCATCCAGCTACAAATTACTCCTTTCGAAAAGGAATGGTAAAACCTGGATGAAGGCGCTGAACACCTAACCTCAGTCCCGAGCAGAAGGAAGTTCTGGAGGTCAGTGCTGGCACTGTGGCTCCTCGCACACACAAGCCGTGTTCTGCAGCACGGGACTGGCTTCGGCTCCAGCAAGCGAGAGCGTGAGGGAGACGCCGCGGCTGGCGGGAGCTTTAAGCCAGGAGGTGTGGGCTGCACAACGCGGGCCTGGCTGTTTCACTCCAACGCTCTTAAGCGTAAGAAGAATTAAATTAGGTCCTGCAGGATAGGCTCTGCAGCAGAGAGAGATGTGGCAGTGCAAGAGCATGGGTGAAGCACCTGCTGCGCTTCCCTTGACAGGGAAGCCACCAGTCCCCCAGCAACTAGTTACCAGCTGTCTGAAAAAAAACTGGAAGCAGAGCCCGAGTCTGCAACACGGCACAGTAGCAGGGGACAGGCCTGGTACTGGGAGCAAATGCTGCCTGCAAGGACACTGCTGTTTCTGCCCCACACCTCTTTAGGCCTGCTGGCACCTTCTTCTCTGTATATTAGGGTTTATAACTGCTAACAGTACAGAGGCACATGACTATTAAAAAATAAAGCCTTTAAGGGCTTCTCCTCAATGAGGCTCATTACAAACAGAAAACAAACAGAGAGATGGTCCTGGGAATCTAACACACAGTTCCCAGAGCTCTTGCCTGCAGAGGAAGATCCAGCCCTGCAGGCAGCCCAAGGCAGCAGTGGAGAGATGCTCTGCTCAGCCGCAGCCTGCTCACTCCATAGGCACAGAGTCCAGCTCATTCAAGAAACGCTGGCACTTCCCCATCAGAATCTTGATGGCTTCGCTTACCAGCACGTCAGGAGGCAGGATACCCGTGGATTCCACTGAAACTGCAGGGACACAAGTCAGCACCACCACACGCTTCAGCCTACACCTAGCTGCAGCCTTTCTGCCCCCGCATCTTCCCTTACACAGCACTCCTGTCAGGCTAAACCTCCACAACCAGAGAGCTTACAGCATTAGCCAGCAAGCAGCACACACATCTCCAAAACAGCACCAAACCACAGGCTCAGCAACCACCCACTAGCATCAAATACGCCAGTGCTGATGATCGAGGAAGGAGAACAGAGATGAGAGCCGTGCTGGCCAGGCCTCTGCTCAAGCTGCGCCGCAGCAGACAGGCTCCCTGCTCCGAGCAGAAGGGCTCACTTACAGATGTAATGATTCCGCACTCTTGCCAGGCGCACAAGGTTTTTCAGACTCTCATGACGGAAAACCTCCCTGCTGAATGTGTCCAGTCGGGCGTTTGCTACTCTTGCCACTTTCTTTCCTAAAGCAAAGGAGACAAAACAGCTGGGCACCAGCAGCAAAGAGGAACACTCGCTTCCCACAACCAAACGGCACCCCAAACACGGACTCACCCACCAGCAAAGGCTGGGAAGTCACATATGTAAAGAATGAGCACATCCCCAACACAAAACTCTGACATGATAGAAATGGGCAACTCTGGCACAAACCCAAAACTTGTACGTAGCCTTGGGCAGGGTGCAGGTCATCCCACACTCAGCTGCTCGCTGCCCAGCCTGACACACACTGCTTGGAAGCTGCAGTAGGCAGCCACAGGGCTCTGCACCCAGACACACGGTACCTCAGCACTTGAGGGAAACCCCAGCTCACCCACAAACACGTTTGCACATGACAGCCCCTCATCCACAAAACCAGATTCAGTTGCTGACCAGCAAGATAACAGCACAATGTGGTTTTGTTTCTACAAGGCTTGGCTCTAGTCTCCAATCAGTCTCTGCTAAGACTCGCAAGAAACAAGGCACTTTCAAGCAGTGAATGAAGTACCCTTGATGTTCTGGACTTCAATGACTCCAGGGGAGAAGCACTTCTGCAACAACTCAGCTGCTTCATCCTCAATAGGCTGCAGGAGAGTGATGTCAGGAAGCAGCCGGTAACTCGCCGTGGCCACAGGAGAGAACTTGGCATGATCTTTACCTGCACAGGGAGGTAAGGGTGAGGAGAGGCCTCGCACAACAAGAACGGAACCAAGGAGGGAGCCAGCCTGCCACCACTCCCTCCACACATCCCTGTCCCAGCCCGAGCACTCAGGCACCCACTCCCCTCGCCCTGGGAGCCAGGACTCACCAATGCCCTTGACGCAGTGCATGAGCACATCTATCTCCTGGCCAGGCCGCAGCTGCGCGATGAGGATGTCATCGTGCACCGGTCGGAAGTCGGCATCGGGGAAGAGGTCTGGCTGGTTCCCCAAGGGCACCCATGTCATGTGTTTGCTGTACACTGTGAAGGGGAGCCACAACCATCAGCCTCAGAAAGCTGACTGCAGCTGGCAAAAAGTTTAGCAGAATAAGGGAATCGGCTCTCTCTGCTCATGGAATTCAGAGAACAGACCAACTCGTGTCTCCCAAGAGAAAAACAGCACGTGTTTTTAGGACATGGAAAGACCTTACCTTTGTGATTGATGTACAGCTCGTTGGGGTCAGATGACTCCTTGGCTGCCTGAGGGTTTCGGCTGCATTTTATTTTCAGCTGAAACTGCAGTGTATCAATTTCTGTCCCTTCTTCATCTCCTGGAAAAGAGAGAATTGCACAAGTCTCTGCAGAATCACACTTCTGTTCGGTTTATCTGACCCCTAGATTCCTACTCTGGGGGCAATCTTCAATATTTCTATTTGATCGAAGGGACGCTCTCACCTTGGTTTCTGTACTCAAAGAGTCGAGGGTCAGCTCGGATAGGAATAAGGCCCAAACGATGAGCCAGAATCTCATCCTGCACAATGGACGTGTTGTTGTACACAAAGACTTTCTCTACAGCCATCGTTGGCACCTCAAGGACAGGAGAGCAGATCAAGTCAGTACAAGATGACAGTCCAACTATAAATGACCAAAATATCCATCTAGAACACTCTTGTTTTCACTGCTCCTTCCCTCCCATAAATAGCTGCCCCATAGGCTCTTCTCACTAGTATTTCTGTCAAATCAGCCTACCTAGCACAAACACGAACAAGATCTCCCTCTATTCCCAGAGATTAATAAGAGTAATGGACAGGCTAACCTATAGTCACTACAAAGATGTTGAGTAACGTGTTCTTGAAGACCTACAACTGCTATAGCTCATGCAGCTCAGGCCCCAGCTCTCTCTGGGCCCCTGACACACATACAGAAAAAGTTTTTACTTCACTTTTAAAACACACACAACGCGGGACTAAGACAGCACAGGACACACACACGTGTGGGGTCTTGCAGGTAGAGCTTAGCTGTCTGGCAAGGGCCTTGTCCCCAGGCCCTGCTGCAGAAACCCAGCAGGCAGCAAGTGTCAGGAGAGGGGTGGCTGGGGAGGACAAGCCCAGGACGGCCCCACAGCGGTACCTCGGCCAGCAGGATGCGGCGGAAGGCGTTGGCGATGGCCGCGTCGATGCCCACCATGTCGAACTCCAGCGTATCCTCCTCCTCACGCACCACGTCCACGCGGAAGCCCTGCCCGGGACACGCGCCGCGTCACCCCGACGCCTCAGCCC
>NW_010587972.1:72079-101161 GCF_000705375.1 Tinamus guttatus
CGGAGGCCGGGCTGCCGGGCAGCGCGCGCTGCCTCTCGCCGCCCTCGTCCTCGCTCTGCACCAGGCTCAGGGAGATGGCCTGGCGCGTCGCGTACGTGCAGTTGGGCAGGGGGCTGTTCTTCGGAATCCTGACTTTGTCCTCAGAGAACTCAATCACTTTGCGGCCCGGGTACATAGGATGGGGAGGGGAGGGCGTAGGGTACGGACTCAGCTTCTCAAAGGCTGGCGCCTCCTCCGACGCGCTCTCCACGCTGCTCTGGGGCTTGCAGCCACCGTTCTGCTGGTTCCCCGCACTTCCTCCCTCCTTCCCCAGCTGCCCTGTGCTGTTGCAGGCATCGGGAGCAGCCCCGCTCATGTCGACGTGCACAAAGACGTCCTCGGCCATGGGACAGCTGCCGCTGCTTGACTTGGCTGAGTTCAGAATGAGAGATTCTGGTTTCTCCAGGACTCTGGCAATGACTGAGGTGGGCACAACGTCAGACGGGGCCAAGGTGTGGGTGGCCTCTTGTGCAGGGCCTGCAGACTCCTGAGAGCTGTGCAAATGCTTATTGACCATGTCCTGCAGCTCATAGGGAAGCTATGGAGAAGGAAAAGGGCATTAAAAGGGGACTGCCAGGCAAACCATTAGGTTGCAATAGTCTGCCTTCATGTGGCAGCCTTCGTGGGTGCTCTGCTCTATGCTCTTATCCTGATGCTAGCACTTTTGCCAACCTTGCCTTGAAGCAGGCATCTTTCTCCAAAGCAAACCTGTCCTGCATGAACTAACTTTAGTTTTAGCTAAGATTCTAGCTGTAACACAGTGTTAGGGGCCCAGGCCAGCCTTCACAGACCCTGTTTTGGAAAGAGAACAGGACAAGGTGGCACACAGGCCTCAGGCCCCCTCACCGTGGGCAGAGACAAGGCCTAGCTGGCACATGCTAGGAAGGAGTCTATTGATCTGTGGAAAATCAACCGGCAGTTGCACTGAAGTGACTGAACAGTCCCCAGTGCGAGATGTGCAGCGCTCCCCGAACGCAGTAATTACTGCCTTGCCACCCTGGCAGCCTGCCCGAGGACAGAATCAATGCCTTCCCTCAGTCCTATTGGCCACCCCATCTCATCTCACTTTCTCACCCTCTCTCTCAGATGGCCAAACACGTAAATCTGTGATCACACCCTCAGGACCAGGGTCTCAGCGAGGGGAAAGCACCGCTCCTCATCCAGCCCTCCCCGCAGTCACCACAGTTGTGGGAGGGCAGCACGGGGGACCCGGCCCGCTCGGCTGCTCCGCGGGGCCCCACTCCGGGCAGAACCAGAGCCCCACGGAGGGGAGACAGCTGGCAGAGGCCAAGGTTGCCCCAGCGGTAACCGATACGCTGGCCTCAAGAGTGCTAATTTGAGACATGTTGGCAGAGGGGGAGGGTGACGTACTGGTCACCTGCTAAGTCACAAAAGACAAGTGCAGAAGTTGGCTGGGAGGCTGGAGACTGGGGGTACAGGCAAAGAGAGAGGCTGTTCCCAGCCCAAGGAGTGATGTTACTAATGCGAAAGGCCTGACCCCTGTCTTTGCTCATGATGAGGCTTGGACAAGGCTGGACAGAGGCCATGGGGAAAGAATGACTTGGTGCCAACTTCTTCCATTCTGAAGGCCCAAAGCCCACTCCAAAGGCTGCTCCCCTAATTGCTGCTCAGAAAAACAAGTCACACAGGGCCAGCCTAAGCAGGCCACCACTCTTAAGCAGGCAGCATGGCCAAGCCATGTGGCCAGGTGAGAAGGAAAAGAGGACAGAACAGGGGAAGAGAGAAGTCTGTTCTCCTGACAGCTCCTATCAGGCACCCGGCAGGCGATCAAATTCAAGGTTATTGTGCTTTTTATAACAGCCCCAGGCCAAGCCGTGAAATGGAGCTGGTGTGAAAGAGGAGCTGACAGGAGCTCTGAGCTGCCTTCTCCAGGGCAGCAGGAGCCCCCGCACTCCTCCGCCAAGGGAGGAGAGGCCAACTGCCCCACAGAGAAACCCGGAGCAAACCGAAGGGCCAGCAGAGGCTGCGAGCCCTCCTCCCCGCCTCAGCGGGGCTGCTACTCACATCAGCAAACTTGTGGTTCCTGAAGTGGGACTTGTTACACTTGAGCAGCTGCACCGCGAGGTTACAGTCCTGCCGATACCGCTCCTGCAAGAGAGGGCACACAGGACGCAGACACTGTCAGCCCGCCCTGGGCTCATCAACTAAAAGGCATCACCTGCCAGATGCTGCTTGAACAGAAGCCTAAGGGGACAGCTGGTGAATCACCAATAACAGCAGCCACCATTCACTCCTCTCCATACCTCACCCCAAGGTGCTTCAAACTCCAGTGCATTTCCTTACAGTTTGGCCAGGGCACCCCTTTCAGTTCCAATCCCTTGGCTCCAGGCACAGACAAACACTGTCAGTGCACCAAACCCACCTCTGAGGAATTCACAACCTCCAAAGGCCAAGCAGATCTACGATCCCATTCCAGAGCTCACAGGCATCCCTGTAGACCCTGCCTGTTTTCCAGCACCTTGCAGCCAGGCTGGAAGGAGTTCAGAGCAGCGAACAAGCACCAGATCCAAGAATTGCTAAATTAATTATATGGAAAAGCCATATCACTAATGATAAAAATATGATAAAATGATAAAAAACCCTCTTCCCACTCTGACATCTCAAGTGGTACAGCCTGAATTCAGGAATTCAGGTCAAACCTAACATTCAAAGAGCAATAGAACACACACATCAAACTTGAAGATCAGCTCTTCCCTGCTTGCCCCCCAAGGCCCTTTTTGTGTTTGCTTGTGCCTGCTGCTGCGTGCAACTTCCACTCTCATACACGCCAAAGTCGCTCACATGCTTCTTTACACTCTCATTAACGACTTGGGATGAGAGGAGAACCCCACACCTCAGGCACCTCCAGCACATTTGCAGACTAACACTTACATTGAGCTCCTCCAGCTTATCGATGGTGGTTTTGGCATCAAGCAGCTTATTAGTGAGCTCCACAATCTCCCAGTCCAGTGTCTTGCGGTCCATCTCCGCCTTCTTAATCTGGGATGCAAGAAGACCGTGCATGAGTCTCACCAGCACAGAAGAGCCTGGCTTCACAGCCCACCCACCCCGAGCGCCGTACAGTTCGGCTGCGATACAAAGGTTTCTGGACAGACGGACAAGGGGAACATCCTGCCTCTTCATCCAGATACGGACTCCCAGGGCAAGCGGAGCCAGCCACTCTGCTAGTCCCAGAGGCAACGATCGAATCTCAGCCTTGAACGCGGCACCTCTTCTCGCTGCCCTTTCCTCGCTGCCCCGCGCAGAGCTGGCTCTGATGCTTCTCTAGAGAAGCATGGCGGGTTTGGAGCGGTTGATCCCACACTGCCTGCAGCAGCAAAGGTGCCTGAGCTCGTTATAACTGCCCCTCTGCTCTGGGGAAAAAAAAAAAACCCAAAGAGGAGAATATTGCCCAGTACAGGCGATACTGAATAGGATTGCTGGGCAGGGAGAGGGCACCATCTTGGAAGAGCTCAAAATTTGCTCTGGTAAGAAAGAAAACCTGTGGAGCTTCATCCAGAGCTCAGTTAGTGCCCTCCCCACAGCAGGGAATGTCTCCTCTAACTCCCTATGACCTTGGGTACAAGGCAGATGGGGGGGCAAGAGAAGGAGGATGCTTCCCAAATGTGCATGCCCACTTTGGGCACCAGCGTAAGGAATATTAACACAGGAAGCTCAAGTGCTAGAACCAGAGAGGCACCAGGGGCCCGCGGAGGCGACCAGCATCTCAGCTGTTCGACTTGCCTGCTCGCAGCCCACAAGGGGCAGGAAAGGGAGCAAAGGAGGCCCAAGGCCCTCCCTGTGGTGCACGGGCCACGCATGGCTACAGCTGCCCGCAGCGAGTGCTCCCGAGAGCAGCACTGCACGACAGGACCTGCCGCGGCCACCGGGCACCCGCGGAGCCCTTGGCTGGACCAGGGCCGGGGCCCCTCCGTCTGGATGGTGTGTGCGGGACCGACAATGAGACTAAGAGGCTGAGACACGAAGGGAGGAGAAAGAAAAAACACACAAACGAAAAGACGCAACTGCAAAAATCCAGCTTTGGCTGAGAGAGGCCTGAGAGGCGAGTGCGCCCAGCGAGTGCCAGCGGCAGCATGGGGAGGGGGGAGAGAGGGGGAGAGGGAGAGAGAGAAAGAGAGAGGAGGGGAAGGGGAGGGAGAGAAAAGAAACAGCCATGAGTGTTATGAATGCACAGACACACGCACATCGGCTTCGCTGCGACCACCCCGCTGCCCGCCCAGGACCACCCCCCACACGGGCTGACACATCCCCAGTGCTGCCACAGGGACCGAAGCAACATGACGAAGGACCATGCGGTTATGTAATGGGGAACCAAGCTCACGTGCGGGACCATGGCGGGGAGGAGCAAATCGAGCAGCCACTTCATGACACAAGGCTGGGATTTGGGTTTGGGTTTTTTGTTTGTTTGAGGGGGGAACTAGATGGCCATGGGCAGAATCTTAGTGTCACCCACTGCCAGATCAGTAAAGCCAAGGTCCCTTCCCCCATTACCTCCTAACGTCCAGGCCTCATCCACCTCCTCTCTGAAGAGACTTGACAGGCACTTACCAGGGCATGCAGCTTCTCCTCCAGGTCCTGGTTGGTTCTCTGGGAAGCAGTGTAGCTGTTCTGCAACCTACACAAATAGGAGTGCCCACATGGGAACGGTTCCCAGGCAGCTGGTGAAGCCCCCTTCCCAGCTGCCATGCAAACCACCAGTCCCATGGCTCCCAAACCACCGACACTTGCACTACTGAAACAGCAAAGCACATTAGGCCTCACTTCTACCTTGTTATAGCCTTCAGGCCTCAAGTGACTAGGGTAGAGGCAAGTCTGGCCCAGTGACCTCCCACACGCTTCCAGTGAAGGATGTAAGTGACTTTGGGAACTCCTCTGAGATGTGCCGTGTATAAACACGTGATGGACAGCGATCCCTAGCTGACACACTATCTTCTAGGTAAGTCACAAAGCAATTTCTTCTAAGTCATGATGGAATTACTTGCCACAGCATCAGTGGCTCTCTGCATGTCAGTCAACTGTACAAGTCAGATCCTGCCTTACACCCAACAGATGAAGAATTCTGTCGCAGTCAACTCCTCAAGTCGCACCCAGCTCCTGTCCCATACCCTGGATGAAGCTGCACGAAGAAAAGACTGGAGAGTCCTTACAGTGTGAGGGAGTACTTCTCTACGGATGCAGCATGTCTTTGATCAACACAACAGGGCACAGCCTACTCGAGCCATCTGAGCAAGTCTTTGATGGGAGTTATCTCTAGTTCTATTCCTATCTTGTTTTCTTTTCCATACCTACGGAATTTGTCTTTGAATTTCTCCAGCTCCTCACGGTTCTGGCCCAGCTCCATCTCCAGGTAGTCCTGCCCCGACTCCAGCTCCCGCTCCATCGCCTCCATTTTGCCGGTCACGTAGGTGAGCCGCCGGCGCAGCTCCTCGTTCTCATGCTGCAGCAGCCTGCGGCGCAGAGGAACAGGTTGCCACTGAGGGCACGAGGGGTCTCTAAGCCACAGCTCCCCTCCCGCCCTGCTCTAGGGCCCAGGTGCCACTCAGGATCTCAGGGAAGCTGGGTACTGAGTTGGTGGGAGGCTCCAGCCCACACAGGGAGAGGTGAGTCACTGCTGGGAGCTGCGGTCATGTCTCTCCAGGCCTGGAGGAGCAGGGGCAGAGCAGCACTGGCCGGGCAGGCAGCCGGGCTACGAGCCCCCTCTCATGTTACAGTGCCGGGACAAAGCCCACCAGCCAGCCAGAGCAGCCGGCTCCGGTGTCCCTCGACGGTGAATGAAACCCACTCAATAATTAATCCCAGCCCAGGTCACAGGAGCTGAAGGCAAAAGACTGAAAGCCCTTTCTGCTCCCCCTGGGCTCTTCAGAAGCCTTTATGCTGTCAACACATGCTAGAAAGAGCACCCCCACACAGCCTGAGCCCAGGTGCGGAGGTGATGGGGTGCAAAGTGAGATGTGATCACAGCTGCCAGACAACCTCATTCCAACATTAACTGCTCTGTTCCTCTCCAGCGAGGACCTGCCTGGTGGGCAGAAGCATTTCCTGCCGCTTTTCATTCCCCAGTGCTCAGGGAAACTCAGCAATACAGCTTCTCTCGGCAGTGCAAACTCTCTCATCACCAGGGTCTGGAGCACCATGCGAGCAGCTGTCTGTCCCCACGCCACCAGGAGCTGCCCCTCGTGCCTCACACCAGAGCAGTGGCAACGAGAAAGGTTAAGAAAGGCTCTGCTGCTTACATCTTTATTAAGGCTTCACCTCCTATTTTCTTCCACATCCACCAGCTCCTCTGCACCTGCACTCCCTCCAGGGAAGGCAGAGATACAAGGCAGATGTTGGCGAGACGCAGACTGAAGCTCTTCCCATAGGGCCCCTAGAGGCTTCAAGCTCTGAGGGGAACCCACAGGACCAGGGAGCTTTGATGTGCAGTTTTCACAAGCAGCATGTGAGGAATCAGTACCACAGAGCTGCAGCACAACAGGCATAAAGGGACAACAGGACACTTACTTCATCCTTTCTGCATCCGTCAAGGGATCCTGCACAGGGAAGAAAACAGTTGTAAGATTCTTACTGAGGGAGAGTGGGTCGCACATACCATCCTAAAGGGCAAGATTTTGATTGCTGGGCTCCACCTGGGACTCTCCCTCATCTGCTCTGAGGAGCCATGCTAGACAAACTAGCCATGCTTGGGAAGCTGGGCGCTGCACACACCGCTCAGCTGGCTGATGCAAGGACAATCTGCTTTGGTTCTGAACAACTCTGCTAGAGCAGAAACCACCCAACCTGGGCAACTTTTCTCTCTCAGCAATGAAATCTCAGCATCTCCTACAACACTGTTAGCTTAGCTGGTGCTTCAGCCGCCTGCACTTTCCCTGTGCCGTCCTCACAGGTCAGCATACACAGAATGAAAATGTCACCACCACAGTCAACACTGGAGAGGGCACACAGCAATATTAGTGAAAATCATTCGGGAGCTGAAAAAAACAGCCTGCCATTTAGTTCCGCCAGACTGTGCAGTGAAAGGGGTTTATTTCTGCAGACTTGGGACCAGCCACTGTAATTAGTCTGGAGTAACCCAAGAAGCAAAGGCCAGAAAAGCCCATGACAGAAACTAATACTTGGGGCGAGATCTCCAGGGATGCTCGGAGCAGGGACCTCCAGAACAAGGAGACACAGCACAGCGATAGCTCAAGCTCTGGGGGAAAATCTACAAGAGGGGTTCAAACTTGGCTCGAACAGTTACTCTCACTCCCTCTGTGCTAACCCATGAGATGGCTGCTGCCTGCCAGCATGGCAGGAGAGATTTTACTAACACTAAAAACCACAGGTAAAAGGTCAGGCTGTCCATGGGATATTCCGGAAGCCTGGAGTAACAGCAGCTCTGCACAAGCCCAAAGTGCTTTGGATCCCTCCATTAAGTGTCACAGCCAGCTCCAAGCTGAGAAGCTGCAACAGAGAGACAGCTACGGATGGGGGTTAAGCTGCAAGAGAGGAGAAATCAACCTGGTTTTGGTCCTAAGACATCATGGAGCTGTTCCCCTCATTCATTTGTATTTTAAAAGCATAGTACAGGGGAGAGGGGCAGAGCAGCAGCCGCCCCTGCTTTCCTGACTCTTGGAGCCAAGGGGAAAGCTGCTGCCTCCTGGGAGACAGACCCAACCTGAAGCACGGCCGTGAGCGCCAGCACAAGGAAGCAGCTCCTGTGGACTGAGCACCCAGTCAGACTGCCCAGCGGCATCAGCATTCGCACCTCCGCGCACACCCCCTGCCACCTGACGCCGCCTCAAAACCCACCGAGGGACACGAGAGGGGAGTCTGCTCTTGCAAATTCTCTCCTCACCCCTAGCTCATTTGAAAGTTTCCTACAGGAAGCAAGGTGATCTGGCGGGCCCCAGGTCAAGACCTTGATCCTCAGGCACATGAAAGCTTTGGCTGCGTTTCTCCCGAGCAAGATGCCAAAATCCAGCAGCTGCCTGAAGATGGGAACAGCACGAGTGTCTCGGGACATGCTCTCGCTCCCCATGCTGACTTTAAAGACCAAGCTGATATCCAGGCTGGGACAACCTCTCTCCATGGGCCGGTGGCCCTGGCACCTACCTTGTTTAGTGTGACGCTGAAGGAAGGGGAGGATCTAGATGGGGAAGGGCCCTCCCCCCGACTGCAGCACGTTGGAGGGGAGCAGGATCTTTTCTCTGGGTAGTTCAACTCCACCACACGCTTCTGGCCAAGGTTAGCACACAGATTCTGTGGCTGCAGCAGCCGCGAACTGGGGCTGGTCTTGTCTCTTCTGCCCTCTGCACTGCTTTTCCATGAAGTCAGCGAGTGCTGCTGCTGCTGCCTTGGTGATGTCCCTGCCAGCCTCAGCTCTGCTTGCTGCTGCAGATCATACCGACACAGATCTACTACCCTCCTCTCCAGGGAAAGGAGTTTCTCCTTACTGTCCTTTCTCCCCAGGACAGGTTTCTTTCTCAGTCTGGAAACTGCCTCAGCTTCTTCAGCACGTTTCCTTTGGGAGGAAGTTATCCCCAGCCTCTCACACTTCATCTCTGTTTTTCTTCTGCTCGGACAGGGGGATCTTTCCATCGCATGATTCGTTTTGACCTCTTCCAGGTGACCTTCCCCCTGGCCTTCTGGCACAGGACCTCTGGGAAACGAGGAAGAGTCCTGGCCTCGCTCTGCCCCTCTGGCCTCCCCCAGTGAGCGCAAGCGAAGGGGACTCAGCACCCGGTGGGTAATCTCATCCAGGAATTTGGAGAACTGCAGCTGCTCCTCCCGGCGCGCCGCTCAGCTTCAGGATCCCCTTGAGAGGCAGCTGGCTCGAGCATGCACGAGACTTCCTCGGCGTCAGGACTTCAGGAGGCTCTTTGAACATAAGTGAGCGCTCCAGGCTTCTGCTCTTGAAGGAGCAAGTGGGAGGGCGTCTTTCATCTCCAGACATCACCACCGTCTCCATGCTGCGGCTCACAAACTTGCTGAGGTGCCCGCGGTTGCGGTTCGGGCACCGCTTCCCGCTTCGCTGCCCCATCTTTCCAGCGCGCAGCAGCGCTGGCGAGAAAGTCCGGCTCTTGATATTCAGCTCTGCTCTGCAACCTGTCACTTCCTTCTCATTGCTTGACTCCAGGGACCACAATGAGGAGAAGTTCAGGTCGCAAACCTCAAACCCCTCTGACTGCTGGAGCCGGCCTGCCTTGGCGTAACCAACCCCCGCTTGCTGGTGCAATGGTGCTAAGCCCTTTGCCACCCGGCAATCCGTTACCTGACTCTGCTCTGCCAAGATCACGCCATCATGGTCGTCACGAAGGATGGGCACGTCGTGGCGGATCTCACGGTGCTGCGGGGGCGCCTTGCGGTACGGCTTCTTGGACGGAGCTGTGCTCGACATCCTCCCACCGACGCGGCTCCGGCAGCGCGTTACCTACCAACAGCGGGAAGGGCACAGAGAAGAGGGTCGCTGCCGCTCCATGGAACCCTAGAAGCCACCCAGCAGGAACTGAGCTCCCTCGAAGTCCCAGAGCAGCTCCCCATGCGGGTTACTAACAGAGCACGGGAAGGAGGCAGCCCCAGGCCTTGAGCGGCTGCAGGAGAAAGGAGAGGAGTACAAGGCAGCCGTGTCCTTCTCCTGGCCGGCAAGAGCAGAGGGCTGGCACATCCTCTCCCCCCTCCGCACACGCTCACTCACGTAGTTTGTGTGTGTCCAGATTATATATAGCAAACGAGAACAGGCCTCAGAGCAGCATATTGATCAGGCTCTTTAGGAAAGGCCTTTTCCAATATGGAAACTGCAAGCCTCATGGGCAGCAGTGACGGCTGGGGCAGGAGTTATTGATCCTGTGCTGTCACTGTCAGCAGCGACTACGTGGGAGGAGCCTCCAGCCATTAAACAGCCCAAACCCACAAGCTGGTGGTTGCACTTGAACCCTTGCACTGGGGCAGGCCCCGGGAGGCTCGTCAGAAGCAGCTACTACACCTTGCTCGTTCTGTCAGGAAACCCAGAGAAGATACCAAGGGCACAGATGGCATGAAATGAAGGAACAATGCCATGAATGTTGGGATCCAAGGTCAGCTGTTGCAATATGCAGCAGTGCCACTATAAGACCAGATTAGTTGCTGCTCCTTCATCCCAGCTGTGTGGGACAGGAGGATTCCTTATAGGCAGGAGCACTAGTATTAAAGGAGCACAGACTGGGTAGAAGGGAAGCAGGGATCTGTACACACGGAAAAATCTTCCTTCTACCACCTCAAGACAGTAGTGAAAGGCATGGAAACTTCCTCAGGCAGCCAAGATTTGAGTCATCCCAGTAGGCACAACACACTCTGTGCAGAGCCTCATAATAGATCTCTCCTGATGACAACATATGCTTTATTCATGGCCCACCCTATATACTGGATAAGTGTCTACTTTTTATACCCCTTTGCCTTGGTGGATCCTAACAGTGATCATAGGCTGGTGCCTCTAGAGTCTGCAATGCCTGAACTGCAGGACTTGCTTCAGCTCACATCACCCCCTGCCCTCGTCTACAGGCAGGGCCATTTGATTCTCACTTACCCTCCACACAGTTGTGAACCTCTCTATGGACCAGTGGGTAACACCAGGTCACTGACCTGGCAGTTTCACCTGCTTGTATTTTGGCAGTGGAGTTTTAGAAGTCAGGGAGCTCCAAGAGCCCTCTCCAGGTTTTATATATTCTTGCCTACCTATCTCTTCTCAACCTAGACTGAGCCCCCTGAGACAACTGGTACATATTACAAATCTGCACATAGCACAGAGTGGCTCCAAGACATAAGAGGCTTTCATGCCCCAGGAACACTCGCAAGCTGTCTTCCACTCTGCTGAAAAACACAGCTTCACAAAAACTTCTTACTCCCTTTCCACAGACATATGCAACTTCTTGGAACTATCCTGTAAAGCTTCTCCTTGAAAACTCTGTAAAACTCACCTTTGCCACAGTCATTCCCTCAAGGGCTCTTCTGCTAAAAACACCGAGGCAGGTGAAGGGATCTCTAATATTTTAACCCCATCCAGTATACCATACTTCCCACTGAATTCCCAAACAAAGCAGCTAAGTCTGCCTTTTAGGAAGGCATTTCTCTTATTAAAAAAGGAATGCTGAAATCCTGTCTAGAAGTAGGTTTATCAGCACCATACTGCTCACCAGGTGGTCTGAGGGATTATTCTGTCAACTCCTGCCACACTAAGGACTGGATGTGCCCATGCAGATATCCCAAGCTCAAACACTGTAATTTTTATAGCCCACAAGAACCTAAGCACTTACCAGCCAGGGTTCAAATCTGAAGCGTCATGAAGCAAGGACACTCACTCGGATGCCCTGAAGAAGGGAAATACAAAAAGCTTAGCACCCATCAAAAAGCCAGGTTTGAAAGCTCATCTCATAATTACGTAAGGAACAGGAAATATTTATAGCAGAAGACAACTGAATGCTCATCCCACTCCCAGTTTACCATAGACCTCCTGAACATAAAGGAAATTAGCTTTGGGAAGTTGGAGCCAGCAAGAGCTGGAAAGACTCTTGGTGTAGCCATGTGCAAAGCACACCAGAACCCTGCTCCAAAATCAAGGAAGCAACAGCTCCAAGGAAACCCTGCTTGCCACAAGCAGGCCTAAACAAACCTCCTGCCAGATGAGGTCCTTACAGCTAAACTACTCTGGCTGCTCCATAGGGATGCTAAGTGCAGAGCTGTAGATCCAGAGCTTGGTAATACTAATGGTTACCGCACTTGTACTTGTAAGCCAGTGCTTCTGCTAACATTGTATCTACAGACGAGCTGGCACTCACCAGGCTCTCACCTGAGCCAAAAGGTCGCTCCTTGTGCCTGCAGCTTTGATAGTCCACACCAAGCCGCTTGCCATGCTCTACCTTGCTGCTATGAGGCTGCTGGAAAGTGATGCCCAGGCAGCTAGTGACACAAATTCAGAAACAAATTTCCTCTCTGTTCAAAGCCCAGGGTCCCCATCCCTACAAGAAGGAAACTGCTTCCCAGAAAACTGGGAGCTGGCTGTAAGAGCCTCGTGCCATGGCCATATCTCTGCTGCTGGCACAAGAGACCTGCAGCTGGGTCCTGCCTTCCCCAGCACAACTGCTGCTGCTGCTGCTTTTTTTCCAGTCTGTGGCAGGGAGCCCTGGGAGCGAGATGGCGGGCAAGGTGCGGAGCAGTTGCACACACAGGGAGAGCCACACAGGAGGCAACCAGAGCGGGCAGGCAAGCGGGACCACGCGCACCCAGGTCCTGCCAACACGAGCTGAAGGGGCGTCCCAGCCCTGGCCGTGCCCCAACAAGCTGCCTGCTCCCTTTCCTCACTACGGCGCTACACTCGCGTCTCCACTAGCACAGGGAAAACAGCTCCACAGTCCCCCAGCTGTTCCGCGGGGCTAACCTCTAAATTCCGGGAGAGGGAGAACGTGCAACTCCAGCAGGGACCAGGTCAGTGTAGTTTGAATCTGCTTTTCCACCAGCTCCCAGGTTCATGATCAAGGCAGCACCACCAGCCACAGGTTGGCAGATGAGCAGAGGCTTCCAGGAACAGCTGCCCTCACAGGCCCACGCACGCTCCCATCACAGACATGCTCTGAACAAACACACCAAAGGCCTCGCTGTCTCTCAGCAGGCAGCTCCTCAAGCTCCAGCAGGACTGTCCTGCTTCCTGCCCAGTACCTGGCGGCTCTTCTACTTGCCATCTCATCTCCACCTACCTGCCCGAGACGCCCAGATTTGTAATCTGGCCCCATAATCAGAGAATTTCCAGAGACACTTAAATACTCACAGTCCTCTCCAGGTATTTCCCCTTAGCTAAGGACTTACAGATCCAAAGGGACGACGTGTTCAAACATCTCGGGCTGCTCGTCTCCAAGTCAGCTTTCCGCTGTCCGTGTTCAGAGGTGTCTGGCCAACGGCTCCTGAAACATGAGAAGGGAAACTTGGTGTCAGTCACTTATGAGCACAACACATAGAAAGAGCCATGCGCAGAGCTACCTACTGCCAGGTTCCAGGGCAGAAGTCAGCAGCAAAATGCAACAACATGCAGCACCATCAGTCTGCTCTCTGATGGTAGGACTCAGTGTAAAGAGCTCCCAGTCTCCACTGTGCCCCAGAAAGGAAAGCTCTTTTAACTAGCCCTCCAGCGAGCAGGATGCCTAGGGCTACCCGGAGCCAGGCTGCTAACTGGCCTCAGAAAGGCAGCAGTTTTTCCAAGAAGGCTCCAGGGGTCATTGCTTCCCCACTTGTGTTCTCATCCAGCATCAGGAATCCAGCATCTGTCACTGCCCCAAGCACCCTGCTGCACTCGGCTCATTTCCATCTCTGAGGTCCCTCCACCAGCCAGCACAGCTAAACCCTTTCTGTCTGCGACACCTTGGCTTTCTCTGCCACCACAGATCAGGGGGAGAGAGAGAAGCCAAAGGCGGCTCAGTTCTCCAGCCCTCCTTTCAGAGACGGGCACACACTCTCCACGGAGCGGATGCACCTTTCGCTCCGAGGCAGAAAAGCATATAGATAATACCTAGTAATAAAAACATGCACAAATCCTGCTCTACAATCACCAAGCTATTCACAAGTTCTCTCAGAAGGAGCTTGCAGTCAAGTCCACACTTTGACTACTACAGAGCAACTCAGCTTTAGCCTGAAGCTACAACAGGAGACAGCTCCTCCATCAAGTCTTTAACCATTCTAATTAGCTCTGTAATTCAATAGGAAACTTAACCTCTTGGTGCCTTTTATCTGCACTTTCCATCTCTCATCAGCAAGCAATGCTCCTGCACATTCACAGGCCTCCTCCTGGCCTCCTCCAATTCTATCTTCTTATAGCTACTTATAGCCCAGAGTAGTTCCAGTGTTGCTTCTGAGCTTATGGAGGATGCAGCTTTTCTGGGATGGCTTGTGCAGGACTTGGGCTCACACTGATCAGCCAGCAGTGGTCGTGTCTTCCGAGCAGACAGATATACACCATGTCAGAAGACTCCAGAAGAAATGAACACCTTGCTTCGTTAATGCAAAAAGCCGAGGAATCCTCCACATCCTCTTAAAAGAGGGAAAACATAAAACCTAAAACCTCGTTTCCCTTCACAGTGACATAGTGCAGTTCGCCTTCTGAGCACACAAACTTGCCTGTAGTTGTTTCTATCACAGAGCATCATCCTTCACACAGCAAAATTCACCCTCTTCCCTTACAGAATGGCTACACGATCTGAGGGTTACGGGAAAGTCAAAATATTTATCACACACCAGGAACACGTGACACAGGATGACAGAATTGCCTGGATGATTCCGTACAGGATCCACAGAACTAAGGGCCCTTGACACTCATGCAAAAAGCACACCACCACCCACCTGCTCACTCAGTCTCCATAGACCTCCTGCTCTGCACAACACATCCAAAGGGGGACAGAAAAAAAAGAAGTCCCTTTAGACAAAAGCAGAGAACTGACAAGAGTGACATTTCCAGACTCCTAGTGTCTTCCTCACACTTTGCAAGACCCTCAAGGCCCTGGGTAAGTCCACAGGAACTTAAGGAAAAATTTCTTAACAGTGAGGGCAACAGAGCACTGGAACAGGCTGCCCAGAAAGGTTGTGGAGTCTCCTTCTCTGGAGATCTTCAAAACCTGCTTGGACGCAGTCCTGTGCCACATGCTCTAGGTGACCCTGCGTGTGCAGGGGGGTTGGACTAGATGACCTCTAGAGGTCCCTTCCAACCCTAAGCATTCTACGATTCTACGATATTTAGGCTTTGGTTCTCTGAGTAGGAGATACCCAGTTTTGGCCAACTTGCTGTTCAAGCAGTTGACCATTCCCTGCAGAACGCAGGAGGCAGAGAAGGACTTCCCATCACCACTTTTTCTTGGGTTGCCTTTTATGCCCCTATAAAGAATCCTGTCTACCACTGTTCAGGCTCAGCAGTCTTCCTTGCTTGCGACTAGGTCGCAGAGAATGTTCCTTGTTTCAGCCTTTGCTTCATCTTTCCAGCGTTCACTGGAACACAGCACTTTAAAATTACTTCTCATTCAATAAGATAAACTTCAATAAGAGAAAAACGCATTTCATAACACAATCTGAACTATGTTTTTTAGTGCAACACTACAGAAACATTCCTTAGCCATCGCAAAGTCAAAAGTACCCTAAAAGACTCTGATCCCAAATCCTGCGTGTTTAAAAAATGCTGCTAGTGTTCGGTATGACGTATCTAAACACTATAGCTCGTCCAGAATTCCCACTGTTTGGGAACCTGTGTTCTGAATGCATACCGAGTGGAGAAGACAGGCACACACGGCTCTGGGAGGTAACACTATCACTCCTGGATGCAAAAGCAAGGGAGACTGCTCCACTTGCCTCCCGCTGCTTATGCAATACTGCCAGCCGCAGCCTCCACGTGTCTCCAGACGGATTCCTTGGGAAGCTGTTGCAGCAGGATGCTCAAGACAACTAATGAGCAAGATGGATGATGGAAGTGCTGCACCAAGAGGCCCTGTTCAGGAGAAATGAGCCTGTCTGAAGTGAAAAGCAGCCCCTCTAGCCTACTGGTGCCAAATATGATGGAAAAGGACTGCAAAGCTATTAAAGGACCCTTTAACATTTAATGAGAGATCATCTTTTCATTCAAAGTAGGAATCCCAGTTAGAAATATGTTCCGATCCTTTCTGTTGTTGGCTACTTTGAGGCTCTACTTAAAAAAAAAAAAAAAAAAAAAAAAAAAGGATGACTACTCCCAGGGAAGAAACTTGCATCCCATTCTGTTGCATCAGATATGTGAATGCTAAAATTCACGTTTGAGTAATAGTATTACAGTGACTCTCAGATTAAAATTGAGTTTCAGGAGGATTATTGCTCATTCACCTGCTTTTTCATCCCAATTAACCTTAATCGTTAGGTAGAAAGCTCTTTTCCCTGCATGGGAATGACTCCAAGAGACATCAAGAAAAAGGGATCAGGCTAGCTGTTGAACAATAGGCCATGTAATAAGCCCTGCTTAACACCTAATATATTTCCAAAGTAAATGAAATCAGTCGACTCTGCAGTCCTACATAGTTCTTGTTGAATATAAATACCACCGGACATATCATGTGTCTGTTATACCCATGCACCCTGCGGAAGTCCTTTAAATTTATGGGAATCACTTTCCTCACGGTCCCTCTTTCCACAGTGCAGCGATCCCCTTATTTCAGTCACGCTCCACGTGCTTGAGCCTGTGTTTTATGATCTACCATCTCCAGTGTGTGACAAGCAGCTTCACGTCCCCCAGCCCCTCGTAAGGGCGGGCGGGAGCAGCTCCGCACTGCGCGGGCAGCCCCGCTCCAGCGGCGCTCGCATGGAACGGGATCGGGAATAGAGCACAACAGCTGACAGACGTCGCAACGGCACTGGCACAGGAAGCCGAGTCCAATTCCCCAGAGGAATGTTAATGGAGAACAAAAATACCCAAGAGAGATTTTGACCAGGAAACGAGCCCTAGCTTTCTAATACATATAAAAGCATAGAAGCACCTTTAATGGCTGCCCCTGAAACTGCTCAAGAGCCAGCTCAGCAAAAGGTCACCTACTAAGTTACCTTTAGCACTGCCAGCTACTGAGAGGGCTAATGATAGCTCCTTGTCCAGAAATGCTGACACACAGGAAGCCCATCGAGTTTGCTTAGTGATCCCTGCAGTTTGATCTCTCTAGTTTGCTCAGTGATCCTTCCAGCTCTCACAAGGCGGTGTAGGCTCTAAAATTCCAGTGCCTCTTTACCTTTATGTCTTGGATTTCTTGTCCTTCCCCACTCTGTATGTCTTCTTACCTCTGCTCTTTTAAGACATCTTCTCTACAGACAGAACCAAGTAATCACTGATAGACCACGTGCAGAAGAAGCAACACTATCAAGGCAATGAAAAGGACTTCTTGGACAAGTTTTTTAGATATTCAGAGGTGCAGACAAGACAAGAGCCCGTGGAATCAAGGAGTACTCCAAGAGGTTTCTCAAAACAACTGTAGAGTCTCTGCTAACAAAAGCAAACCCTGAAGCTCCAACAGATACATCTCACAAACTGGTAGCTCACAGGAGTGAAACCAAGGAACTATGGCCCTATTTTTTTTTCCCTCACAACCACAAGCTAGGGAGCAGCTGTAGCAAGCAAACATTTGGAAAGCAGTGAAGGAAAGAGTAGGTGAACATTTCTGAAGGAAATAAGCACACAGGAATTCCTGTTGAGTGGCAGTAATGCAGAGACAGCTGACAAGCTGGTAGCTCACAGGAGTGAAACTAGGGAACTATGGCCCTATTTTTTTTCCTCACAACCACAAGCTAGGAAGCAGCTGTAGCAAGCAAACATTTGGAAAGCAGTGGAGGAAAGAGTAGGTGAACATTTCTGAAGGAAATAAGCACACAGGAATTCCTGTTGAGTGGCAGTAATGCAGAGACAGCTAAGAGACCGCACATCTCTGAAGCCTGACAGAGGAGCTTCCTTCCCCCAGCACCAAGAGGAGACGTGAGCAGGTTTGTTGCAGCTACCCAGCCCACAGAGCATTTTCAGGGTTGAGGATGCTTCAGATCTCGTCCTGATGCTTGTAGGTGCTGGCAAGAGCAAATAGCAAGAAATGGAATGGCTGATTGCAGCTGCCAGCTTTATTCTGAAATGCTACCACTCCAGCTGATCTTGCAGAATAATTCATAGGCCAGTTTTATTCCTGTGGAGCATTCGTCCACAAGCAGAACATGCAAGATGTATTGACTAGTTTCAGTGCATTCAACAAGAAATAAAAGTGGCACCTGCAGTAATTAGGTGGCACCTTCTTCCTTGGCCATGAGTTTTGTACATTTGTACTGAGGTGCATACTGGGGAGACACGATTGGGAAATAGCATCAAACTAGGTGAAATTTATCTCTAGCTCTGCAGAAAAGTCCAGTACAAACCTGCTCAGACATCCGAATCCTCAGAAATATTAAACATCTGAAAAACTTTTAAGATGTTAATTTTGCTACATACACTGCAAGGTCTGTAGGTATTTTAGTTGCAGGCTGATGGGGAACCCTAAGGCAACATCCCAGGGATCTCACACCAGTAGGAGACAGCAAAAGCCAGATTTATGGGGAGAAACAATCTGCTTTGATCTAAAATTATGGCTGAGAGTGACCAAATTGTATAAAGGTTTGCAACGGTCATTTTGCCCATCCTCCCTCAACATGCACCACAACAGGCCCTTTCATTACACAATCACATGGCTACAGCCAAACATGACATACAGCTCAGCAAATAATAAAAAGAATCAGCCCTTTCCCCAAGGTCTTGTCTATATCTACGCTGTACAAAATTAAATTGACTTAGGAAATAACGTAAAGCAGTATAACCCTCTTGGGTAAATGTTCTTAATTCAATTTAAGAGCACTTTGTGTTGAATCAACTTAAGTTAAGTAGATAGACACAACGCACAAACTAAATTAAGGATGCCTATACAAGAATGCTGCACTAATTTAATCAGAACCATTTCTAATCCGATTAAGGTAAATCAGTACAACTCTCCTGCAAAGGCAAGATCTTTAACAATATTTAACGTAACCGCTTTATTGCCCTTTTCTGCTCAAAAAAAAATAAAATAAATGCAGAGTAGAATCTCTTTTGCAGAATCAATATAAGCCAACTATGCCACACAAAATATACTAAGGCATTAAAGCTATTGGCCTTTATATGACTTCAGAATATTACTACTCCTGTGCCAACTAGACCTCACCGCAATGCTAAACCTCACACGGCTTTACATTTTCTCTATCCTTCCCAAGCAAGAGAAGGATGCTAACGAAGGATGCTACATGTGCTGTGCCCTGCTTCCTGCACACACATATACACACGTACACGCACCCCTACCTTTTACCTGCCCACGTCAGTGCACTGCAGCACGCCAGACCCCGGGACAGGATGTTCCGCACACTCCTCCCCAGGGCTAGGGCTCACCGAGAGCTTATCCGAGCAAACTAGCGTGTGGGGTTGGAGCACGCTCGCTAACTTCCCTGGGCTGGGTATCTCTATTGCCCCCCTTCCACCAAAATATACAGTTCTCTTGCTAACTGGGGGGTAGCCCTATATGCAAAGCTTGTCTGGGGTCACAGACCTAACGTGCTGCAAATCCTTACCCCAAAGGCACTTCTCAACTCCACAGTTCCTACAGCATCTCCCGCTGAAACATACTGCCAAAAATAAATTTCAGGAATTCCCAAGTCATTAGATTTTTTTTTTCTTCCCCCTCCGCAGTTCCTCATTTAATACCATCTGAACTGTTTCTCCTGAGTATTGAAACCTAATTTCTTATCTTTACTTGTTTTGTGCTCTCTCTTTCATCTCTACCCAGTTCTCCAAAGCAGTCTTGTCCAGCTCATGCCAACCTTCATCATCTCATCCCTGCCTTCTTCTAGGGCCATCTCTCAGCTACCACACGCAGAACGACTTTCCCCTCCAGTGCAACAAGATTTCCATGGTCAACTCCCAGCACAGCAAATGCCAGCAGGAAAGCACGGGGGCAGGATCACTGACTCCAGCTGCTAGAGAGAAAGACAGTGGGGAAGATTCTCTTTGGAGTCCCTCACAGATAACCAAATTCCTCACTGGCCTCTAGAAATCCGAAAAATCTGGTGAACACCTACCCCTGCTGAGCACCAGGAACAGTGCCAACTGTGGAACCAACCCTGGTTTAAATCCATTTTATTTATTTATTATTATTTTGGAAGAGCTGTTCTGGATCACATGGCAACAGGGACTGCAGGTATACACAAGAGTTCAGTTGCTAGGGGAACCATACTTCCACATTTGCTATTTTACAAGATTCAAAATTCACCTTTCGTAAAGGGCTGCAGGGGCGATTTAGCAGAGAGCTGCTTGGTCTTGCACCCAGGATTCACTCTACAGTTACGAGGTTACATGGCCCCACACCAAAACTAGGATTCACTGTGCACTGAGGAGGGCAGGAACAGTTTCCATTACATAAGCAAAGAAACTGAGCCACCAGGAAAGAAAACAGCTTTGTGCACTGTATTTGCAGGAAACTTTGTGTAGGAGGGAAACAGTCTCAGCTGTTTGGAAAAATGCACTGTAGGAAAATTCAGCAAGACACAGACATACTCTTTGCACCTAAACTAGAAATGACAGGGACAAAGAGAAGGAAAGTGTGTGAGTACGAACTAAGCACTCACCTGACAACAAGGAGCTGAATAGCTGGAGGATTCTTTACAAATACAAATAAAGCAGCTACCCTGACCCATTAGCAGGAGAACAATATTTGCACTATACTCGATTCCCTCTGCTGCTAGGGCTTAATCCTAGTAGGAATCGTTGTGGTTTAATTAGCTTTTCCCTAGCAGATGGTGGGATGGGAGAGGCAGAGAATGGTATCGGCTTAACTGTTGTGTGATGGTGCAGCTGCATCTGTAGCTGAACAGTTAAGCATGTCCAAGAGTCCAGCTGTAGTCTGCACGACACAGCCCACCTCCGGCATTAGCCAAATGTGCCCTTCCTCCTTCTCCAGACTACGTGCCACCGTGGGGCAGGCAGACAGCTAAGGCGCAGCCTCACCCTCAGCCCCTTTGTCAGAGGGGACCCGCAAGTCTCGGTCAGCCCTGAGTCCCTCTTTTCTTTGCTCACACAGAAGCACATTCATAAGCATTGCCATGGAAACTCAAGCCATCCCCTGTGCTACCCATCAGAGAGGACCTTCCAGCACAGAAATATTTTATGATCTCTGCAGCGCTGAATACAGACAATAGTCAGCATACTGAAGTAAAATTACACATGCTGGTGTTGTGTGAGGACAGCTGGGTTGTTCTGAAGCCAGCCAGCCTCATCCTTCCTTCACATGCAACAGCTCCTTATGAGCTCGCAGTGAAGAGCCACTTAGAGCTGAAACAGAGGAGGTGCTAACACACTCATCCACAAGGCAAGAAAGGAACAGAAAGTATTCAGAGCTTTCTCCCAAGGTTGACCAAGCCCTGTCACTTTATCTTCCCACAAGCTAAAAGTGACACTGCTCCTCACTGCCTTGCAAAGAGCACCTCCCCCCACGCATCTCCCTCTTAATCCAAGCCCGAGCCATCTCTTCCTCTGGAGACTGCATCAAATATTCCCCAGCCTTGCATGCAGCCTCTGTACCCAGCCAGCATTTGTGCCAGAGCCCCCACACCTACCCACCACCACCAGCAGCAGTCTGCAGAGGCCACAAAGCAAGGACAAGGAAAGGAGGCCGCCTCAAAACCACGCTCCGGGCCTAGCAGAGTCAGAGTGTGAGCCAAGGGCAGACGGGCACAGAGCTTGTCCCAGTGCTGTCACCAGCAGCACAGTTCAGTCCTCCAGGCACAGCGCAACGTGGTGGCACCGGCCCCCTTTCCATGGTATGGCCCTGTAGCTCGTCTGCCCTCAGTCTGTCTGCAGGATTCCTTTTTTTTTTTTTTTTTTAAATGATTCCCTTGGCCTCCAGCACCACTGAACTGCTGAGAGATTTTATTCTGAGAGTTCAGCCATTGAAATACAAAAAACAAACAGATCCACAAACCCATCTTTCATTGCTGACCTGTATGGAGCACGCGATGGCTCTGGCTCTTCCTTCCCCATCCATCTGGGCTCCCATTAGTCCTTTTAACGTTAGGATCCTACTCAAAAGCACCTCCACTCCCAGCCCTACAGACCAATAGAAGGGGCTGCCCACCCACCACCAGCAGTCACAGGTGACCCCGCTCCTTCTCCATACACCGTGCTGTGCTCCCTACACTTGGCTTTCTCCATCAGGACCATGGCCACAGCCCCCTCACCGCAGACCAGACAGGGCTGCTTCCACCTACTGCCAACAGCCTCCAGCAGCTGTCCCCGTCCACGCTTGCTGTCACGGCCACTGATGCTCCAAACTGCTAATAACCAGCATGAACTATCCCAGGGGGTAGCTGCAGTGAAGCCAGGCACTGTAGTGTTACCACAAGGCCACCTTGCCCAGGCCAGCACTACATCCCCTGCCTGGCGTTGCTCCGTGGAGCTGCAGTGCCTGCTCTTTGCTGCTCTGATCCTTTAGGACAGCACAAACCTGTCAATTATTTTGAGGTTAGGAAAACCCATCTCCTTTTGAGCAGCAAAGACAGGCTTTTTTCTCCTGCACACAATTCCTCCCTCCAGATCCCCCTGCAAGGGAGCTCTGCACACACCTCAATGCTCAGCTTCACTATCTCTCTTTCCCAGCTTGTCCTCTGAAGCCAAAGGGGTTCTGGCAGAGGCTACAGGATGCCGAGACATCCTAAAAAAGGCAAGCTACCATGTTCTGAGTACCTTTCTTTGTTGAATACATTGAATTAAACCACTCAGGAGGCCAGCAGCTTGCAGCTGCCCCCGTGTAAGGGCAGAGTGGCAGGAGGAAGCCACGCATCACGGGCAGGAGCTGCAAAGAGGTGCGTGTCCAGCACCAGGAGTGAGCTGGTGGCTCATGCCTTCAGCTTCGTGCAGTTGCATGAGCCAGCGCCTAAAGCGGCCGTGACCACAACCTGAGGAATGTCTTAGCCGCAGGAGCACCCCCCATCTGCTCCTGCCCCACAAGCAGTCCCCTCTCCTCGCGCTGCTCCTGGCTGCGGGGCTGCTTTCTGCTGCCTGTCCCACCAGGAGGAGCCCTAGCTGCTCGTGAGGCACACTGCCTGGGGCAGCTCAGTGTCCGGGGACCCCCATGCACAGAGACCACGATCCCTTCACCTGCCCGGGGCCAGCAGGGAAAGCACACCGAGGAACTGCGTTAACATTCACTCATGGGGAAGCAAGGGACAGGACAGGGGCCAGCTCCTCCTCAGCCAACATCCCACCCATTTCGCTCCAGCTCCCTTCCCATCAACCGGAAAGTGGTGGTGGGAGCAAATCTTTAATCCTAAACAAGATTTCACAGCAGCAGCAGCCTGTGTCTCATGACAAAGCTGAAACGCCTCCATGACAAATGCACAAAGATTATATACGCTTAAAGATTCAATGAATAACTTTCCACGTAATCCAGTTTTAAGCACTCTCATATTTTTGTTGCACTTCGTGTTGCCACAGGGCATGTTTTTCAGTTTGGCACTGTACCACAGAGGAAGGAGAAGGCAGATCCAGGCAACACACAGTTTGCTTTGCAATACATGAAGGTTTTGAAAGTTGAGGGTAATCAGAGGCAACTAATTTGAAACAAAATGTACAGTTCACATGAAGTCAGGGGAGAAGAGAACCAAATTTCCAATCTTTTCACAAACAAAAGAGTCTTTGGCAACAAGTAACATTCCCCTAACCACTTATAGTGAAGATCCTGCTTCAAGAAGTGACACATCCTTGTCCAGAAAGAGTGGCATGGTGAGCAGTTCAGCAGCAGTAGACCCAGCAACTGCAGCAATAACCAGAAAGCAACAACTATGCTATAAAGTCAAAGCCAAGGACAGCAGCATGAAGACAAACCTCACTATGGAAGCAACTGGTTGGTCACAGAATTTGAGGCTGCTGAGAACTGCCAGAAGGAAAACTGCAAGTGCCAAAGATCAAATAAGCTGTTTAATGAGCAGAACAGGCTAGGGCTTACTCAGGACACGGGGGATGCTTGGCCATTGCTTCCACAAGCCTTGCCCAGAGCCTCCCTACACTCACTACTCACCATGGCATTGCCAAAATCTTCCCCTGCGCCAAGGATATTAAAGACAGCAGGGATGGCGTGCATGATAGGACTGCAAAATGAGCGTCTGTTTCACCCAGATATCAAAGCAAGGATCTCAAAATAAAGCATCTGCTCGTGATACCCAGCTCACCAGAACTTCCTCACCAAACTCCCAGGACTCAACTGCCAGCTCTCGGTGTGCCCGCCGGAAGAGGGAGACTTTTCCAGAACAAGCTGGAAGAGTTCAGCTGTGGCAGATATGTAGGTACCTCTACCCCGTCAGCTGGGGGAACTGCTCCCGCCTGGGGTCAAATCCTGGGCCTGCTCCATCTCCGGGTGCACAGCCGTGCAACACAGTTTGCCTGGGAACAGCTTGGTGGCACCACTCACTGCTGCTTTGCGCGCTCGGCTGCAGGAGGGGGCAAGCCAACCTTAATTGGCCTCATCACTGTAAATTAAGCCCCACAACACACCCGAGCAAACAGCCAGCTTCTTTGGAGGAGCAGGCACGAGTTATTTTGCTGCAGTTATAAAGGAAACATTGCTGCTAGGACATGCCCCTGGAGTGACTGTGCCGCTCGGCTCTCCCGCTGCATTCCTGGGGTTGTTTAGCATGGACTCAGCTCCAGCCTTTCCACAGGCAAGAAGCAGTCTGAACCCTGAATGCCATCGTGGAGCACTGCCAGACTCCACCTCCCGCGTGCCTGCAGGCCACCAGGTGTGGCCAGGAATGGCACAAGCTCCACACCAAACACACCTTTGATGTGGAGCTGAAAGCACGCAGCCCGGGGGCACGAACAGCACGCGGCCGCCGCGCTGCCTCCCAGCACAGGAATGCGGCGGCAGCCACGGGCCGGGAAGGCAAACACGCTGCATTCCTCACCAGGCAGGGAGGAAAACAAGCGGGCGGCCCACACACCCGCCGTGCCCCACGCAGGCCGGCCCGGCCGCCCAGCCCAGCTCGGCTGCACGACGGGTCTTTGTCGACGGGGCAAGAGGAAGGCAGCATGGCAGGAGAGCTGCCAGGCTGTGCGGGGGAGAAGAGCAGCCATCAGGGCTGGGGAGCAAGCACATTCCTGGGCACGAGCGGAGCTCCACGCAGGAGCCTGGGAAGCGAACTTCCCAGAGGTTTCCTGTGAGGCAAGGGGCAAAGACAACACGAGTCTTGCGGAGCTGGAGGACAGAGCTGAATGGGGGGGGGGGGGTCACTTCAGGCATCTGGAGTGCTTGGAAGGATCCTGACCCTTTTTCTCCCTTAAGAAAGCACTCCACCTAAAGTCAATCAGCTTCTCTGAGATACAATCACTTCCTCCTTATCACAACATCCTCCTGCAGACGCTCTTTGACCCGCGTGTATGTGATTCTCCCCCCACCAGCACCAACACTTGGTCTCTCACATGATCTGAGAAGAAAAACTCAGTGTATGGAAATTCATGACATTCCTCTTCTCTCAGGACTTCACTGTTTCAGATTTACAAGCAGACCCTATGCTCTAGCCAGAAAAACACTGCACCACTTCCACATGGCACTGCTTCAAACTCCAAAGCTTTCCAAAGAAGCCACTTTCCCCAAACAGGAAGCTACTCCAAACGAGAGATGAGGATGTATCAGAGATGAGGAGGCGCAAGTTACTCATGTGTTCAAGCCAACGTAAAGAAAGGCTGTGTTCTGAAGCCTCTTTTGGGAATCTACACTTACTTTGTGTAATACAATTAGCCAACAACCCACTCAAAAAGCATTGCTCGGTGCAGAGGGCCAGTTGTGAAACTTAACTGTGTTCCCTCAGTGCAGGACAGGGAAGCTCAAGGTCTCCAAAGAGCAGTCTGCACCAGCAGGTTCCAAACTTCATCAAAGGGATGTCAGGAAGGAGCAGGATTTCCTAAGGCACAAGCCAGAGAAGCTCTACAGGCCAAGCTGATATGGCAGAAGGGATATTCCCTTTTGCCCTCCAAGACGCAGAGGGCTGTGCTCACACACACACAGAGCCCCGTGCTGTCACTGCCCAAAACAGCCTCAGCAAATTCCAGCAGCCCCAGTGAAGGGCTGAAACGCTCTCATCTCTGGGGAGCCTGGAAGGGCAGAGGTCAGCAGGGCCACGAGCCCCCCGGACACAGGGACACGCTAGCAAGCCGCCAGTGTGGGGACGGTGCGCGCAAGCCTGCAGCCCGGCTGCCCCACACCCCATGTGTGCAGTTCAAGGCCCCATGGAGGGGAAGGATCTGGTGTGAGGCAATAAGAGCAGCCCAGATGAGCACCTGATTTCCCATGTCCATTAAAATTCAAGGTCTACAGCTACCTAGTTCCTTCCAAGACTATAAGGGAAGTTGCTCCACTAGTTCCAGCGCCCGGATGGAAGAGCATGAAAGGCCACATTTACCAATACATTCATATCCAAAGATATAAATAGAAGCCTGGCAGGACATACAAAAGCAACCAAACAGATTAGGTGTCTAAATCACCACAAGCAGGAGAAAGGGCTTCTCTGGTTCCAACCACACCATACCTCTCCAACCCCAGCCACCACAAGGAAATCTAATTCAGAGAGGATGGAAGCCCCTGCTGCTCAACAGGCTGCCAAAGGCCATCCCTGCATGACCCACTGTGACGGTGGCTGCCCCCAAATCCCCACAAGCCTCAACAGGGCAGCCTGCAACGGCTGCAGCTCTCGCAGCACTCAGAGCTGCTTCCCGGAATAGTAGCTGCCTCTTCTGCCTCTCCCCTCCCCTCCTCCACTACACCTTTATTTTCCACACACTTAAAACTGTTTCAAGGTACAACCCTCATCCTGCCACCGGTGGGCGGGTGAGTGGGGGAAAGGGGCCCTTCATAATTGCAGTGTTGCAATCTGCCAGCCCGGCCAGGCAGCCTGTTCCCGCCTGCACTGTATTAAATACCTTATAACTGATTACACCCCCATGGGGCATGATTAGCAGTCTTCAGAGAACAAAGTCTACTTTCATAAGAATAAGAACAGACACGTACTGCTAACCTGCTACACAGCTGGGCAGGCGAGGAAGCAGAGGGAGAGGAGAAGCATGTGCGGGGGGAAGAGTTAACTTCACCGCTCTCCCTGCTCCTTCCTTCCCTCCCCTGCTCCAGAGGCTCCGAAGTGCAATTTTCACCGCCTTGAGTTAGTTCCTTCAGACCTAGCCCAGAAGACCCACGTAGTGCGAGCTCATAAAGGAGCTGCTGCCATGGCAAGCGGGCAAAGTCCCAACCTGGCAGGCTGGGGCCTCAAGGAGAGCACGCTGAGCTTTGTGCGGGGCGGCAGCAACTCCTGGACAGCAGCTTGCAGAAAAAGGGAAAGCTGAATTCCCACAGTAGCATCAAGAACAGCAAGAGGAAAGAAGGATCAAACTCTAATCACATACTCACATGCCCCGTCTCACACTCAGCATACACCTGAGTGTGAGAACAAAACATCCAATTTGGTCTCTACGCTAACAACTCCCCAGAATCGGGTGGTTTTTTTCTTTAGGGGATAAAGAAGACAGCAAACAGGACAACGACCCGCTCCCTCTGGTACAGACAACTGGGATCCCCAAACACACACACTCCCATGCACATTGCAGCAATATGGAACCAGCCCGATGGAAGCGTAGCCAATCTGACTTGAAATGACCCACAGCCCATTATAAGGTGTCTTCCAAATCTCTAATGCCCACTCAAATGGCTACAAACATATTTGGCTCTATCTGGCCTCCATCTCAACACATGGGAAAAAAAAAAAAAAGAGTGAGCTTTCAACAAAAGAAGAAAAAATGGAGGCTCACACAAGCCCAGGATCAGCCCTTCCAGCTACTCTCCCCAAACCAGCTACAGACAACAATAAATGGTAAGCTCCAGGAAAACTTTCCTGCTTCACAGTGGGGCACCCACATAGCAGCTTCAGCAAAACAGAACTTTTCTAATCGTGGCATAAGTGCTCTGCTGCACCCAGAGCCCACTTGCTTTGCCTGTGCCCTGTGGCTGCCTACAGTGCAGTCAGGAGGCCCCTGTGCTCACTTGGTGATGGGAGGGCCTGGCTGAAACATTCCACCCAGATTCTTACCCAACCCACCCAAGAAAGGATCTGCTGCTGGAGACACCAACCCCGCTAAAAATGATCTGCTTCTATCTGCATTACTCAGCAGCTGGATGAAGCATCCAGCACAAATGAGGTATCCAAACTTTCCAGTTTCATTTGTACAGAAAAATCTGCATATTTGCTTTATTGTAGAAAGACCTGAAGGCACCCGCTGGACCTGAAGATGATCCTTCTCAAGAACAGTTACTTTAAACAACTCTGGGACTTCAATTATCCCAGACAGCACAAAAATAGTTTAACTTTGGGAGCAGAAGTTGCAATGCCATAATAAATCCAAGAAGCAACGTGAAGTCTTTCCTAAAAGCTGTGAATCCCCAGATGGCCTTGCACGCACTCCGACTCTGCTATCATGGGCTAGTCCAGGGAAAACTACCCTGTACAAAGCAACACAAAAAGATAAAACCCTCTACAATCCTTGAGCATGGCAAACCTATCCCTTTCCCCTGGTTGCCACCCGTAAGGTAAGCCCTGCAGTCATCCCCGCCCCAGAGCAAAGCGCTTTCCACTGCAGAGAAGCACCCCTGCTCTCCTGTTACCAGCACTGGCCACCAGGGCAAGGGACCCAAATTTAGCCCCGCACGGGCCTTCTGCAAACTGCTAATCCCCAAGACACAGCTGCTCTGCAAAAGCACGAGCATGAGCAAACCCGAAACGATTTACGGCGCGTGGCAGGAAGGCTCCTGGCTCCCTGCGTAGGCGGGGTTTTCGGACAAGATCATGCTTGGACTAATGTTTATATTGCAAGTTGTCAGTCGGGCAGTAAATCATCTCTGGAGCTACATAGTACTAGAGCTCACTCTACCCACCCAGCTGTAGCCTTCGCTACACTGAACTCTGTTGTAGACCTTTCAAACACACCTGCAAATCTGTTACAAAAAAAAAAAAAAGACCATCAACAAATCAAGGAAAAACAGATACACTTCTGAGTGGACTCTGCAAAAAATCTGCAGTTGAGCAAGAGAGATTTGCTTCCAGGAATGAACCCCAACTGGCATGAGAAGCTTCCCAAAAATTGACACTCCTTCCTAGCCCCAGAAGGAACTGCAGTGATTACCCAGCTCAGACATCTCCCGCTAGCAAACCACGTTGCTAGCAAAACAGTTAGCTGAGAAAAGCCTTCTGAGCACAGTTGGATTTCGTAGCACTTACATAGTCAGGGCATGAACAATGCTGGGAAATGTTAATTTTCAAACTCAAAAAAAAAATTTTTTTGCAAGCTCTACTTCATGAGAAGCTGCTTTCTGTTCAGAAAAAAAAAAAAAAGGAAAAAAAAAAAAAAAAAGAAAAAAAAGAAAAAAAAATACCTAGTGAACCTGAAAAAAACCCCACTTA
>NW_010587974.1:4279-24492 GCF_000705375.1 Tinamus guttatus
AGCGCCGGGGCAGCGGGGGTGGCCGGGCCTTACCGCAGCGGTGGAGGTGCTCGGGCCTGGCTGTGCTCTCCAGCAGCGCCTCCATCTTCACCTCCTGCAAGGGGAGAGGTGGCAGCCCCTCGGCCTGGCAGCTCTTGCTGGCCACCCGGCACCACGGGCTCCTACCTTGGGCAGGCGCGGGAGGTAGGTGGTGTATTTATTTTCCAGGCCGCTGTTATAAGGGGACGTTCGCCACGTGACGTACCTGTCCTCATTGACAAAAACCGGGTTGTACCTCTCTGCAAGGCAAAGGGCACAGGCAGGACATGCTGCGGGACCGTGGGATGCAACGGCCTCGCCAGAGCATCCAACTTCCCCAGTGCCTGCGCTGGGGACTCTTAACGGTCTCCAAGCTGCAGTAGAGGTGATGCCACCAACATCCCCTTGTTGCTGTCCAAGGGGCTGCAAGGAAGGTCTTCGCCAGCACCATCCAGCACCCCGGCTCTGTTGTTGCTCTTTAGGGGCCACCAATGTAGAGGGAGCCCAAGGGAACTGGCGGTGACCTCGGGAAGGGGATGGGGACATGCGTGGGGCCCCTCGGCCCAACCTTCCTGCCGGGTCACCCAGTACTTCTCGGGCAGGTAGGCGCTGGGCTCCACGGCGTTCCTGTAGGCGAACTCCTGTGCCGCGGCCTTCAGCAGCTTCTCCTGCTGGTCTGGGCTCGTGGGGCTCGGCACTGGCGGAATCGCTAATCCCTAGAGGCAGTAGAGAGTGGAAGGGAGAGCTGAGCGCACGGCAGCACTGCCTTTGCGGCCATCCCAGCAAAGCTGATTACAGGCCTGGGTCTGACCCAGGGCCGCCCTTCTCTGCGCCTGGGTCACTGCTGCAGCAGCACCATTTACACTCCAAACCTTCCCATTCACCCCCAGATGGTCAGGGCATCACCAGCTGCTCACCCACAGCATCCACCAGGCCTGCAGGCACCTGCAGAGCAGGGCTGCCCCTTGAGGGGGTTGGATGGGAGGGACACATCCCTAGGGCAGGAATGGGTGACCAGGCTCAGGACTGGGCGTAGGACTAGTTGGGGTGACGTTAAGCACCTTGTCCCCCACAGCGTTTGGGAAAGGCCCGTTTCTCATGCTTTATTTCCCTTTCCCATGGGGATATGCACTCTCAGTGCCCTGAAACCTACTGATGGACGGTGCCAACATGCAAGAGCTCGTGGTGGCAACCACCTGCTCCACGAGCCCCAAGTGACGCCACTCTACTGCTGCAGGTGCAGGTGGAGGAGACCCCAAACCCAGAGGGAAGAAAGATACAGGAGCATCAAAGTGCTGTGGAAGCTGAAATTAGGCATGACCAGGAGAGAGTGCAGGAGCCATGAACACCACGTGGCCCCACATGGAAACTCCTGGGGCTGTAGCCTTGGATGGAGGTGCTGCCTCCTCACAGGCATCCACCCACCTTGGTCACAAACTTGTTCTCCTTCCAGAGCCGTGCCGAGGGCTCTTGGAAAATCTTCTTCACGGAGTTGGGTGGCCGGTAGGAGTCTGTGTAGGTGCTCACGGGGGTCTTGGTCTCTTGGGCGAAGAGGAACATGGTGCCGCGGGCCGCTGGGGAAGGATGCAGGGGGGGAATCCTTGCGGGTACCTCAGGTTCTGTGAAAGCCACATGGGGCTGGGAGCCATGGGGAGGGGGTGACGTCACCGGTGACATCATAGTGTGAGGAACTGGGGGATTTGGTGCCTTCTTGTCCTGCTGCTTCCATGGGGCTGCCTCGTGTTCTGGGCACGGACAGTCTGGCCGGCAGGAGCAGCCTTGCACCCAAATATTGGGCTTGGAACTAAAGTTGCACCGTGCTGCTAGAGGGACGCCCAGGGGTCTTAGGGATTCCCAGGTTAGTTGGAGACACCATCTCTTGTCAGTTGTGAGAATTTATTGAAGCTAAGAGGTTGTAGCAAAGCTAACAGTATAGAATAGCTGGAAATGTAACAGAACTGAAAACATCCTGGGTGGTGGAGCTCCTTGGTCAGGACTTGTCCATCGTGCGGTTGGTGGACAGTGTGGCCCTGGGCACTGGGGGTCTGGTGAGCAAACCCCTCTTCCATGCGCTGCACTGTCCCCAGGCCCACGCTTGCAAGAGGCAGGGGACAGACGCGGGCAGGGACCACCCCCCAGGTCTGCTGTTCTGGACGGGGTCCCCATTACGCTGCTCTCTCAGAGACCTCTTCTGCTCCTGGGCTCTGGCCCCGTAAAACTGCTGCCAGGCTCCCTGGGGACGGGCTGGACAGCCGGGACAGCAGAGCAGCCAGATGTGACTAATGCACCATTAAAGAAGAAACGAAGGAAAGAAACCGCTATTGATCTTCACACCCTGCAGGCCTCTCGCAAGCCCGCTCCGCTCAGCGTCAGCCCGATACCCTCCCGGAGGCCCTTCCCAGCTGGCAGTGTCCCCGGCAGCGTGGCAGCAGCACCGTGGGGCGCAGGAGGAGGAGAACGGGTTATTTTACCTGTTGGCATTGCGGAGATCACACAGTCTCTTGCTGCCTCTCTTACTCTTTGGAGGAAAGATGCTGCCCAGGGGCCAGGGCCGATTCCAACCCCATGTGTGTTCCCACTGCCACAGGGAGGAGTTGTTCCCAGACGCCGGGTTAGTCACGGCAGTTTTAATCATGCCACATGGACCAGCTCCACACCAGCTGCTTTTACTAGGCTCAGATAGGCTGTTTTTGAGCATTGCATGAAGAGTGGCCAGTCCAAGCCCCATTTCTTCACCACATGAGAGCCCCCTCCCACCTTTAGCAAATGTAACCGGCCATTTCAATTCCCAAACCTTGTGCTTAAGCATCTCCCTGGGTTCTGCTCCAGCTCTTTGCTCTGCCAGGGAGTCTCCCAGTGTGGGAAGAGGCAAAGCAGCGCCCGATCCGCAGCCCTCTCCGGCCCTTCTCCCACTCCCTGATTTCAGCATCGGCGACGAGCTGCAGTTCGTCCCCCCTCGTCCCTCCTTTCAGCCCGCTCCAGTGACACAGGCTGGCAGGACGTGTTTCATATGTATGCTTTTTAATATCATTAGTTCTGTTACACTACACACAACCAGTAACAATGATAAATACTGCAATGGAAATGTTAAAAAATATTATACATGTTTCATGTTTTTTTTTCAAAAAAACACATTTTTTTAAATAAATTAATGCATAAAACTGATGGTAGAAAAGAAAAAAAATCAAAAACCAAATAACCCAAAACAAACCACAACACAACTGATCTGTTTAAGGCAATACTCTACGCAGACAGGAACTGAAGTACAACAGTGTGCTACATGTTCTGAATGGGAAAGAAAAATTAAAACCTTTACCAGATGCAAATTGATGCTTCAGGAGTGAGAGAAAACCCACCCCAAAACCAGATAATAAAACCAATGGCCAAGTTAAGTGCGGCATTAATACACTCTGCATGTCAAATGATTAGCAGGTTCCTAACATGGACTAAGGTCAAGCTACAACAAATTTATCTTCCTAATTAAAAGGTTATTCAGGTCAAATCCTATGTTTAAACTCTACTTTGCATTTGGCTGTTTCAGCTATGTTTCACTATATGCAAGGACAATTGGAAATACTTCTCCAGCTCTGAGATTTACGCAAAGGTTGGGAGGTCTCTCCGCCTGAAAGACATTTTCATTAAACATATCCCAAAAGGATCTCGCTCCCAGCGACCCACAAATGCCTCCTGCCATCCCCTCCCCTGGGGCATCACATACCGCATGGTGAAAGGAGACATTGGAAACATTTACTTGGGTTTTGTTTTCTTCAAGCTGAGGACCCAAAGTGGAAGTTCAAGTTTGATCCGGACCTGTCTGCCCGTATCTGTGAACTAGTGCCAGCGACACAGTGGAAAGCACAGCCAGCTCTCTGCAGTAAGGGAGAAACCCCAAGGGCATCCAGCGCCTGGACACAGCCCTGGCATTAGCTATGAAAGTCAGTGTGAAGCTCCGTGCCCACCCGGACAGCCAGTCAACCCCAAGTATTAGTGCAGCCCTTAACTTGGCCACTGGGAGGGGGACAATGACTGTAATGCTAAAAACACCCTCCTCTCCCTGCAACAAGAACAGGGATGGCAGCCGCTTCCTGCCGGTTTCCCCGTAGGGCTCCCATGGGCTGCTGTGTGGACAAGAGGGACACTGCCAGGTCCCCCAGGAAGGTGCCTGCCTGCACGGTGCTTCCAGGGGGCAAAGAAGCCTCTTGCAACACAGAAGCTGTCAGTACGGCCCTGCTAGAGCACTCATGGAAGAGGCTGTGGAAAGAAGTCAAGTGAAGTTACTATAAATTATGACTTGCAATGGCCAACAGTTGTCTGGGCTGGCTGGGGTTGGGATGGGAGAGGGGGCCGTGGAACTGGGCTGAGAGCCGTTTTGGTACAGCTGCCTCTGCTGCTCATTATCAGTTCACAGGGAAAAAAAAGAGAAAAGACAATGGCTGCTTTGAGAAAAAAAAGGAGTGAAAGGAGGACGTGTGCAATATAACAAGGCTTGCGATTCTAGAACTAACCACTGGACACGGATACCGAAGTTTACCTGTGACAACTAGTTATATTTTTATTGTTGCTGCTGCTGCTCCCTCCCTTTTTTGACTGACTCTTCTTTTGGTTCTGCTTGGAAAGCTGTAGCTGTTGGGCACGATGGTCCACGCTGACTCCCACCCCAGTCCCGCACAGCACACAAGCTGTGACTCATCTGCAGGATGCAAAATGAGGCCTGGAAGCAGCGTGTTAGACACAGACTGTCGCTGCATGCAAGTGGCACCTGCTTTCAGAACCCTTCAGAAAGGGTGATTCATTTCCTTCTTTATTAAATTGAAGGTTCACTAACCCCAGTGGAAGGAGTAAAATTGACTAAAAATGTGCAAAAAAGGAAAAAAAATAATTTCTTAATTTTCTCCTCTGCAAAGACTTAATCCTTGGTACGAGTGTCTGTCTGTCTGCAGAACTACAGCCCTGGCAATGCTTCTGCTTGCTTTACAGCATGCTGCCCTGTTCAGCAAGGAGGTAGCTGAGAGACCTCCCACCCCACCTCTGCCGCAGGTCTCGGAGCCGTGAAGGCAGCAGCAGGAGCAGAGGGACAGGCCCTGGATCCCTGAGCACGGATCTGGACACAGCCCTCCTGCAGCGCTGACCCTGGAGGGGGAAGCTGGCCTGCTCTTACACTAATCCGGCTGACCTCAAAGCACACAGCCCTTCCCAGCACCCTTGGGCTACTCAGGTGTCTGAAGAGAAGGACCACAGGTCTGCTCTGCAGCTGCCCCATCGTCACGCGTGTTGGATCTCTTGCTGCTCTCATGTTTGCCTTTGATTCCTCTCTGGACAGAGGCAGCTGCAAGCTGGACACACCTGCTACCCCTGGCAGCTCTTCCACGCATGAAACTGAGCAAAGAAATCTATGAGCTGCGGAAGAAGAACAAGGTGATAGAAACCAGAAGGGCTGTTGTGAAGACAGCTCGCCCGATTTCTCCAGCTTTCACTGTGGGTCTTTATTGCATCTCTCATCAGATTTTATGCCTCCCAAATCATGTGGGTTTGAGAGGAGGGAGAACAAATGGAGTCCCAGCTTTTTTGGAAGCCGCCCAACCAGGACGGCAGAGGGTGGTGACCATGGAGAGCCGGATTTCTGGGTGAATTCATTCATGACAACTCAATGGGCAACTAGGGATGAAATGCTGCCCCAGGGTGCAACCATCTCTGCGGGTATTGGGACTTAACTCAGCATGACTGATTTTGTGACCTTTTCTTTTCTTGGTACCTGCTGTGCTGGCATCCAGGTAGGAGTTTGAGGCAGTCACGTGTCAATGGGGCCTTCTCTGTAGCTTCCCCTCCCCAGTGTAACCCCACTGCCTATATCACAACCTGCTGCTATGGAAATGGCTGCTTCCCGGACCAGGCACAGTCAGCAAGACATGCTCCTAGCAATGGCAAAGACAGCTTTTGCTGAGGCAGCTTTATTTTTGAGGAAAAGAAGGACTCGGACCCCTCACTAGTTTCTGCTGGCAGTTGGATGTGGGAAGCAGTGGGAAGAACTGCTCTCTGTGGCTGCAGGGAAAAGCTGCAAGCTTTGCAGAATGTGGATGCCTGCTCCTGTGAGAATCCTGCACCCTACCAGCCTGGCATCAATCTCTTATGGCTTCAACCCAGGTCATAACCGTTCCTTCATCCTAAGTTGCTGGGCCTTCTGCTTCAGGGTGTGCGTGTGGCTCTGTAACACAGGCAGGTTTCTCTGATGAGATGCGGCTCAAATTTGGGAGCAAACTCTTGCCCAGGAAAGCCTTGAAAGCAAGTGGCAGGGGAGCCCCCACCAGGGGAAGGACTTCTGTGTCTGCAACTCTTCAGATGTTTCTGAGGAGACATGAGCAGTTGAAAGGAAGGGTGCTCTGAAGCGTCAGCTCTGCAGGGCGATCAAGGTCAAAACCAGGGTAAATTCACAAGCAGCGTTTAGATGGCAAAGCTGATCTCCTAGGGAAGAGTGGCCATGCCCCAAGTGCACTTCCAGGAAGAACAGAAAGTGAAAGAACAGCCTGGAGAAAATTGCTTGTTTACACTACCAAATCACTACACGGATGTTAAAAAATAAGAGCATGAAATTGCCCTGCAAATATCACAAATGAGTCCTTTAATGCTCTCTTCCTTCCCATTAGTATTGACTATCTCAGTTGTAAATCCACTTGCCCTCTTAAATTCTTTAACTTGGCTAGCAGGGGATGGTGCTATTGGGCCATCAAATCTTCTTTCTGTGTTTCTTCTGGCAGCATGCACATCAGGAAGCCAGCTGTGCAAAAGCCAGCTGCCAAATAAGGGGAAACAAACCCTTGCCAAACATCTGCCCCAAAGCTCTCCAATCTCTCTATTAACCTCCACCCTGCAGCCTTCTGGCACAGACAGGAATCATCACAAGTGAGGAAACGGAGGGAGAGAGAGATGTATTGCTCTTCTTTTGTAATTCTTTGAAAATACCTGTAACATTTTCACAGGATCCTTTCTGCATCGTGCTTGCACAGCCATCCTACTGCTGGTGCCTGCCACACACTTGCCAACATCCATGCAGGGCGGGTGGCATCCTGACAGGGCAGGTTTCTCCCTCATGTGCAGAAGGGAATGGACATGGAGCAGGGATGTAACTTGCCTGAGGTTACAGCAAATGTACCAAGTACCAAGAGCAGAAAAGAACCCCAGACCACATTTCTGTGCTCTAAGAGTCCAACAGACTCTTCAGTTGAACTGTAGCTTTGGTGACAGCTCTGGTGTGTCCATCCCAAATCAAGCTTTGCTCTCTGCTGCTATCAGCACTGTACTGAGATAGATTAACTTGGACAACTGGGATCTGCCCCAGGCCAAGGCAGCACTTGGCAACCTTTCCAGTTACTGCCTGTTTTTCCCATCTGGTGCCCAGCTGGGGCCTTCCTTTCTTCAAAAGCATCTTCTTGCTTCTGTTCAGTCACGGGCAGGGTGCAGTGCTTTCCAAGCTTCCTGCACTCCTTTGTACAGCTTGCAGCCTGCTCTAAGGACATCCCGTACGGAGAGGAAAGGATTCTGCTCAGGATTTCACACAAATGTGTCAGCCAACGCACAGCTGAGCGGAGCACGTGCCTCTTTCTGGGAAAGGAGCTGGAGAGCCAAAGCAGAAGCAGCCCAGTCCATCCTGTCCGCGGGGAGCAGAGCTTCCTGGAGTCCCTTCTGAAGTGCAGCAGCAGGCTGGGCCACCTGCTTTTGCAGGCAAAAAAAAGACATCTGCGGGCAAGACAACCAAACAAGCGCGGCTGACCTAATGGCCAAACATACACATTGGGTGTGGGTATACAGAAATGTCAGAAATAATCCTGTGCTCTTCCAAAGGCTGGCATCAAGATATGTGTGATAAGGTATCTTAACAGATGAGCCTTTAGGATAGTTGTCTGTACATCAGCCTTTTTCCACACAAATCCTATAAAAAAAGCCAGCAGAAAAGCAGACTAGACCATGGCCCCTGGAGATCTCACTTAACACCAAGACATTCACCCTCAGCCTTCCTTAAGCACGGGTATCTGAAAATGGGGAACTGACAGACTGATAGCAGGATGAGTTGAGTGCTGAGACCCCATAGTCCAAGGTCAGCTCATGTTCAAGGGCAAAATAAAAAAGAAAAGATTCGCTTATACTCAGGTAATTTGGTGATTATAAATTATACAAGTTCTAAGAACAACAACAACAACAAAAACAGCTTGGTTTTAGGGGACATCAAATGCAAATTCTTTTGTGGAGGTCCAAGCATCAATATAAAACGTTATCCTATTTGCATGGTAATTTAGACATACAGTGATGCAGCCTTTCATGTTTGTTGTGCTCCTCCCCTTGCTATTCTGCAGAGCTTTGAACTAAAAATGGGGCCCGAGAAGACCATTTGAGTTAGTGCAGAGGCTGGAACGAGGGATAACTTGCTTTCTTGCAAGCAGGGGGCAGCCAGAAGAGTGCGCAGAAGCTCTGCAGGGTTTAGGGCTATATAACGGTATGACAGAAAGCTGGGGCTGCGCTCTTTGCTCATGCTTTCTCTGGGCCACGGCAGCACAGACTGACCAAAGGAGAGCAGGGCAGAATGGCCATGTATCTAGACACTTTCTCAGGGAGAGTCACCACAGCAGAACCTCCGCTGAGGGCACAAGGGCAAATGCCCAGCTGAAGCAAAAGGGTGAACATGAGACCAGAACGGGATGGTCAACCCTGTCTGCGGTTAATACGTCCTGCTGGGTTCACCATCGTATTCCACAGCGAGCCAACAAGCACACCCCATGTTAATAACCTGCTTAAGGGGCTGCAGATCAGAAGGGTCAGTGGTCAATTTTCTGTGATAGCCACATGTGCATTGCCTTAATTCATTCAGCCTTCCTGATAACAACCCTACACAGGTAACTACTTTTCCCCACCCTTTCTACTTTAATCCCCTAGTAAAATATATGAACACAAAGCATAGAGAGGAGAAGCCAAAAAGTTTCCATTTTATGGTCCTGTACTATCATGCCAAACCTGCTATTTGTGCAACCAACTCCTTCTGTGAGCAGGAAAAAACACTTGGCTGTGCTTCTGCTTTACTTGGGGAAAGCACTGAGTGTAGCTAATATTTAAACTCACCTCTTTCTGTCCTATACACAAAAGGGTAGTTTCCTTCCAGACCCCAAAGGGTTATGCTGAAAGCAGGTGCACATCACACAGTGCAAAGGGTTGGGGGAAACTGCAGGGTTGTGGGGTTGCTTCAGGGCACGTGGCAGGCAAAAAACAGAACCAGCAATAAGGGCAATAAAAGGACTTCATAGTGCTGCACTGGGCAAAGGTTTTTAGGGGAAGTCTGTCCTTCAGAGGGGAGGTGTAGCCTTGGAAGACTCAGTCTCAGCATGTCTTGCCCCATCTTTGCCTAACACAGAGATAATCTGACAGAGATCTGGGAGCCTGCAATCTGCCAAGGTTCACCCGTGTAAGCAGGACGCCTCGTTGCTCTAGCAATGCCAAAAATGCTCTAATCTTCGTGCAAAGGCTCTGCGGATTGTTGAGTTTGTGCAACCTGGCTCGAAGGGACAGACACTGACCCAGGAGGATAAATACGAGGAGGAGGTTGTGTGGTATTTACGCTGAATTGCACAACCCTGCTTTAGGACGAGGAACATTCACAAAGACCTGAGCGGGCCCCGTAGGATTTGATTTGAGCATGGGATTTCTGTTAAGTTTTGATCAGATTCTATACTTAAGAAAAAGACTTCTTAAGGAAGGCTTTTTTTTTCCCGTTTTATCTTTTCTCCCTAGCCTCTGAGGTGAGAGTTCTTCTCCTCTGTCAAGTCAACTTGATAATCTCACTCCTGAGCCAGCATTGGAGAGAAAGGCAGGCACGTGAAGGAAGAAGCCAAGAACTGGAGACCTGGTGGTCTGTGCTTCTTAAGAAACAATTTGGAAATATTCCCTCTTAGCATTAGCATGTGCTTACAAAGTGGGAGAAATGCAGCTAAGGAGCATTCTCAGAGCAGCTGGCAAGATAACTAGCACTTTTGCATGAGGAGGCAGATACACTTAGTAAACAACGCTGGCCAGTCCCCTCTGTTCCCTGGTAGGCAGCAAGGCCCCTGTTTTTGGAGGGGAGGAATCACTGCTTTAGTGGTTGGCCACAGCCAACTAGTGAATATGTCTGATCTTTTAATCATGCCATGGACAATACCGTGCCTTGCACTGCACAGTTAAAAATCCATTATGTTTAAAAATAAGTGTTTGCTTAATCACTAAGAGGACTTCTTACCCTGTATGCATTTCGAATAGATGATCTGCAATTCAGGCTCTTTCTTGTGATGCAAAGAAATTTTGAGAGAAAATTTCTATGGGAAACTTAAAACTGCACTTGTTGCCTTCACCAGGATCTAAAGCAAGCACAGAAGCAAGATGGGCAGTCCTTCCTGAAAGAGCAAGAAAACACACACTTGTGTCTTTGTCAAAGGTTTTCACCTCAGGGAAAAATGCCAGTTCAGCCAGAACCTGAGTCTCAAGTATTCTGAAGCCAACGGTTAAAGACTGACCAGAGAGAGAACACATTTCCTAATTCCAGAAATTAATTTGCATTAAAAGCGAATGGTTGGTGACCTAGCAATTCAGTCCAGCAACCTAATTTACCATGAGGTTTTCTGATTATCCCAGCACCAAATAAACACAATCATTCCATACACAGGAGAGTTCTCACACAAGCAAAACTTGGTCCAGAAGAGGGCAGAGATGGGATAAACAGCAGTTTCCTCCAATGGCTTTTTTTTTTTTTTTTGGAGCTGAATCTGTTCACAATCCCTTGTTGTGGAAAACCGCTAATGTCTGACACCACCACACAGATGCTTTCAGTGTTAACAAATCTCTTCTGTAGGAATGAAAAGACAGAGTATCAGTGGCTGAGTCCCATAAAATGTGTTTTCTTCAACTGCCTCTCTCTGTCCTGATCTTCAGACTGTACAACTCTAGTTCTGGTTTGGTGCAGGATTCATTTTTTTCTTATTTGAACAAAGTTTAACATTTTTGGAAGAATATGGGTCTCATGAGAATTAAGTATAGGCTGAAGTCTGTAAACATGACTGGGTTAAACTCCTCAGTATGTTACTCCTAGGCAAGGACTGAATTCCAGAAGAGCATGGATGGATTACAGATTGAATCTGATCTGATTGATGATAATTTCATGTGGAACTAAGGATAGATTGCATTGGTATGTGACATGACAGCTCTAGCTAGTACTGACTCAGAGTGAAATGCCACCTACTTGTTCCCTTTGCAACTGAAAGAATTGTGTTATGTTACTCCTGGCTAGACCTGCCATAATATTGGATGCCCTACTCCGTTCCCCTTCCTGTGCCCTGATTATGGAATAATCTTGGTTGACACAAACTGATCAGGTTTAGTGAATGAATTAAGAATTGACCTCCTCCTTTGGTTAAAAGTACCTGGCATCTCAGACTCAGCCCTGATCTTGCAAATGGATTGGTTTTGGGGGTAGGATTACCTGGAGCCTCATCTGATCCTTCCCATTCTGGAAGAGACACCTTCCATCTCCAGTGCCTACCTAGAAGGTGTCTTCAGGCCCTTCTGCATTCATTCTCCAGACCAGTCAGTTCTGCCAGGCACTGCCTGGCACATTGAGCAACTTCAGCTTCGTTTAACCATAGCTTAAAATAACTCATCAACCAATCATAAAATGGATTTTTTGGTTTCTCCTGGCTCCATGAACACAAAGAGGTGCACGTCCTACCATAGGAGGAAGCAATGGCTGTTAAATTTTACAATTATAGTGGAAAGCACTGATCACAGCCTGCTGGCCTCACTACTGGATGTGACAGGCAGTGGAGGAGGTGGCTTGGCAACACATGCAGGTAGGGTTGACCGATTTAGGGGGGATTAGGTCGAGGTCCTCGTCGTCTGGTATCTCATCTAACCGGTATCCATCCTTTAGCAGCTGGATGTTCAAGTCTTGGTTGATCTGCTACAGACAAAGAGACAAACAGTCAAATACTTGAGACTTTTTCCTTCTGACAGGTCAGAAGTGCAGGGAGGTCACTTATTCCCGAATACCTATCATTTGGGAATGTCCTGCCAATAAAAGAGTGCCAAGTTTTGAAGCCAGTTGAGGACTCCTCCTGACGGTCTCATTTCTTCCAGAATAGGAATATGTACAAAGTGAGATATTCCAGAGCAGCTGCAGTTTATTAATACGCTATTTTATTCTGGAATATGGTTTCGATGAAGATGAGTCCTGATAACAGCACTGATAATAAACAGACTTGCAGCAGGACAACCCTTCCCACCAGTCCAGGGCACTGAAATAGTTGCAAGGGGATAGAGTCATTGCTGGTAATACTTGGTTCTTTGTAGATTCAGATTCAAGAGCTGTTTAGCCGGACCTGAACGAAAAAATGCTTTGCATGATGGCCTAGAAATGGCCAGATCATTTGATCTGCTCCCTGCTCTTGGCCATTTCTCAAAGTTTCAATGGTATTTTGCCCAAAGAAAGGATGCAAGGGGGAAGAGCTCCTAGGGGCTTGTGTGCAGAACGGCCGCTCAGCACCCTGGAGGTACAATCTGATCCTGTAGAAACAGTAGCCAGAGGATGAGCAACTAACTTGCTAGAGGACTTGGGAATATATTCAGAGACAACAGCGGAGAATTGACAAGCCTTAACTTCCTGCCTTTTCTCCTGGAACGGGCAAGAGTTCGTGATTGCAAGACCTCTCTGAGAGTTCTGTCTGCTCTATGTTGGGCGACCCTGATACTCGGGGGAACTGGAAACAACTGCATGTCCACAGAGCCCCTGTTTGTGTTCCTGGCACGTCGACAGTTGCTGAGCTGCCATGACCAGCAAGCTAATGCTTTTGCATGGGCCAAAACTGCAGGCTGGGCAGAACTGTGAAAAGCTAAAGGCAGCTGTGAAAACAGCAGGCAAATTTGTGCCTGTGCCACAGCAGTGAGGAAAGGGAGCCAACTAGATCACTGAGGAAGAAAGAAGCACGAAATAGTTTTTGCCACAGCCCCTTCCAGATTCACATAGTTTATACCACTGCCAAACTGCCTGTGCAGCCCTTTCTGGCTGGAAAAGGCTACTCTAAGCCCTTGCAGTCTGCTCTAACATTAGCATCTGTGGCAAGCATGGCAGGAGAGAGTATAGCTCACCTCAGCTGATGAGTATCCCGAAGAAGAATATCTGGACATGTCAAAGTCATCATCACTGCAGGAAGGACAACACATAGCAAAGAAGGAAACAATTAAAGATTTGTATTCCTCTGTTACTCCTATCTTGTACCAGGAAGTGCTCCAGGCACACAGAAGTTATACCAAGGTGGTTTGAATATCAACCTTCCATCTGTGAATCTCAGACCTTTTCATAAAATGCTCTTAAATCATGTCTCTTCCTACTTGTTCCTTAAGAGACTAGTGCCATGCCCAAGGGCAAGGAAGAGTGCAAGTGCTCTGCAAGAAAGGGTTCAGCACAGGTCCAAGGAGGAGTTAGCCTCAATGTTACACTCTAGCATGGAAATCTGCTGTCGCTGTAACATAATCATCTTATTAACACTTGGCATACCTGTCCGTATCCAGGGCTACCAGTGGCTTCTCGTCTGGACTCTGGTCTAGTGATGAATAGCCTTTATTGGGAACGACGAGCCTGAAATAATTAAATGTTGTCCATTAACCACACGGTAAAAATCAATACCATACATAGTCTAGGGCAAAGCCATATGACAGTGAGGCTTTCCTTGTATCACTTTTCTACAAGTCCACTCTCACTGGTGAAGATTTTACATGGGTACAACTCGGGGGAAATAAGTTGTGTCTCTGGGAACTCGGGGCAATTCCACCAGATTGGATGCTGAACATACCTTGGGAACACATTCCTCTCTGGAAGTCAAAACATTTGGGACACTCCATGCTTCATTCTGGTGAAGCTGCCTGGCCAGCATTGCCTGTCACATCGGATTGCTCCTTTTTGTTTTGTGTTTCCTAGCACTGAGTAAGTGACACTAGCCGGCAAGTAAATGGGAGAAGGAGGCTATGGGAAGGCAGTGGCTTGGTACTCCTGCTATTCAAAATCAGGGATTTGGCCATTTGGTCTGAAACTCTCCCCATCCCCTGCAGCAAAATACTTCTGAGCTGTCACTCCTAAATTTAGTAATATCAGAAAGATGAACTGCTGGGTGCAGCTAAGAGCCCACTCAGATTAGCACTTTTTAAATCCCATTATTTTATAATGACCCTCAGTTCATCAGAAGCGTTGCAAAGCTGACTATGAGTGTGCACCTTTAATTGCCTAAGAGCATAATGTAATGGAATATAGACTTGGGAGCTTCTAGGAAAAGAAAAATGCATTATTTCAGTGGTATCCAGCTCACAACACAGAACTCTTCTTTCATCTATAAAACTGCACAAGGACTTTGGTTCACATTTAAAATAAGATCAAACAAAATGGGAAAATGAAGCAAGAGTCTGTGTTCAGTGGGTGGGAACAGTAAGAGTAGGATGAACATCTTATTCAGTGATTACCTAAAATTTTCTTCTAAATGAATGACTGGTCTTTAATGACATAAAATAGTGCAGAAGGGCTTCAGTAAGAGTTTGGGAAATACATTCCTGGAGACAATGTATCCCATCCACGCTCCGACTGCTCTCTATTCAGATGCAATACTCTTCAGCTGCAACTCCCAAAATATTAGGAAGCTTTTTGTTACAACTTATATAAACGCCTGCCAAGCACTGAAAATTGGAAAATGTCAGGGAGAGAAGAAAATAGTTAACATCAAAGCAGGTGTACAGGCCCATTACTAGTTGCATGCGCTTACTGTGCTCATTGAAACTCAAGATTAAAAATTTTATTTTAAAATGCATACATAATTTCCCACCTCCGGTATCAGAGAACTGTGGAAAATGGCATCCACTTACAAAATTCAATACCATTCCCACAGCATTCAGAGTCCTTCTAATCCTAAAGCAATTAGGATGGAAGCCAAGAAGCAGAGATATCTGGAACGAGTGACTGAAGCTGTGATCTGGCAGAGGCAGCCTGCCTGCAGGGATGTCACAGGTACTGACTTCCATGGTCATCCTCTGGTTTTCAAGTCACATTTTCAAATACATTCACCGGCAGTAGTTACTATGTCTTGAATAAACAAATCAGTATCAGGAAATCTGGGAGAAGAGCCCTTTGGGTGCAATTCACTTGATCAAAAAAAGTCACTGTATCTTTTTGTTGAAAAATTACTTTTCTTTTCTTAAACATACTTTTTTTTTTCTGCAAAAGACAGAATTTGTGACACTATCTTTGTTCCTTATCTAAGTCCTTCCCTCACATCCTGTCCTCATTCTTGGTTCCCACTGCCCTTACAACAAAGCTGGGTTTCATTCGTATCTGCTTTCATCAGCAGGTGGTCTAGCATAAACTTCTTGTCTAGATGTTTTTGGTTACCTAACATGAATTCTCTTATGACAAAATCTCAGTTCAACTCATGTGCTGAGTGGACTACAGAGACAAGATAGTCAATCCACTGTAACAGAAAAACATAGGCCAGAGTCTGGAATGTGATTGGATAGAGGCAAAGGGATGAATGCTACCAGTCAGCTACAGGAGAGAGGCTGCTGATCCCTTAACAACGTCACGCTGCTGGTCTACATGGAATGAGCTGTTCTCCCAGATCAGTTCCTAATGGGCAGGTGCTCAGCTTGCAGAGGGCTGCATCGATGCTGGGATTTCTGTCAGCCTCTCTAGTGGTGTGGAAGTGGGACGGATGATGCTGCGGGTTCTGCAGCGAGTGTGCCAGAACCACACCAGCCATGTTCACCTTTAGTTTGGTCTTGGGAGGGCTGGACACATTATGCGTCCAGATCCTTTCACCTTTGAGGCTGCTATACCCTCACCCCAGGAAAAGGCAGAATGGTGAAGGAATCTGGTACTAGATGCCAGATGTCAGGGGTTCAGACAGGTAATACAGAGGAACCAAAACTCAGGGGAGGAGGAGGAGGTGGAGGGGGGCTAAGGGGAGTCAATGTAGACTGAGTGAAAGAAAACATACTTGATGAGAAAGGCAGACTATTAAAGAGGGGGATAGACTTGTTTTTTTTTCCTCCTGAGAGACTAGAAGTCAATGGATCAGACTTAAAAAACAGCTACAAGCCCTGTACTCCCACTGGAGTATTTCCCACTGGACTGCAACCTTTATATTGTGAAAGCAAGCTATTTGAAAGGTTTGTAGGCATTTATGCCTCCCTGAGGCTGTCCATGGCAAGACAGATTGAACCACGCTGAGGTATTGCTTGGGGCTCTGCCCATGGTGTTGCTTGGCTCACAGAAAGCCAAGGGATGGAGAAACGGACCAGCGAGGCATCGTGCCAGACATCTTCCAGCTGCATGGGAACAACAGAACTTGGCTATATCTGCTACCAAAGCAGCGTCTGCAAACCTCTGCTTTGGGACTCCAGAGGATGCTTCTGAAAGCTCTGTGAAGAGTAACTAAGAAAAGCAGGACTTCTGCCTGAAGGCTGAACTCAGTTGTGGACGGGTCCACATGCCCCTTCAACAGTGTTCAGGTACAAATGCAGTAAGACTGAACTGGCTGTTCCAAAGCTTTTGGCGTGGAGTATCAGTCCTTTGCCTCTCCCCACCCAAATTGCTCTTCTTCCCATCTACAGCTCTTAAACAGCAGCATCTCCTGCAGAAGTCAGGAATTTTACAGGTAGGCCTGTATTTATCTCACCTTCTCTCCCTTGCCATCTCTGCCTGCTGATTTCAGTGTTTCTACATCTCTCAAGCAGCAAATCTGCCACCACTCCTCTTGGGAAGCTAGTGTGCAGCCTCTTGCCAAAAGAATCCAAGTTTTTGTCCATACTCAGCTTGTATTTGGAAGACAATGAGGAGCAGTGGGCATGGAAAACTCAGCTGTCGGTTTCTTACATTTACTGAATTTATTTTTTCCAGTAAGGGACTGGCTCCTTTGTATGGCCTTGACTTCCAAACGCAGAGCGCTGAGCAATGCGACGTATTCCACCAACATCACAGGGACTTACAAACAAAACTTGACAAAGTCTTGGCATGATTTATGGCTGCTATTGTGGCTTGGGGAATTACTTTGAACAAGGAACCTCATCTGTTGGATGTGTTGCATACAGAGAGGCTCTGACTTGCAGCTCCATACTTAATGTATGGTAATCCATGCAATTTTCTTATTCATCAGTAAACATCCAGCTTTCATGCAGATTCTGCTGTCATTTTAAGTGAGGACCACTATTAAAAACTGTCACCTTTCTTACAACATGCAAAGTGTGCCCTCCTGTGGACACAGGAGGGTTGCTGCCTCTTGTATGTCCATAAGTGATATGCTATTGCATTGAAGCTTGCTTGGAAAAAAAATTGAAACTAGCTAATTTCAGCCAAGAACTTAAATTTTGTATCCAATGGTCTGTAGCACAGCCTGATACTGTCACAGAGAGATGTGCCAAAGCAGCTCTTGCAAAGTACGACTCTGCTGTTCAAAGTGCAGGGGAGATATATAACAAAACACATGGAGATGTATTATTCACAAGCCTTTGTAAAGTCAATCGGTGTGGGGAAGGGGTTATTTTCACAACAGAACAGAAGATCTATTGGGATAAAAGCAGCCAAGACAGAACTGAGCTCTAAACATGAGCAGCTACATGAAGCAGCACTGCACATTCTCCTGCTGCTCAGATTACGTGGGACAGACGACTCAAAAAGATGCAAGACAACGAGACTGCCCACATCCTGGCTGGGCTGCCTCTGCCCTCCTGCAGGCTGTATTGTCGCTGGACCTTTATTTATCCGTTTCCTTGCTCTCCCTGGGGATGACATGGAGCACAACACGGAGCATTTGGGCCCACCAGCTCTGGGAAGGGCTGTCGCTGCGTGCGGTGTGTTTGGTGACTGGCACGTGGCAATGAGCATCGTCTCTGCCCGATAGTGAGGTCCCTGGGGATGGCTGCGCAGAGCCGTGCAGGGTCCTTCCTGGCCCCTTACCTTGTTCGTGCCATCACGTTGTTCTTCTTGGGCTGCTGGTTAACTGGGCTTCCCATGTTGCCGTTCTTCAGGGAGCCCTTCCGAGCCACGCTCCCACTGCTCCTCTGCAGATGGGCCACAAAGGGAAGAGGCAGAATTAGGGCAACAGGCGAGATGGCCACCATAAGGAAAGCTGGATCTGACGACGCAAAAGGCAGGGCAGAATTAATGAGCTCTGGGATCAGAGCTTTCCACCTCCCAGGCAGGAACCTCGCAAGGGCCCCGCTCCCTCAAGGGGATGAGGGACACATGAACATGGCTGGAGGCAAACAGAGCCAAGCTGGATGAGAGCCATGATGGCTCCAGAAGTCCTGCAGCAACACTAGCCTTGTACCAGGCTAAGGCTAGGATACTCTGACCCCATATCCCATAGCAGAAAATAGTTATCTCCCCTGTTTCTCCTTCTGGCAGCCTGCGGTGTCCTCGGAGGATCCTCCTTTTTTATCTCACACGGATTCATAAATCCTGGGGGCTTTATTTATTTTTTTTTAAAAAAGGAATGAAACATTTGGAGCTCTATTTTTAAGCAGCATAAAATTTGTTTAATCTTCAGAGCATGTTCTAGTTGCCAGTGAGATGTAACCTTAAAACTGACAGTAGGTGGAGGGCTTTTTGGGTGTTCACTGCAAGAGGGGATTTAAATCAGATTTTCACTGAGGACAGCCTACTTCTTCCTAATACCTTTGCAGCACAGGAACACAACTAGAATTCAGGCCTGAAAGCCCCAAAGCCTAAGGCTGTTGAGGATTTGCAATCTTTGCGTTGTACTAACACATCTCTGCCTCCAGCAGGGATGACAGCCCATGTACGACAGGTTGCCATGTAAGCATTAAAAAACCCAGTGCCTGGAAAATCTTACGCAGTAGACACAGAATGATGCACAGGGTATTTTTCATCCTCTGCTTTGCAGAGCTTATCCTGAGTGCAAGACAGCTGAATGGCAGATGGGTAGAATACAAAGGATGATCTCCCTATATTTTCCCCCCTTTTCTTCCTGTCTGTTTTGATATCCAATTTTCCATTCATTTTCCTTCCTGATTTCTTTGGGGAAATTAGTTGGGCTGAGCTGGCACAAAGGTGAGCTGACTGCCCCCGTCTCACCCTGTAGGTGAGGCTGAGGAAGGTAAGGGCCCAGTTAAACAGAATTCTCCATAGTGTGAGAAAATGCTGGAAAATATTCTTGTGCCATGCCTGAATAGCAAGAAATTACCAGACTGCTGCCTGGGGAACCTGAATAGTGAATTTGTTCTGATTCTGCATCCCCTGTGGTGTGTGGAATGTGTTTATATACATACTTACATGTTATTTTGTCCTGCAGAATTTTTTACTTCCTTTGTGGGAAAAGCATCTGTTATTTGTCTTAGGAGAGCTGCAAGCTTGCAAGAGCAAGATAGGCAAACTCTGCCCTTTCCACAAAGATAAGTGTAGGGGAGTGCATGTCCAAAGTCTCATTTTTTTTCAGGGACAAATAACCAGTGGAGATTCCTAGATATTGTGGTGCTGAGCACGGCTGAGGAGCCTGCAGAGAAGAGCACACACTCATATGAGCCATGTCCAGTCCTGCTTCTGCTGACAGCAGGTGTGAACAAATGCTCATTGAAGCTGCCAGGGAAAGGATCAGGCTAATAACTCCTCCTGGCGTGAGCTGCAAAGAGACTGATACAGGATTGAAGATAAAACCTTAAATCAAGGTAATAGCTCTTGCCTGTAACTTGCAAATGCATTGGTTGTGTTTGTTCCCAGAATAAAGGCCTGGTATTTCTCAGGCCACACGAATTCTGCTGTTTAGTTGTAGTGAGATGAAGCATGGTTTTTGACCAGACTTTTGACACCGTCTCTCACAACATCCTTCTGGGCAAGCTCCGGCAGTGTTGGATACATGAGTGCACAGTGAGGTGGATTAGGAACTGGCTGGATGGCAGAGCTCAGAGGGTGGTGATCAGCGGTGCAGAGTCTAGTTGGAGGCCTGTAGCTAGCGGGGTCCCCCAGGGGTCAGTCCTTGGTCCAGTCCTGTTCAATTTATTCATCAATGACCTGGATGAAGGCACAGAGTGCTCCCTCAGCAAGTTTGCTGATGATACCAAACCGGGAGGAGTAGCTGATACCCCAGAGGGCTGCGCTGCCATCCAGAGGGACCTGGACACACTGGACAACTGGG
>NW_010587974.1:27798-42238 GCF_000705375.1 Tinamus guttatus
AGGAATGAAAAGGGTCTGTCTGCCGCCAGCTCTCTGCTCTGAATACAGAGAACCTCGTTTAAAGATAATATGCACGGAGGCCCAATGGGGATTATTCAGATCAGTCTTTTGGAAATATGATTGTTTTACCTAGTTTCAGAAAAGAGTCTTCACATGTAGGCACAGGTTAGATTACTAAATCATCCAGCTACCAACTTGCGTCAGTTCTGCAAGTCGCAGTATTTTTATCTGAAGTATCTCATTTTCCCTGACCCACCACACATGGGGAAATTAGTGAACTATGTCTAATTGTGAGAATTGATTAGCAAGAGTAGGCAGATAAATCTGTGCTCAAAGGTCCCTCTTGGACCAGTGTATTAAGCACCTTTGTAGCTGCATTTCTTTATGTTTTGCTGATCTGGCTGCTATTCTGTTCCCTTGGCACTGCTGAGAGCTGGCACAAACATAGATGGGCTCTGTGTCATTTTAAGCTACCCTGAGGGTCTGACCAGACAGAACTGGTATAAAATCCATGGAATAAAAGGACTACGTTTCCATCCTCCTGGAGGTACATGAGGTTGCAGTTCTTTTAACTTCTAGTATAGAATATATCATTTCTCTCTGTGTAAATATAGAAGGCACTGCAACAAGAAGTCAGTGCATTATGTACACAGTAACGTGGACCTAATTCTTGGGAAGACAAGGGGCTGGAAACGCTCTCACCTAAAACACTGCATGCACAAGTTCCAGAGAGGTTTCTTTATGGCCAGGCTCATTTTACTGTTCATGTTGCTCTTCAGAAAGTAGGCACTGAGCTGCAGTGCCAGGCCACTCCTAAGCACAGAGGAGCACAGGAAAATGATTGCTCCAGACTGGATCAAAACTGTAACCTACTTAGGCCGCCCAGAAGTGGCTTTATGCTCCAGCAACATGTCTATGTCCTGGATGAGAGCAGCCCCTGGGCCCTAGGCACACAGTGGTCCATCCTCAAAGCTCTGATCTTCTTATAATCACTGAAAGAAATGATTTTTCTCTTTAGATCCATGATGGGGCTTTGGCGTGTAGGAGAGCTGGGCATGCAGTGCGATTAGCAAACTAGCAAAGAGAACTTCAGCAAAAGAATTTACTATTAGTATTTACAAAGCATTTTGTAAAACTGAAAAGTATAAATTGCATCAGTTTTATTTAAATTTATTTTTCTTCTTTAACATTTACCTTCTCAGAATGATTTATTCGGTATCTTAAAGTATTTTTGAAAGGATATGTTTCCTACCAGCCAGAACAGCAAAGCTGGATATCCAGATGAGTGTTTGCAACCTATCAAGACTAGCTAAAAAGTTTAAATTTATAAACCGAAATCCACAAAACATAATACACAAATTAGAGCTATTCTCTCCCTTGACATATTTTAAAGGGCTAGAAAACCAAAATAATCTAAAAAAAACTTCTGCAGATGTGCACTCACCATTTCTATTCAAGTGAACACAGGTTTAAGAAAAACCTTTTTGCTCAGGCTCAGCCTGCTCTATGGTGTATCAGATAGAAAAGAAGGAAAAAAATAGTGTTGTCCATTAAATGAAATTTAGCTCTATCAATAACAGATTTTTTCATATAAAGCATCTCCTCTGCTAACAGCACTGTAATAATCTAGCAGATGAACAGACTTAATATTAGTGCCCACCAGATTTGTTATGTGACAGGTCCTGATGTTCTACAAAGAAGCATAAGGCAACCAGCACATATAGTAAGCATGGTGTGCATTAAGAGAATAATGCACAGCTAGCAAAAACTTGCTTAGCCAAAAGATTTTAGGAAATATTTATAGCCTCCAGTTACAGAGATCAATGTGTAGAGCACATTTGTATAAAAAACACTTGAATGGAGCCTGACATAAGTGAGTTTGAACTGTGTACACACTTAGCCAAATTTACATGCTTATATGAGTCTAAACTACATAAAAAATAATAGGTCTATGTCAGAGAGCACGAATTTTATAGCCTATAATAATTATAGATTTGTTTTTGAAATGTAGCTGGGGAAGATTTCACTGGCTGGCAGATACTACTGCTTGGAATGACTTGTTGCATCCTCGTAGTAGCCAAAACAAACAAGGACTCAAGTGGTAACGCTGCAGGCAGCATGTGGGCTTGCAAGGCATCTCACAGGGCCCTGACTCCAGCATCCTGCTTGGAAAGGACCTTTAGACTTTTCCTGTCACTGCCAATGACACTGCCACATTTCTGGCCTTGATTTAACAGCAAAAAATCAAATACTTGAATCATTGAGCTTTGTCATCTGCTGCACAGGGTTTCTACAACCCTATGCATTACAAACAAAATTGCGCATTTTCTACCTAAAAAAAAGGAAGGTAGATGGTATAAACCAGGCTGGTTAACATACTGAATGGATGCTCCTCATTTCCTCATGCTTTCACTTTGCAGTATGGGAACTTTACTTTCTTTCTTGGGAAAGGCAGAGGGTTATTAACTTAACCGTGCTGCCATACAGATACTTTACTTGCTAAAGGGAGGCTTTCAGGCATAGTTTCATTAGCCAGATCACCCGTTTCCTACGTGTCTTTGTGGGAGGACAGGATGTGCACTGCCCAGGGTGCTTCTTCCTGCTATTCTGTTTATCGGCCTGAGTGCCTCGTCCTTGGAAAAGCAGCAGCTCAGCTAGGGAGCCTTCTGGCACGGCTGGCCTGCTCCGTAACAGGATTACTGCCCTGATCCCTCTGTTAGCGAGATTCCCATTGTCTGGGAATTTGACAAGCAGCCTTGGAGTGCTCTTAGTTATTTAATAAGTTTATGATTAACCAATCTGCTGATTAAGCTTTCGTTAACTCGGCTGGCGGCTGTTCTATTTCAGGGGAATATCGACCCCTGATTTATCACACTTGCTCCTGGGACAGGAGAGGATCGTGGTGGGAGCCCCTCTGTGCAGCCCAGCACGACGCTGCCCTCCCTCGCTGGGCAAGTACCTGTGAGCACCGGCTGGGCAACATGCGGGGTCACCAGGGCATGGTGGCCCCTGGGGACTGCTCGGGATAACAGCCTGGTATTTATACTCGGTGCAGATAAATTACTCCTGTTTCTCTCTTTTGACCTCCTGCCAGACAGTGTGGAGGGGGGGTGGCAGCCACAGTTTATCTAGGGCAGCTGAAGACCTCACAAGCTTGTTTTCAAAGAGTCTAGCTTGTCGTTTTTACATCCATGTTGCTCTCACATGGATTTGGTTAGCTGGCCCTCCTCAAGGCAGACATGGAAATCCCTTTCCTTTTCCTCCTCGCAGAGGGCTCAGAGTAAGCTCCTGGCTTCATTTCTGGCTTTCCAGCCTTTGCTGCATGCTCTGAAGGATGGGGCCAGCCAGGTGCTGCGATCTGCTCCATGTGCAGTGCCCTGCAGGGCTCTACAGCCTTCCCCTTCCATCTCTGACCCTGCACTGGAGGAGAAAACAGAACTGGCTCAGGAATTTGTCCCAGACTACCCGCATCTTCAAGGGACCCGCTGAATCCTTTCTCAGGCAGGGCTGCTATCCACCAGTGTTAGGGACGAAGGCTTTGGGAGCTGCCTTTTTTTCCACATCTCAGAAGGGATTGGGAAAATACAGCCATGCCTTGGATGGTGGAGGGAAACAGGACTGTCCAGAGAAAGCTGATGTCCCCATGAAATCCCTGAGAAAGAGGCCCGAAAGACAAGATGAGAGGAGCCTCCTTGGCCCACGCTTGCTGGCTGCAGCTGTTTTAGTGCCTGAGGGGAAGGAGAGCAGGGGGATTAGGACCGTCATCCCAAAACAGAGAGCTTCAGGGCTGAGAATCAGAGGGGAGTGCTGCTGAGCTGAGGCCATTGTTAGGGATGCTGCAGTGCTGGTGGCAGGGGGAGATCAAAGGGGTTCGTGAACCAGTGCAGAAGATAACAACACTGCACAGATGATGAACAAAAGATGAAGATAGCTCCTATTATATAAACATGTCAATGAATTTAGGATTTTACCAATAGCTTAATGCTGATGTGTTTAATTTTATTTCTAGCATGAGGAGAGCGCATAAGAGAGCGATGCTGGGGAGCGGCTGGAGGGCTCGCCCGGGGCCGGGGTCGTGGCAAAACCCTCCTGGTGCCGCTTGCTGCTGGTGTCTGCGCTGTGGCTGCCGCTCACGGCCAGGCACCGCGGACAACCCGACCCAGAGAGACGCACAGCTAACCCGAGCAAGGCCTAACGCTGCTCGGGGACTGCCAAAGGGAGCCTCAGGAAAGGAGGGGAAGACTGGGCTCTCAATGTCAGGCCCTTCGTCTCACCACATTCCTAACCTTATTTGCACAGATTCCGCTTCTTTCCCTGTTTCAGGAGGAATTTCTCTTTCTCGTCTCCCTTAGGGGCCTGAAGAGGCCCCACTGATTGGCAAATGAACTCACCTCCTCCAAAAAGCAAGCAGGGGAGGTGTCTGGCGCTGCCTCCCAGCTGTGCCCGCTCCACCACAGCACTAAATGAGACTGCTCATAAGGCTGCAGCCGCCGGCTCCCCGCTACCTGACCCGCGCTCCTGCGTGACCCAGCGAGGCTGAAACCGTGGCAGACCGACAGTTTTACCTCCCTCTCTGATAGCCAGCCATATTCACTGAAAGGAGGAAAAATACCAGCCTGGATTTGTTTATCAAAAGATCATTAGCTAAGAATTTTCTGTACTACTTCTGAGACAAAAACAAGGACGCAAACAAATGCAATACAGAGATTACTGTGATTTCTGTGTCCTTCAAATGCTGTGGCCAGGTTTGCGGTGGGAAACGAGCACGTGTGTTCAGCCCTGCTTGGCACAATTTATGAGCTTAAAATTGTCGACTGCAAATAAACATAAGGTTTACTGTGGTATAGCTGCGTGTTTGGCTGCCTGACTGGAGCTGGAAGTGAAACCAGAGTTCTAAGAGAAGAAATAAAAAAGGAGAGTGCCTCAGCAAGTAAAAGGTTTTATTGCAGTAGCACTAAGGAACTAATGAGTGTGTGTATAGGACACAGTTCCCTGCCTGAGGAAATTAAGACAGAAAACAGACTGTACGTAAGCAGTGCAGGCAGCTAAAATCATAGCTGCTTCAGTGATGTACAGCTCTTGTTTAATCTAGCTTAACTTTGAATAACATTCCAATAATTAAGATTTACAACAGGTTTTAATTTTTACATAAAGCTACTTAAGCATGGAGAAAGCAGGTAGAATTTAATGGTGAAAAAGTGGTATGATAAAGGCCACCTTTTCTGTTAAGAAATGTTCAGTTTTGCCAGAGTTGGTGCTAATTACAATCCCTTTTAAAAGGACCTCATAGTAAATGACCTGCCTGTCCTTCAACCAGGTGGATAGGTGCTGGAGGGAAGGGAAGGGAAGGGGAAGGGAAGGGAAGGGAAGGGAAGGGAAGGGAAGGGAAGGGAAGGGAAGGGAAAGGAAGGGGAAGGGGAAGGAAGGGGAAGGAAGGGGAAGGGGAAGGGGAAGGGGACACAGCAGCAGGAAGAAGCTGGTTAAGTACCACATATCTACTGGTGGATTGGGGCAACTGGATGTGCAAGGAACAAAACTCTGCAGACTGTAATTTAGAGCAGAAGAAATGAGAAGCCAGGCACTATCGTCTCAAGGCATGGTGGTGTTTGAGAGAGTCTTTGCTGAGATACAAGCACGTTGAGTTTGTTTGGTAAACTTTTTTTTAAAAAAAATTTGCTTGCTCATAATTTGTTTTAAATCAAGAACAGACATTTCCATTACCAACCAACCGCATGCAGGGCTAATAATATGAATGATCATCTTTCTTTTTGTCTCATTATTTCTTTCTGTGCAAGTATCAGCAATTTCAAGTGATACTGCTGCTCAAATTACCCTAGGGACCAAAAGTTAGAGTAACAGCATTAGCTCTCTAGGTGAGAACTCCAATGTGAAATTCTCTCTGAACGCACAGGCTGGAGCATCTGCAGGAGACAGTCAGGGAATGAGGTATCAGTTACCCTGGGGGATGAAGTCCAAGGAAATGCAGGGAGGATGAAGCAGCCACACACACACAGTGTTCAATAACTCTCTGAAGAGCTATTCTTTCTCGCACAAAATATGCTGGAGAGAGCCTGGCTTTTGCCAAGATCCAAACAGAAATCGCCTTAGCATCTAGGTCTCCTGACAGTCTCTCAACCCCAGTGATTCTGGCTCACGCAGCACTTTGAGAGGACTGGGAACAGCTGTGAGCAGACAGAAAGGGTGGCAGAAAACACTCTCTGCTTCAGCTGGCCTTTGTGGCTGCTAACAGCTGCACTTGCGAGGTGAACGGAAGGGCAGTGCCAGGCTGCGGGGAACAGAACTGCCTTGACTTTGCTCTGATTCAGCACCATGAGAGATGCAGAGGAAGCGCAGGGATTGACAGCCTTGTCCTTACCAGGGACCACTCTGGAGCAAAAATTTTGGAGCTGCGGGGGCGATGTGTGTGTGGGGAACGGGAGAGGAAGAACCATGATTTCCCAGTCACCCACTACCTAATGCAGTGAAGTCTGCTGAATGAGGAGATGCTCCTTGGCAGGTAGCGCACAGACGAAAAAAACAGTGAGGGGAGCAAGAAAAACAACAAGCTGCCGTTTTTCTGTCTCTGCATCTATTCCCCAGGCACCTTAGGTCATGCTGGCTCAGTGGCAGCAACAAGGTTTCCTCTGCCAGTTACCTACATGGGACAGCAGAGCCAGCTGCACCTCTCCTGGCCACACTGACAGTGTTTGGAGGGCAACATCTCTGCGACAGCCCCCGCTGGGAAAGAAACCGACAGCCTCTGCCCTTCCACATCCTTCCAAAGAGCACAGTATCAGGGGACAGAAAGTCTTTTCTCCTGTGAACTGAATCAATTTGAGGCTTAAAGACAGCGGACTGGAACAAATGTGAGCCCCAGCAAGGTGCCTCTGTTCTGTCCATGCTGGTGCTGGTGTTTTGCAGCAGCGTGTCGCTTGCTGCTCCGGGCTGATTCTCCTCTGGGGCAGGGTGACAGCTTTAGATTTATTGCTCAGATGCTCAGAACAAAATTTTGCTCTTTGAGAATAGAAATCCCAGTAACACATAGAGGTACAATTTGGGGCGAAAACCTATCAAACTTCGCCCATGCCAAAGGCCTCAGTGTTTGGGAGAGCGCCTGTCTACATAGTCTCCTCACTTTTCTTCAACTGTTAAATGCACTCTACTTATTTTGGTTGATCTTGCAGAAAATCTTATTTAAAAATACACTGATTTCTCCACAATGTGGTCAACTGCACAGATGTCCACTGATGACTGTGTACGATGCTGAAAACCTGGTAAGGCATCATCTTAAGAGAGTTCACATTTATCAGGTTTATCTGACATTCTCTAAGGGAAGTCAGAAACTAGGATCAACCAGCTAAAATGATCTCCTTAACTCTATGTCTCAGAAAAGGTTTTGATAACTAAGTATGTCTTAAAACATTTTGGGCCAAAGGAACAAAGTGAAAGTCAGTGTCTGTGCAGATGGTTCCCATGGGTCATCCTCTGTCCCTGCAAATCTCTGAGGACCGAGGGCACCAGACTTGGATGACTATGGTGTTCAACTGATGAACAAGTTGAGGGATCTCTATGCAGCAAGTCCTAAAAATCTTTAAGGGCTGCCCCAAAGGGCAGTTTTAATGAAAAGGAACATCCCAACCCTTATCCTTTTCTTCTAGCTGATATACTGTATTTCCTCCATAGATCTGTTGAAATTAAGAAGTACAAGAAGTATACATGCGAATCTTGATTTTTAGATCTCCAAATATTGTCTGCTTAATTTCCCACAATTCTGTGACTCTCCTTCTGGATTACACAACTGGTCTATTAGGTCTGGCAAGTTGCTTTTATTTTCAAATTGTATCCTGTGTTGGAAAAGTTTCAGCATTATTCTCTTCCTATTCATTCTATTAGATGAAACAATGAGTTTGTCATAAACATCTCTTGAGTTCCAAATTCCAAGACCATGGAAAGAATTTTTCTTCTGGCCTATATGCAAGATATTCAGGTTTGTTCTGGACCAGCATTTCTCTTCGCCCAAGGGAACTTCTGCATATTCAATGGTTTTGATTATCTGACCACTGCCTTCACTCCTGTCCTAAATTTCTCATCTGAAGACCAAAACAGTGTTTGCCAAGTTATTAAAATAGCAGATATCATTCATCAGGATGGGCTTTAACTTTCTTTGCATGAAAAACAGTTTCTCCAGTTTCACAGAAAAAAAATGCATAGGATGTATAGGATGTAACTGGAAAAAGCATGGGATAGGAATATTCACTCAGTTTTTTTTCCTCTTTCCTTTCTCATAATTATTTGTGGCATGCAGTAGGTAAGGCTCTTTGTGTCGTGGCCAGCCTCTTTTCTTGCAAAGCTTACCTAAAAATCCAAATTGTAACAGCAAAAAATCCCTCTATCAATATCAGATTGAACTGCCACGTGAAACATGACTGCCTCAGTCATCATTAATACTGAGAAGAGGTAAAATTTGACATCTCCTGTGAACGCTTTCAAACCTTCCTGAATTTGCCACTGTTTTGTAGTACTCCCTCACTTTGTGAAGGCCCTTTTTTGTCAAGGACATAGAATGAACAAGAAATTATCTGCCTGGTTGTACTAAAAGATAACTCAGCAGTGAGAGCCAAGGATAAAACACAACTCAGGAATACATACGTAAAAGGACAAATTTCTCTGTCTGTGCACTGGAGTCAGGATAAGGTATAAGCAAAGGAGAAAATTAGTTTTAATACGATCTCAAAGGCAATCACTGTACAATGGAGGATGTTTGATGAATTGAAGAGAAAGACAGAGAGCAATAATTACAATTAGAAAAGAAAAACATTTATAATAGTGAAAATTAAGTAGCAATTGGGTTTCTCCTGTTTATCACTGACTTGGTGCTGGGGAAGGGGACAGCTCTGAGCCTGTGCAAGCAAGTCAAAATCCAAGTCAAAATCTGCAAATTTTACTAGGTTTGTGTTGGGATACCAGGAAAATAGATAGGACTTAGTCAAGATTTTTCAAGTAGTGACTAGAAAGCATGCAGCATCTGAAAAAATCACTGGAAGCCTAAGTAGGAAGAGGATCACAGGATAATTCAGGTTAATAGGGGCCTCAGGAGGCCTCTAACCCAACAATGAGTCAACTATGGGATCAAATTGGGTTGCTTAGTTTTATCCAGTCAGGTTTGGAAAATCTCTAAGGATGAGACAGCACAACCTCTCTGAGACATGTCCCAGTGCTGGCCTGTCCTCGTGGTGAAGAAGTGATTAAGGTGAGAAAAGAAACAGGCTGGGAACGAAGTATGTGCCACATGCTGCAGGCAATTCACATGCCAACTCAGTCAACTCTGTGTACAACTTTCCAGGTTACGTGGGTTCTCTCCCAGTTGATGGTCATGATGAGGGAAATGCAGACAGCTGGTACACTCTTGTGTCCCTTTATTCCTGCCCTTCTCCCTTTCTCTCTCTTGGAGCTGCTTCAATTCATGTAGCTAATGAGACCCAAATCAACTGCGTCTCTGATGCTGCTTTCTAGGGAAGTAGATACTCCCAGGTCCCATGAATATTTAGTGGCTGATACATAGAATAATGTGGTCAAAAAAGCAGCTGAGATCACCTCCTTGTATTACTGAGCTCCCCTTTTGATGAAAGATAGCAGAATCTTTTGAAAAAACAAATGCAAGGAGTAGCTTGTACCACAGCTTTTCTGTGCTCAGGCAGGAGCAAGCCAGTTGTTAGTCACGTGAGCTGGTAGGCAACAAAAAAAACATCTACCTGCACAGAAACATAAATGTCAGAGGTTTGTTTTCACGTTTTGCAATTGCTTTATTCCCTGACTGCTGATCAGAGGCTGCGTAAAGCCACATTTCAGCATGGTAGTCAAGGTGTTCAGGCAGAGAAAAGAGTTGAACTTAAAGCTTTCATGTTCTGGCTGAAAGTCTTTATTACTAGCTAAAGAAAGCACAACGGCTTTGTGACTTGAGCCTCTCAAATTTTTCTAGCCAGAACAGTGAGTTAATTGGACCTGAGTTTGTGAATAGTTTTGGAATCACCAAAACCATATTATCTTAATGAAGTTACTAAAATACATACATATATATACAAGACTTTAGTTGCATCACTTTAACCCTGATATAACTGCTTTCATTTAAAGCTTTAAGCAAAACATGAATGTTTACTTTAAAAACAGCACCTGTTCCGGACTCAGACTACCCATTCCTGACAGCATCGCTTTAAATATTAAATATTCTAGCCTTGTTCAAGATACATTTTTAGCTCTGTGTCACTCAATATGTCAAACATTGTTCCTCAGATCAACTTATACAAAGTACAATGGTCTTACTTGTACTATTCAGCTTGTCCCACAAATTACTAGTCCTACAACCAATATTTAAAATGAAGCAATTTTTTTTGAAAATGTGCTTTTATTTTTGGACTGAGGAGTGAAGGGAGACAGAGAAGGGCTGGAGTGGCTACTGTTACACTGAGCTCCCTATTGCAAAGTAGCTGCCAGCTGTCTGCAGCTCTGAAGCACCTGGTGTTGTTAAACTCTCTCTTCTTATCCATCTCACAGTTTATTCATGATAGAAAGCACTTTTTAGCTCTCGAATTTCAGATTACTGAGCTAGGGGGGAGAGCTGCACGAGAGCTGCAAGAGATATCAACACCTGCTGTTTTGACTGCACCAGCTACCTTCCAGTGAGCAAAAACAAAGAGGCAGGAGGGTATGTAAGTTGTTTGGAAAAAGCAGGGATTGTTTTCTATGTAGAGCAGAAGGCAGAAAATGCCGAAGTTAAAGCAGACATAATATGATGGTCTCAGGTTTATAGCAGAAGTGTCTTAAACCCCTGTAGAGGGTTTGTTTTATTGTGCTATAAACAGTGCCACTTTACAAGACAGAGCGGAAAGGCTTGCCCAACCTGACAGGCTTCTCTTTTTGTCTTTCTAAATAAATGGTTAAATGCTGCTAATGGCCAGGAAGAGAGTGGACCCTGGAAAACTGTTCAATCTAGCAGACAAAGGCAGAATTAGTGGCTGGAAGCTGAAATTAGTCAAGTTGGAAATAAGGCACATTCTTCTAACTGTGAAACTACAGACACCTTCTAGAGATGAGACTTGTGGCACAGGCATGATACCAGATACCATACGATACCCTGGTACCAGAACAATTCTCCTCCAGTAAATAATTTCTGTGGAATTTTGGCATATGAGGACTTGGTCCCAATAAACAAAACTGAAGTCCCAACATGAATCTGGTGCTTGGTCTCATGTAACACAACTGGTAGGAATGAGCCCCTGAACCATGGATTTAAGGCTATCTTTGAGTAGATTAAGAATATGGATAGATGCCATAAGTAACTAAGTCACCACTTGTCACCTGAAATGCAGTGACTTACTGTGTACACCCTCTTTGCTCATACCAATGGTTGTAAAGAAAGTCTTGCCTCAAGCTACCTGCAAGGCTAATCCCTTCTCGGATCACAGGAAGCTAATACATTTGATTTTGTACCTGGGGCAGGCCCAGAACGTATCCGTGACTGGTATTCCCAGATAGCTGAGTGGGAATGTATGCTCTCGTAACTCAACTATCTGAAGGCATCAGTACTTCACTAGCGTGTAGGGCAATAGGTTACGACAAGACTTTCAGAGCCTTCTTTCGGGACTGTATTTTAAAATCTGAGGAACACTTCGAGATTTTCCTTTGGGAAGAAGTTTAACGAAGAGGAATACAGCTAATTTGCACAGTACCAGACTGTGATGTCTCATTTCCATGAACGATGCAATAAGTGCTTACCCTCAGCACAGGCTATTCAGCCATGATTCAGGCAGTAATTAAAGCTCTTTGAACGATGGCTGTGTTTAACAACTGGAGAAATGGAATCAGACTGTCCAATTACTGCTGTGACTTTACAACATTTTAAATAAAAATGTATCTTGGTAAATATGTAGTATGTATAAAAATGCCCTTATTTTCCTGCTGTGAGACCTGCTTTAGAGAGAATGACTGCCAACTGGAACAAGAAGAGAACAGTGCCAAAAGCTTGCGGTTTGTGGGTAAAGGAGGAGAGGTGCCAGAAAGCTGGCGGCACACAGCCGAGCAGGAGGACTGCAACTGGTCCCGACTGCACTCACTGCTGAAGAGGCCACCTGCCTTGTTACTGCCAAGGGTGAAATGGCTGTCAGGGCAGAGCTAATTCTTAGTCCTGGGCAGATTTGCAAGAGCCAGAAGCCTCTTTGCACAGCTGGCCGCACCAGTACACCACTGCTGCATTCCTGATTCTGAAATCTTTCCATAAAACAGTGGTATTGGCAGAGGAGGTGGTTGTATATTTGCCTGTATCGCTCCATAGCCTGCTCAATCACCTCTCTGTCCATGAAGAATCATGGAAGAAACCTCGAAGGTTTCTTCTGCACTGACTCCTACTTCTGGGGATTACTTCTCTCCAGACTACTCTAAATAGAAACTGATGGACACAGTGAAGTCTAACAGCTGCTGTTTGGGGGAAGAAATGCTTCTTTTGCTGCTGTTGCTTATATCACTACCTCTTACCCACCATTTCATTTGGTAGCTCTCATACAGTAATACCTGGGCACACAGGTGGTCTCTTAGCTACCTCCCTGTGTTCTGCTTGGCACACAGGCTCTGCTGTGCCCAGCTTAGCGTATCGGAGCCAAGAAAGACCACCCCAAGTCAGTGCAGAGGAGAATGCACTTGAATGTTCCACTGCTTCTGCTCAGCTGAGGTCCGCTTGGTCCAGGACCACCTAACAGGGACCCAGCTGCTGCCAGGACCCACACTACGGACGACACTCATGCCTGCCATGCTCTCTGGCCATGGCCTGTTGAGGTTTATATCTTTTTTTTTTCCTTAGCTCTCAGTCTCTGAAGGAACCTTTAAGATCTCAGAAAAGTGACAGAAAGTTTTCTGGGTGCTGAGACATTAAGCATCTTGTGCGCTTAATGACAGCAACCAGAAAACAAGAATTGAAGTAAACGTCTTATACAAGCACAAATTCTCCCTTTTTGACAAGTGTGTGTTTTTTTCTACTTTATATAAAGCCCTGCTCTGCTGATATAGCATGTTAGCCCTAGCACTCAATAAGCAGACAGTAACCTTTCCTGCGCAAGAGCTGAGTGTGCAGCCCAGAGAAGATGAAGGGGGAGCCCACAACACTGAAGAGTCTGAACAAATTCAATTAACTGTCAGGTGCAGTTTAAGGCTCATCATTAATAAATCAAACACAGAAAAGAAAATGCATCAAACAATATTATCTGCGGATGCTGCGGTCTGTCCTAGAGAGAGTTTGCATTAATTACACTGGGTTCTACTTTCTTCCCTTGAGTGCTGCACAGAAAGTCATTTACCTAAGGAGGCATTAAAAGGAATTACAGAAATGATACCACCTGAATAATTCAGAAATGGGGAAACGTTTCTGTGAGGTGAGCTAGAGGAGCTGACAAAGCCCACTGTTGAGGGTATAGGGTTCTCAGAAGTCAAATTAGCACTACGTCCACTTTTCTGTATTGGTTTTGTCAAAAGTGCCAGCACCTGAACAGGCTGCTTTGTCAGCTCAGCAGATGAGGTCTTTTTAATATCAGTGGTAAGGTGCAAATCATCTTTGTGAAAATGTCTGTCTTTTACCCCAGCCCTCTACTTGCTGCATGGAAAAGAGTGATGAGATTAATATATTCCATGTAGCAACACCTCTGAATTGACACCAGTTCATCATTGTGATGTTGCCTACTGTATTTAGGCTTTCCTAGAGCAGCTGTATTTTTTCCTCCTTATATCACAGAATCTCAGTAATTTGCCTAATTTGTTTTGGCTCACAACCTTCTGCTAAGGAAATAATCAGTACATGATTTGAGCTGCTTCTCATATTTTAGATGATAGACTGTAGTGGGTGAGAGTACTACAAGGAAGAGAAATTTGCAGCACTGGCCATCTGCTTCCAGCACAAAACCTCCATTCAGATTTACAATACTCTGGCCCATTCTGATCACATAGAAAGATAAACTGCATAAAAGTGAATCTTCGGGATTTCCTTACCTACCAAAATCTACAAGTGCTGTAAAAATTCAGAGTGGTAAAAGCATGGCTAGAAAATGGCCACGAACATAACGCAGCCACTCTACACCCTGTTCCTTACTGTCTTTGTACCTGAAGGTGTATCAGCTGAGAGTACTGCGTGTGGTACATGATGTCAGTGCTGTGTGTACACGGGGGTGTGAGGTGTGTGGATACCCAGTAACTTGTTACAGGAGATGTGCACATATGAGGACGGGGGGTTGGGATGGCCAGCCAGGCCCTGGCAATGTGGCACAACAAACTCAGCAGCCTGCACTTGGAGAAAGGCCAGGCTCCTCTGGCATAAATCATTTGGCGCATCATGCTGACTAACATTCTTTTATCAATACTTTGCTCCAGGGGTTTCCTGTCTGGTACCTTCCTTCTCCGCGTC
>NW_010587975.1:0-39932 GCF_000705375.1 Tinamus guttatus
TGTTTCCTTCACAGGTTTGTGCGATTGCTCACGTAACTGCCGTAAAAATGCCAGCCTTCCACCGACACGAAGAGGAAAAGCTCTTTGTGACCGCCGAAGGGAGGGAGCCTGTCCCCAGCATATACGATCCCGCCACAAGGGAACTCTCTGTTGTTGTGCCTTCGTACAATGAGGAAGACCGGTGTAAGATTTCTCTTGTTTGGGGGGAAAAAAGAAGAAAATCTGTCAGTTTTTGTTCTAATAGTGCAGATGTTGGTTTTTGTTAGCCATAGATGCTGGCAGGCCAGGTTCCGTGTTGTGCCCGGTTTCCAGAAACCGGTCCACAAACGTTGAATTTAAGAGTTAAGAAACTGTGCAATCTGCCCCTTGCTATTTTTAGCAACAAATGTGAGTTGTAAGAATAGTGTATATTAAAATGAAGCATGACAAAGCAGCTGCTTGTTCCTTTGTAGATGTTGTGAGGAAAGAACGAGAAAAGGATTTTTAAACTCAACTTTCGAGCACTTCCTACTCTGAAAAACAGCAGCAGCTTCAGGCAGAAACAGGATGGTCTCGTGTTTGACTCATGGCTTGACCATGAGCAGCAGTAGCCCAGGTGGCCAAGAAGACCAACGGCCTCCTGGCTTGTACCAGGAACGGTGTAGCCAGGAAGGGCTCTGGAAGGGAGGGATCCCCAAGGAAGGGATCATCCCCCGAACTCGGTGCCGGAGAGGCTGTATCTCGGATGCCGTGTTCAGTTTTAGGCCCCTCACTACAAGAAAGACACTGAGGTGGTGGAGTGTGCCCAGAGATGGGCAATGAAGCTGGTGAAGGGGCTGGAGCACAGACCTTACAAGGAGCAGCTGAGGGAGCTGGGATTACTTAGCCTGGGGACAAGGCTCGGGGCTTATCGCTTTCCACAGCTACCTGAAAGGAGGTTGTCGTGAGGTGGGGATCAATCTCTTCTCCAAAATAACTGCAGATAGAACAAGAGGAACTGGCCTCAGGTTGTGAGGTCTGGATTAGATATTAGGAAACATTTCTACATGGAAACAGTAGTCAAGCATGGCAACAGGCCGCCCAAGGAGGTGGCAGAGTGAACATCCCTGGCAGTGTTCAAGAAATGTGTAGATGAGGTACTTAAGGACATGGTTTAACAGGCATGTTGTTGAAGGGCGTATGGTTGAATTCAATGATTTCCAAGTTCTTTTCCAACCATAACAATTCTATGGTTGGCCATTCATATGCTGCTAGAAGATGATACTTTCATACCCCATCGGAAAGCCTTCAAACTCTGCATCTCTGCCTGTGGTTGTTGACACGTTAGCGCACATTTGTCATCCCCTTTCCTGGTGAAGTGGAAGTACTGAGCTCTTCAGGATTGCATGACAAGGGATGTTGGCAAATAACGTGCATCTAGACTGCAGGGTAGCCCTGGCAGTTTCTGGAGCCAAGTTTTACAGCAGCTGAAGACAGTTCTAATGCTCAAATGCATGCTTTCTGTGAGCAAGGATGTATTACATTTCATGTGATTTTTATTTATTTATTTATAGTGAAGTTTTTGTCTTTTGAAATATGGAATAATCACCCGATATTTTCCTTGGAAAAAGCATATACTGCAAAGACCACCATGAGATTGAATACCTTGTATTTTACAGATAAATTACCAGCAAAAGTAATGCCCACAAAAAGTGTCTGAAGTGTCTAGGCCAGCAGCCTTAGTAAGAGAACGTATGACACTGACTAGTACTAGGTATTTCCCTTGCTGGGTTCTGTCACCTATTTTAAATACAAAAAGATTAGTCAGTGCTGGTTTGCAAGCTGACCTGTGGCTGATTTTTTTTTTTGGGGGTGTTCCTCTATTAATATATATTGAGAATTACATGTTTCAAAATAACATTGATTTTGATCTTCAAAGAAATGTTTTTATCCCTTTAAACATGGATTTCTTTGTTTTCATAATTCATTTCCTTTTTCAGAAAGGACAGGACTTAGGGCAAGGGGATTAGTATCAGGGGCTACATTTGTTTACTGAGGCTGGTGTTTTATGAATGAAGCAACTTGCTCTCCTTAGCTCTGTGGTTTTTGTCAGCTTGCTTGTGCATGTGCTCATTCGTTTAGCCTGCTATATCTACTAACCTGAGCTCCTCCACTTTTTCTGTAGTGCCTCTTATGATGGATGAAGCTTTGGATTACCTAGAAAAAAGACAGGTATTTTCATTCAGAATTCATTATTTTTCTGTGCGTTGCATACAAGTCTGATCGAGTTACTTGATTATTTTGTTATATGTTAAAACATTTTAACTAGCTGCATAAAAGTAATGCTTCTGTCTCTTATCAGCTATTTTAAGATTGAATGCTTGAAGGTATTTTTTAATTAAGTAAAAAAATTAATTATTATATCATAACAAAAATTTGCATGCAAGGTATGTATCCAAGGTAGATATTAAAATTCAACTTAGTTTGTGCCTCCAGTATTTTTAAACAACATTTGCTTTTTATTAGGATTGATTATCTGGTTAAGAAGCAAATTATGAAGGTTTTGGGGCAGGGAGATGTATGCTGGGTTTTGTCTGCTTTTTAACAGTGATGTTCTGAGTTTTTGCATTCTCTTTTTCAATAAATTCATTATTTTCAGTGCTGGTTAGTAGCTGAGAAGAAAAGTGGCAACCTGCTGGTCATGGGACAGACATCTAAATGGCGAAAGTCTTTGACTGTAATTGCCGTCATAACAAACTTACCCCGTCATCTTGGTGCCTGCCTGTAAACACAAATGAGAAGGTGCTAGGGAGAAAAGAACACCAGTGTTCGAAAGACGTGCTGCCTGCTGAAGAGGTTGTATCAAATGCAGTGTTTCTCTTTGTTTTCAGAAACAAGATCCTTCATTCACTTATGAAGTAATAGTGGTTGACGATGGTAGCAAAGATCAAACCAAGAAGGTAAGAAAGAGCAGTTTCTTACCAAATAATTGGACCTATGAGTTTATAGCATTTGTGAACCATGAAAATCTTTTGTCCATACATTTTGGTACTCAATTTTCCCTAGTAATTAAAATTTTGTTTCTAGACAGTTTCTGTCATTATCCTGCAAGCACTGAGAGTCGCATGCACACACATTTGGCCAGTGCTATTATTTATGATTGGCAGATGTGACAGCTGCTTTCCTGCATCTGAAATTCTGTTTAATTTCTTCAGATTTCCCCTGAAATATTCCACATGTGCATAGTGATGCAAATACGGAGCTTAGTGAAACTAAGAAGCCTTTTGAAAGGCTGATTTGTGCCCTCTGTGATGGATGGCGTGGCTGACATGTCCTATAGCTGTTCCCCATGCCATCATGAAATGAAATGATACTCCAGGGCACTACAGCTACACAAGTACACGGCCACTTCCACAATGTCACCTCAAGAACATTATAAATTTGTAACTCGGTGTCTCTTGATAGCATCAATAAGCCTGAGGTAGGGGATTTCTCTCCAAACTTCCACTCTTCCCCCTCCCCCCCCCAATTTCCTCTCTTTTAAGAATGCCTATTCATCCTTCTCTGCGCTTCTCTTTTTAACTGCCACTGTAGTCTTTTTTATTATTATTATTATGTTACAGCATAGTTTGCTGTGGTCATAAAATTGTTCACTTAAAAACCCATTGCCAGTAGCAGTCATTTTCAAAATAATTCTGCAGTCTTCTGCTTCTAATGGATGCATGTCAAAGTGAAGGCTGAGCAACTTGAATTTCATTCAGCTATTGCATGATGGGTGTTTAGGGCAGCTATGAACATGAGTGCTGCTTTTTCATTTCTCTTAAGCTTCTCCTAATCTTGACTGTTAGGATTGTGCATGTACATTTGTTTTCTTTGTGTTCCTGCTAGCATCATTTCTAGCAGCATACAGTAGCTGTGGACCTCTCAACTTGCAAGGATTGAGTCAGCCTTTGGAAGAGATTAGAGGAGAACTTGTGTTTTTTTTTCTTCCTCACAGTATGCACCAGAAGTGCACATCCCTGCGGTATGAATGGGGTTTTAGATCTTTGTGATTTTTATTTATTTTAACCACAGATAAGTGAAACAAATGGGAAATAGGTAGCACTAGTAGAAGATTATATTTCTTTGACTAGTTGTAGCTGTTAATATAAAAGTCTTGTAATAGTATAATGTAAACTACATCAGTACTGAGTCTTTCAGACTTTGATGAGATAAAATGGGCTGTAGAACTGCTTGGGGGAGTATCCTGTTCTTACTGAACCTGACTATCTCTTTCAGTCTTCAGTGTTCACTGTGAACTGGTTTTTATTTTCCTGAACAGACTTCAGCAATCTCTGGGAAATGTATTTGTGCAGACTGAAGTGACTATAACTCTGTGCTATTGAACTAAAAAAATTGGTGAGCAAATGCAAACTTCTACCTTGATTTCTGTTTTTGTTTTATGAATATTTTTTTATGTGTCTGTTAGGTTGCACTGAAGTACAGCAAGAAATATGGAAGCGACAAAGTGCGAGTGCTTCCTTTGGTAAAAAATCGAGGGAAAGGAGGAGCAGTCAGGATGGTAACTGATGCTTTCTTCTCCTTCTCTATTTAAACAAGTTGTGCCCCACTATGTAAATGATACGGATGTGTGGATCGAAGTTTTGAATGTAATATATTAACAAAATGATTATAGGAAAACTGGGAATGGATTCCATAAATTAAATCAAAAACACAAAGTAAGCTAATTTTAGGTCTTGAAAACAATATTCCCTACCTGGAAAAGACAGCAGTGAAGAATTCCTTTCATATGAGAATTCAAAAGATTTTTTTTTTTTTAAATGTTGGACTACATACTTCTGTTAGATGGAGGGCTACTTCTAAGCAGAACTAAAAAGCAAAAACAACAACAAAGAGTAGATTTAAGTAAAACTTTTGTAGAGAAAACTTTTTTACAGCTAAATTTGCAAGCTTTCAGTTCATAGTTCTAACTTTAAAAAAGATTAAGAGCACTTTTCTCTAAGAAATTTTGTATTCACTGTAGTTCACTATTATCACCTGCACATGGTAATAGAAGGGGCAGACATCATACTTTCAGATATTAATGTGCACATGGATATTGTATGAAATCATCATTTCCAAAAAATAAAGTAACTTAAAATTTTAGAAGAAACATTCTTTTCTAGGATAAGTGACATCTTTTAGTAAGAGATGGACATGATTTATGGGTTGAGAGGCTCTTCAGTCATTTAATAAGTAATTGTAAAGTTTACAGTTGTGTTTTATCCACTGTTTGCTTCAGTAAAGCTTTAGACTTCAATAGGTGGCTTCAAAGATTTTTCTTGTGATCACCAGTAACTACAGCAAAGAGAAAGCATAGTTAAAATACTGAGTACTCCTAAGGAATAATATTTTTCAGTTATTTTAGGAGAAGGAGAATGCTGTGTGATACATGCTACAGTCTGCAGTGTAAATTTGAATTTACCAAATCCTGTGTTCTCAGTCATGACAGCACTTTTGGCAAACCCGCTATTGTGCTTCTATCCAGCCTCCTTCAAAAATTGTTAAAGAGCTGACTAAGAATATGGCAAAATAAGCTATAAGGTCTGCTTTGTCACAGAGCATTTGCCATGACACCGTGCTTTGTTTTAAATCAGCTTTGAGAAATATTCTCTCTCCATTACCACTGAAATGGAAAGCCTCCTGCTTTGGATGGCTCTAGACTGATAGAGAAGCATAGCGCAGACAACAAAGAAAAGCTCTCCAGTGCAGCAAGAGCTGCTCATCATTGCTTTTTGGTGCCTCCCTCTATAGCTAACTGTAGCAACTTGTTATCTCAGGATTTTAGGTTGTAAGGAGAGGGACTGACCCTTTTAATGCATAATATATTATTGTGGAACACTGAGCAATACGTGAAGCCTCTATAAGCATGCTTGCAATATAAACTAATTTATTGTAGTTTGCAGCAGAATATCTGCTGCAAGAATCACCTGTTGTGTTCTATTCCTGTGATGCCACTACTCCGATTGCTACACTAGATTTATGCAACCTCTTGCAACTGGCTTATGACAAATAACGATTTAGAAGGTGCTGTTTTTTATCAACTGTTTCAATTACAGGGTGTCTTTAGTTCCCGGGGGAAGAAAATTCTTATGGCTGATGCAGATGGGGCTACAAAATTTCCAGATATTGAAAAAGTAGAGGAAGGTCTAAAAAATCTTCAGCCATGGCCCGTGAGTACAAGTTCTTATGGTTTTAGTGTAATACTCATGCATATAGGTTAATTATTGTGATTCCATTTTAACTGGAGTTCGTTGAGATCCAGTTAAAGATTTAGATACAGTCTGAAGAGCTAGGGTTTTTGAATAGCAAGAGTGGGCTTGTCAGTAGATAGCTTCAACTTCTTATCTCCCCTGCATTCATCATGCCTTTCTCAGTACAGTACATGTTTTATTTAGCATTTGTAGTTATTGTAGTCTGTTCCAATGCCTTACATTACCTGCTAAGTTAAAAACAGTTTTTGGTTTGTTAAATGGATTTTATATTTTATTTTCATCTGGTGTCACCCTATTTAGCTCTAAGAATGCATCTTAATTTCACCCTCTTATATATAAGTTATCTTTTCTAGGAGTTATCAGTTTAACCACATCATTAAAGAACTTCTATTGCAACAAAAAAAACTAAAAACAAAAACAAACAAAAATAACAACAACAGAAAATAAGAGCTTCTCCTGGGTAGCTCTTTTATTTCAGGTACTTGATTTGAAAGAAATGAGACTTATTTCCATTGCAGAACAGGGAAATATTTTCTGCCATTTTGGAAGCCAGGTAAGAAGTGCTGTGCAGTCTTGCAGGGGGAGACCGAAGGGATGTGCCTGCAAGGAAAGGGGCACCCGAGCTGCTGAGCCACGGGGAGGCAGTGTTGCCCTGCCGTGCCCCTGCCAAGGCAGCAGCAGCTCCTGGTTCTCCAGCATCGCTCGCCTGCTCCCGAATGTCGCAGGCTTGAAGTATTTGGTGTGAGAAGGAGTAGCATTAAAAAAAAAATTCAGTCTTCCATTTGGATCATCTCTTTTAAATTAATTTGAGATGATATTTCTATGGATACCATGATATTTCATTTATTTTAAAAATACATTAATGCAGTGTTCTTTCACGGTGTAATATTTAGGGCAAACATACCTCTATGCACTGAGCATTCCAAGGCACTTCATGTTATGTATGTTATTCAACACGTGCTCTCTGCATAGCTCAGAGGAACTATGTAAGCTGAACCAGATATGAATAAATTGTGATAATTTGTATGTGTCATATACAAAATAAAATAAACTTTAGATGCTCTGTTAACTGAAGAAAAGATTTATTTTTGCCTCAGAATCTACCAGTATAAAAAGTACAGCTACAGGAAGCAGAAAGGTCTACTGCTTTGAAGTTTTTATTATGCATCTGTAATAACACTTGAAGATTTAATGGGGAATCTCAAATAGTAGTTTAACTGACAAGTCTTAAATTTATACTTTTGTGCAGAATGGGATGGCTATTTCCTGTGGTTCTAGAGCTCATCTGGAGAAGGACTCAATAGCAAAGGTATGTTTCTGTTTCCTGCAGAACACTTAAATAATAAAACACTTGATTCCATTTTTTGATACTGCTATTCAGATTTTATAAATAAATAAGGATTTGTAAAAGACTGGAAGATAAAAGTGGGGAAAACTTGTCATAAGTTTACTATATACTCAGTCATATGTGAAGAATGTGTTCTTCTAGATTTGAAACACCACCAACTTTGGACTGGTTTGCATAAAAAGTTAGCATTTCAGTTTTAAGGATTTAATTTTTCTAGTTGAGAACATCTTACACACACGTCTTCAAATCCTTGACATAATTAGCAGCAAGAAACCATTTTCCTTTCATATTGTTTAAATGTAAAGCTTTAGGCACAACCTGCAGAAATTAGTGTTTTGTTTTTAGTGATGAGTTAAAGCTCCTATGCTGGAATAGTTTTTGTGCATGTGTGCACTGTGTATGTACATTTTGTGCATGCGTCTATTTACGTGTATATGCCCCCAGTACTGGGGCTGAGGTAAAAGGTCTTGGTTGCACAGTGGTTCACCTTCATCAAAAGTTGCAAAGACTCCACACCAGATCTGCCACTACTCTGGGACCTGAGCACTTTTCTGGGTGGCACAAGATAGGCATTTGAATTCTCTTAGGCCAAAGGAAAATTGGAAGTCTGTACAGAGCAGCCTTGCTGCCTGCATAAGTGCTCTCGTTGTTATTACCTAGTAAGTTGAGCATCTTCTGTTTGTTTTTTTTGTTGTTGTTGTTGGGTTTTTTTTTTCAACTGAAATTTGAAATGAATAGCTTCAAAAGCATCTCCTATCATCCAGAGATGTCTACCAGCTAAAATTTTGACTCCCAGCAATTTTACATGTTTAGCTTTTAATCTTGGATGCAAGAATCTAAATTCAGCTTAAGGCCTGCAGTGAGTTAGTGATTTGTGGATCTAAGCTATCCATGTTTAGAAGTTGTCTGCAATACAGGCCTAGGAAAGACATCTTTGAATTCAGAGTTCAGCCTCTGACTTGTATGGACAAACATATCATATGAGTGTTTAGTTTTTAGTGTATATTCTTGAGGAAAAACAGCTTTTATACAGTCCTGCTGGATTTGTTCTATATCATCCTTCTTGTAACTTTTGGATCTGTTGGGCCTGTTCAATGAAGTTTTATGAGAACAGAAGACTAGACAGATTAAAAATGGCATTTAAATGGCAAGTAGAGGTAGAGGATGTAGTATGAATTTCCCCTCTTCCTTCTTTCCTCCTATATTAGCACCCCAAATTCCCAGAGAATCATAGAGAAGACATTATGACTGTTCCAATCATGACCTGAAATTCAGGTTTCTACTCTACTTAATATGGTACTATCCAGAATGAAAAAGTACTGTTGAATTAAGGAAAGCAGGGATAAGAATTTGGACATTTCATATTCTGGGCCAGTATCCACCCATGAACTTAATTGACAAGCCTTTCTATTCAGCTGTTCTTTTGTTCTGCTGTAACAATTTAGAAGTTCAGATTTTGTGCCAGTGCCAAACAAAACAGTTTTAAAACTTTGAAAGCTGTTACAAAACAGAATTATTTTCTTTTAAGCCAGCTCTTTTTAAACTCTTCGCTCACTGTATAGATGAAGCATTTAACTTTTTGCCTTTCATTTGCAGCGCTCTTACTTCCGAACTCTTCTCATGTATGGGTTCCATTTCCTCGTATGGTTTCTCTGTGTCAAAGAGATCAGGGACACACAGTGTGGATTCAAACTTTTAACCAGAAAAGCTGCAAAAGAGACTTTTACAACTCTTCACATAGAACGCTGGTAAATGCCTTTTTTTCTTTTCTTTTTTTTTTTCTCACCTCACCTTCCCAACTGAACATAGCTTTGAAAAGCTAACATCAACATTTACAATAAAGCATGTGGTGTCTATATATACATCCTAGCTGCTCAATATTTTTAACAAATTATAGCAGTATGTGTGTGGCATTTTAGATTTCTTGTTATGCTGTCCTGCTGTTCATTAGGAATTTCATTAAGATGCACTGTAGGAAATTGCTGGGAATTTGAGTTCACCCTCTTGTGATGCGGAGGAGAAGGGATGGCTTACTAAGCTTTGATTTTTTAAAAAACAGAATCTGATGAATTTTTAAAACCTTCTCGCAGTTGACAGTACTGATATTTTGGGTGATGGCAACTGATTCCTTGCAAACTCGTTTTACTTAAGCATGTAGCATAGAAAGCTGTGTAGTGCTCAAAGTAGATCACTTATTTTTGTCTTCTAATTGGTTTAGAGAAGGAAGTAAAGAAAATGCTAAGAGCTCTTGTCCACAGGAGAAACTGTAAACAACCTTTTACTCTTCTGTTGTAGTCATTTCCCTACTTCAGAGATTCCTCTCTCTTCTTATAGCTACAAGCCATGGAAGCAGGGTGAGGAATGGAGAGACCCTGTTATAGCGATATGTGTTGAGAGTTACCAGCCCAATTCAAAACTTTGTTTAGTCTATCTCTGGACAATGTGACTTCACAATTCAGTGCTTATCAACTGCAGTGTTTTTTCCTTAAATTATTATCTGGTAAGTTGTTCATAGTCACTGAAGACTTAAAGGGAGAGGAAACTTTTCTCTTTGCTTATTTCCTTATTTTTTTTCTTTAATAAGAGAGAACTTCTGATAAATCTCATTATTTAATACAGTAGACAATTACATTTACCCTTTGAATTGCTTTAGAGCTGTCTCTCATTATAATTTAGCTAGAACAGTTCCTTATGAGACTGACATAGTGATGACGGCTTTTAAGAAAATGAAATGCTCTTTCCACATAAGTACCATAATTTCTGTAAATTTTCTACACCACAACTAATGCTGAAAAGGATGGTGACAGTTCCCAGGCTTAATTAAGTATAATCAAATCTTTTCAAACTACTGTTCATCCCAGAAGATCCCTCACAGGGCACTGTTTGCTGGCAAGGAGGGGAACTACTGAGCAACGTTCCCATGAAAAAGTTTGTATGATCCCACAGTCCTAGTCCAGGACAACACATCTAGTTTTAGCTGGAGTTTTGGCAGTGATAGCCAAGCTTTGTTGCTCTTCCAGAGTAGCTTTTCAAACATAGTGTCTGGGCATACAAATTTGATGTGCAATGCAGAGCTTCTGTTGAATTCGGTATGGAATTGTGGCGTGCAGCATTCAGAAAAATCCCTTTGCTAGGAGGGTGATTTATTGATTGCCCTAAGAAAAAATATAATGAAAACACAGATAATGCTTCAAGCTTAATCTATAAAACTGTATAAGCAGTTATTGAATCCTTCATATTCTGCAATTTTCTAAATATGTGGCTAAACATGTATTCAAAGCCCTAATGTGCACCTCCCAAAATTGCTATTTAACTTTACTGCCCTTTTGAATTAATTATTATATAGAAGAAATACTGGGGAAAAAAAGGGGGATAAAAATGCAGCCATCAGTCTTACTCTGAGCAATTTTGAATATAACTCTAGTTATGGTCAGCCATACTAGATAAAACATGAGATTTTTTTTTTTTTTAAATCCCTTAACAGACTTTCTCTTCCTACTCTAACTTTCTTTAGTAACAAAGGAACAGAAGAGCAAAAACGTTTATATGCTGTACATTTTCTGCACCCCTCTGTCTAGGAATAGAAGCAGTGAAAAGATAATACTGTTAATTCATTTTAGTTTTATTGCTAGTGTGGAACACACCAGAACTTAAGGTTTTGGTGTGCTAATTTGTTGTGCATGTATGTGTTGTTATAAAAGTTTTTTTGTATATAATAATCCCTAAAATAATCCCATAAATGTATCCCTTAAGTAAAAAAGTGAAATTCATTCTTCCAAAAGCAACTTTCTAAATATTGCCAAGCAACAAATCCGCCTAAAACAAGGGCTGCTGTTGTTGTTTGGTTTAATTGTTTAGTTTTCTGTTGAAACAGGCAATAATTTATCTGTTTTTCTCCTCATCTGTCCATCAGCCAGTATTCCTCTCTCCATTTTCATACCAGTTTTCTAATTTCAACCAAATTTGACAGAACAGCAGAGTTCTCACATATAAAAAGTTTCAGCAAATTTGGTAGAAACTGAAAGCAAGGTAGAGGAGAGAAAATCAGATTGGTGCCATTGCTGAAGGAAAGGCTATAGTACTCAAAAGTTACTTACTGTTAGGTCTATAGCTAACCATTCGGCCCCTGTAACTGAAACAAGCATTTCAGCACATGAAACAGTGCTGTTCCTTTAGAGTCATTATCCATGAGGCTTGGAAATAAGCTAGCAGACTGGGAGGCATGAGGATGGGGGAAAAAGTGGCTGTATGGGAAAGGGTAGTCACAAGTGAAATGTCTGTGGTGTTGAGATAATTGCAGTGGGAAATGAGGTAGGACCATCAGGTGTGTAGGAAACAAGAATTTGATTTGGTATTACTAGTACTCACAGAACAGCTTGCCCTGTACCTTCGGGGCACACAGGTAGATCTTGGGGTAGTGTTTTTGGAGAGAGTCTTGATTTAATAGAATTAAATAGGCCCCTCATACACTTTCCTAATAAAATGAGCCTGTTACCCCTCTGCTGACTTGGAACAGAGGGGAATCCTTGAGTGGGTCACGTAGGTCACAGCAACTCATGCCCACTGAGACTGTCATCTGGGGACTGGAGAGAAACCACTTTGTGTCAATAGATGGAAGAGTGAAATTTGGGTTTGCTGGCATCTCTGCGCTTACATTGGTGGGTTTTGATATCAGAAAAAAATAGTTCATTTTGTTGAATCCTAAAATCCCATTGGAGAACACTCCATTAGGTACTGAAAGAAGAAATTCACTTTAGTCTGGTCAGTGTTGAGACATTGTGGTAATGGAGGAGAGTTCTGGGGAATGTTCAGCCAGCAAACAGTGTTTAAAATAAGGTCGTATCCCTTTGAGAACCATAACGCTGTCTATATCTAATCTCTGAACTCTTCCCCCTTGTTGAACCTGTGTGTGTTGTGAGCTATTTGAGAGGATAAAGGCCATACAGCTTCTGCACAAGTCTCCTGTATCCTTTCTGCTTGAGTTTGGTCACATTCAGATTTTTTTGAGATAGAATTCACTTGACTCATTAATCATGCAAGAACATAATAAATACTTAGACCAAACGTTAATGCATAACATATCTATTCATGGTGTTAATATAAAATGGTTACAAAATTGGTTATATAATAATCCCTGCACTGTAGTGTTAAGTTTATCATTCAATTAAAATATAAATATGGGCCTAAAAAGGGCAGTATTCATCACATCTTGAGTGTATCTACTCATCATTTAGTTTGCCATCATAGGCAATGGAAAGGTATAGTTCATTTCATCTTAATATAGACTAAATATAGTGTAAAAATGCAGCATAGAAGTGAATATATCCTGCCCTTGACTACAAAGGGAATCTAAGTAATTTGTACATAGGTGAATATGTAGGTAAATTAAGTTGGTCAAGATTTCTTTCCTGGGGTAATATTACAGTGGAAGTTAAGAAATATCTTCCATTTGTAGCAAAAGGATAAACCATGCAGTAAATCCTGAAAGGAATAGGGGGAAGACTGAGTACTCTATTGGCAGTGGCAGTTGTTTCTGTAGACAAAGCCCAAGAATTCTTCCCCTCACACGGAGGCATTTAGTAGACTCTGCTGCATACAAGAGACAGCAAGTGCTGAATTAGCGCTGGGCAGTAGGAGATTGCCTTGAAGTGTTGGTGGTTGTCACTACTGCCCCAAGAGAGAATGCAGGCTTTATTTCCGTATCTCTCTGCAGGCTGTTAACAGAACCTCACTCAAAGGGTGAGTGTCAGGAGCACATTCTCCTTCTTGGAGGCTGATGCCCTGGCAGTAAATAAGTCAGCGTAATCAATATAGCTGTCCTGCTTCTGAGCTGGACAGGCTGAAAATTTAAGTTTCCACAATTAGAATGCCATTAGAAACACTGGGAAGAAATGCCTGGGGTGTTTTCAGTGTTTCATTGGGATTACCAGGTAGCTGGAACCTCTGTTTCCATATTTGCCTTGGGGAATGTGTTAAGAATATCCTTTATATGATCTGTGTGGCATTGACAGTTTCAAAATAGCCAAGAAATAACCCTATTTGAGCTAGATTAGGAATGAAAAATTATTTGCTCATACCTCCATTTTGCTGCTTCCGTCAACATGTTCTTTCTCTTCCAGTTGATGTTGAATTAAATATCAACCCTTTAATGTTAAGAATTCTAGAAGTTTGAGAGCACAGCTGTCTGCTTCCCATGTTGCGCTTGATGTATAGATGCCTGTATTTAGGAAATTTTAAGAGCAGACTGATGTATACAAGGAAAAATATTTCTTCCTTATGGGATGAGGCTGATACAGCAATACTTTCAAAGCGAGACCAAGATATCTCCATATGTTTTTTTTTTTTTTTAATCTAACTCTTAAATTTGGCATTTGAGAATTCTTAGATACTGGAAGTGTTTTTGGTATTAGGAAGTCATGCTCGCATCCCAAATAAGCCATGTGTGTGTGTCTTCATTAACTGTTTTGTTTAAGTGCTCTTTTGAGAGCTGGCTGTATGCATACCAGTATAAACCAAATGTTTTTAAAATTTACTTTCTAAAGAGCAAAGTTGTGACATTAGTTTGAAATGAGAGCAACCTTTTGAACAGGGAGCATATGCTTTGTGTTTTTTAGGTTCTGAATCTGATTACACCACTAATCTATTTTTCAGAAATGGATGGAGCACATTTTTTAAATTAAAACTTAAAAGAAAATTAAAAGGGATATTTTAAAAGCATAATAGAGACAGTTGGAATTACTCACTTCCAGATTCCAAAAGAAGCTCTGTTTCTCCATCTATTGTCTTGACCTGAAAGATGTATTTTTTTCTTTTAATATATTGAATTATAAAGCACAGGAGGAAAACTGAAAAATTAGGTGGTCTCACTGGGAGAATTTTCATATCTAAAATTTTCTCATTGATTTCTTTAACTACAAGAAATACCATAAATCATCTAGCCTGAAAATGTCTGTCTTTTCCTAAGGAAACAAGAGATGGAAAGTGGTTACTGCCCTATCTGGAATATTGGTCAAACAAGGGAAACCTCAAACACAGTTCTGGTCCTGTCTTGACTGGCCCACTTGTTATTGGCAATTTATAATAATGAAGCAAATCAGCAGCTTGATTGCATACCTTTGTCTATAAAAACAGCATTGTGCACAGAACAAGCCATTCTATTTTGTACTGAGCTAGTTAATTTAAAAAATATTAATGTTTGTTTCTGTAATTTGTCACTAATCTCAAAATGAGAGTCTAAATGTAAGAATTGCAGACAAATCAACATTCATAATATGTGAATCTGCTGCCTATAGCAGTGGGGATTTTTTTTCCCTCTTTAGCCATTTAGACCAACACGGAGAAAAAAATTCTGGGTTTTGTGCATGACCTGTAGAATAGTTTATGAATGTCTGATTTGCACAAAAACATCATGCTTATATAACTCTGTGTGTTTCATCGTGAAGTAAAAAGTCTTCCTCTTTGCAGGCATATATGGACTTTCCAAAGCCCTAGTACGGCCACAGCAGTATGGGCAGCTTAATCCTCGACAGCATATTTCATTCTTAAAACTCTTGGCCATTGGAAGTTGTGACCCTGCTTCAAGAGTCTGCTGGAATAGCACATCCTTTTGATTGCAGAAACTCTTATATTCCAATTATAGTATAACTGAAAGCCTCATTTTGAAATTTGAAATACTTAATATTTATGGTGATGCACAAGGGAAAAAAGAGCCTAACTGCAATCAAAATACAGAGTAAGTTTGTAGGATAAGAGCCTAACTGCAATCTCAAAATACAGAGTAAGTTTGTAGGATAGATATTTTATAAGCTGAAGCCTTCTAAAGGTTCACTTTTAGAAGTTTAAGAAGTTTTTAATTCAGTTAAATACCCTATAGACTTGATGTTCAATCAAATTTTATCCAGCATGCTCTTAAAATATAACTTAAGCAAATATACTCTTCCACTTAAACATAAGCATATGAAAAAGTTCTCTCCTTTCTGTATTTTACAATTCATATTTACATAAACTAAAAGATTAATAGAGCCATTATTCGAAATAGATTGGAAAGATGTTTTTACCCTGTATTATGGGTGTCTAACTCAGGGGGCTTAGTTTGGAGTCTGAGTTTCATATATGATCAGGAAAGAATTGTTGAGCTGTTCTAGGAGTTCATTCAGGCTAGAGTCAAACTGAAGGTAGGCTGAACCATCTTGCCCCTGCCCTGGCTTTACTGTTGACTGCAAAAGCCTCTGAAACAGTGTTGTGAATAGTTCCCTGCTATTTCTAAGGGTGATTCTGTTCACAGGGCGGCAGTCAGAAATGGATGACTCGCTGCTTCATGTCAGACACTTGTACTGCACTCGCCAGCTCATCCCTGGTGTTCTGTGGATTTTTTTTTCCCCCCTACCCTCTCTAGAACAAGTCCAGCTACATATCCATGCTTAAATTCCGCATGCAGAAAGCGAGTTCTTTCTTACCATCTGGATCTGGTATCTGCAGTAGGGGTGTCAGACCATCAGTGTACTGAACATACCACAGCCTATATTTCCATACATATTGGGTGCAGCAAAGCTGGTGGGGTAGCATCTCAGCAGTACCTTAACAAAGTCTATTCCCTTTCAGCTTTGAATAGGGTGGAGTGTTTTTGCTGTTGTTTTGGGGGGGTTGGTTGGTTGGTGTGTGTTTTGTTTTTTTTAATTTTGGGAAATGTTTACCCAGATGGCTACCAGATGTAACTGCTGTCAGTGTTCAACCTGATTCATCCCTGTGTTCATCTTTTGCTCTGAGCACTGTAGTTCACCAACCTATTTAATGTTGCTTTCCTGTGATGTATTTTATGTGTTGACATTCCAGTAATTGGTTATCCATAGAAATGGCTGCAAATGACTATTAGTTCACTAGGCTAATATTTTATGAACTGATATTTTTAGAGCAGCCCATATAGTATAATTCATCAGACAAATATTCTGTGTCTCTTAACATTTTTAGTCAGTTAAGTAGTATTACAAAATTAGATTTACTCTAATGCACATGACTCATAGACATGCAAAGGTGTACACATGTTTCGTTGGCTTACAGATGTAAAATGTCAGCAAAAAAACAAACAGTATGATTTCAATAAAAGAGACCGTGGCATAATTAATAAAATAATATTCAATGCTCATTTAGAGAGGAAAAAAAAAAGTGAAATGGCAAGACTGCTTGGAGCAGATTCAGTTCACTGAGGGGGGAAAAAAACATGAATTTATTCCTGTAACTGTTTTATGGCAATCAAAAGGCCCATGTCCTAATATGAATCGTATATAGACTTAAAAATAGTTTCTAAATTTTCTGTACACAGCAATTTTTTTTTTTTTTTTTTTACAAAAACTTCCAACCAAAACTTCATAATTGTGATTTGCTTTCTCTCACGTCAATAGTAGCTACTAGTGATTTTGCATCCTGATTTCTGCATGAAGAAAGTGAGCTCCGGTTGCCAAGCACTTATCTAATATGAAAAGACTCAGTGCCTCAGATCCAGAAGCCTTATTGAGCATATAGTGGAAGAATTAAAATGTATTAATTACTGATTACACATATAAACATTCAGCTATTTTGTTTTTGAGAAATTTGGGTCTTTCTTTTATATGTTAAATGGTCAACAGCTAAACTGCAACTGCTGTTGAGCCTCTCACTTAGTGCACAGCAGTTCTGCACTGCTGCCTTTAGTCTTCACTTGAGGGAGGAAGAGAAAAAAAAAAAGAGCATCAAATCAGCATAAAGGCACAGCAGGAAGTCCCCTTCGATGAAGGTGCTGGAAATATAAGTTGATGTTGCAGATTAGACGGCCTTGGTCTAAAATTGTCTAAATCATGGTTGTGATGAAATGGAAGGTGAACTGTGGTCTAAGTACTGCATAATATATGCCTTTAAAAAACATAGATGCAGAGTATTGTTGGATGTAAGTTGCTTCTTTTCTGAGTCGTTCAGTCATGTAACTTATTTCTCATTTCTGTGCATCTGATATTTAGAGCATTGGTATCATCCTCATAACTCACACCAATTATATCAGATTTAATTGATAGTGCTACCATCTTTCATGTGAAAATAAATATCACCATATTTGCTATTTCTTGTTCTACTTCAGGGCATTTGATGTGGAACTTCTTTATATAGCTCAACGCTTGAAAATACCCATAGCAGAAGTTGCTGTAAACTGGACTGAAATTGAAGGTATGAATTTGTTTGTTTTATAAAATCTCTTAAATGTTAATCCAGAATAAAATAAACATACCGGTTCTCAGAGTGAGTCAGATCTTATCCAAACTCCTTTCTTCCATTTATATGGCTATCCAATTTTGCATCCTTGCCAGCTTTCTGGGCAAGGCATGGGACTCTAGGCCCAGTAGGAGGAGTGAGGGAGAAAAACTGTGCATTCCCACTGGGAACAAACGCAGGTAACTGCAGTGCTAGGGCAAAGCAGTACTTTGGCACATTCACTTGCTGTGATGTCTTTACAATAATACTGCGATTGCAGAACACCTGTATGCAGGAACATTGTACTTTAGGTGTTCAGGGGTTGTGTTGATGGGCCACTGAAGGCAAGTATCTCTTAGTCAGCTGAAGAGTCGCTTGTCTCCAGCTGCCTGCTCATTTATTTAACTCATTTATCCCCTCCCATCAAGTGCAGTTTCTTTTTTTTTCCCCCACTTATTTTCTTTAGCATGGATTTCTTCTCTAAAACACAACCCCTGAACAACTAAAAATATAATAAATGGCAACAGTTCACCTGTATGCAGGAACATTGTACTTCAGGTGTTCAGGAGTTGTGTTGATGGGCTGCTGAAGGCCATCTCTTAGCCAGCTGAAGAGTCGCTTGTCTCCAGCTGCCTGCTCATTTATTTAACTCATTTATCCCCTCCCATCAAGTGCAGTTTCTTTTTTTTTTTTTTTTTTTTTTTTTCCCCCTTTTTTAAGATCGGTAAATTCATACTGTTGCTGTAAGTCTCCCAAGTCACTCAGAAACAATTTGCATAATTATTACTGTTCAGGTTCTTATTTACCTGAACAAAACCTTGTACAGAAGACCTTGTACCATAAACATCTTGTGGCATGTGCTGAGTTACTGTGCTGTGCTGCTTCCAAACTAGAATCTCCCATTCCTTGTATGGTGTAATTACTATAAGGCATTAACTTTTGCTATATAATTTTTTATGAAAATTAGACTGTAGGCTGAATGTGCTGAGAATGCAGAGGTTCATCACTAGTTAAATGCGTGTCTTGCCGGTGCTCGTTTTTTCTAACAATGTCCTTATGATTTTCTTCTCCATTAATCACAGGTTCTAAGCTGGTTCCCTTTTGGAGCTGGCTGCAGATGGGCAGGGATCTTCTTTTTATACGACTACGATATATGACCGGTGCCTGGAAGCTTGAAACAAGAAAATATAATTAGGTTATTTGCATTCTCCAAATGTATTATTATACTTAATGGAACATGAGAACAGTTTCAATGAAGCAAAATGGTGATGAAAGCTGAGGTAATTCTTCATTGCTCCTGCTGTGCGTGTCATTCCTGCAACATATATGTGTGTTATAAAATTGTTACTGGGGAACTTGTTTAGGAAACAAAAAGCATTTCTCAAAAGATGTTTATCTGGTAATCAGGGGATCTTACATAAATTCACTTGAATATATCTGCTTTTCTCTCATCGTACGTTCAGAATTCCTGCTAGTAAAATTGTACATGTTGAAAAGAAGCATTGTATATTCTACAGGGTGCAATATTCTGTCTGTTGTAAATGGCCAAAACCATTTGTTTCTGTAGTATATGGAAATTTACAGCCATATTACAAGTTGTAATGATCAATCATGCTTCACGCTGATACATATTTAGATTCAATGTTATGGGAAATACTAATGGGTTTTACATTATTATAAAAATAATGTTCCTAAGGCTGTTCTAAGAACTTTCAGTGGTCTCTTGACATTCCAAATGTTCTTGTCTGAAGACGAAATAGCTTGTCTAAGATCAAACTTCAGATTGTCTCCACTGACTGTGGAAGTTTCAAGAGAGAGCACACTTCATTTTAAAACGTTGTCTTTTATAAATAGATCTATTTCTTACATACTAATGAATACTGTATGTTCAAGGTTAGCAGTCCTTGACATCTCCAAATCTGTAGTAAAAAGGGCATGGAAAAGTAATTCAGAGCATATGAAAATGAGACTCAATGTGCATTGGGGGCCTGTGCATTAGCAATGCCAATTTGAAGTTCTCATGCTTCAAATGAGATCAGAGAGGGGGCATAAAAGATCTTTTCTCAGCAATGTCATACCCTATTACAGAATACAACTTTAAATAATGCTTTCAAAATTATATATTGTGGACTGCCAACAAACTAAGCTTGTCTTTCTTTTGGAAGCACGTACAAATTTGAACATGTTTGAAGCATGAAGTGGATACAGTTTTACCTGTGCATATTTTTAATTGGTAATTTCTCTTCTTTCTGCCAATGGTATTACTCAGTTTTGGGTTTTACTCCTATAAAAGTTACCTCAGTTTTCTCTAAACTGAAGTGTTGGAATAAATTCTCAAAAAACACGTTCCATTTATTTTTCAGGCTTCGTTCTCATTGATATTCTGCCTACTCCACAGTTTTTGCAGAATCAATCACATGACTCCTGCTTTTGCTGGAATAAAATATCAGCTGCTCAATTCTGGTGAAGTGAACTGCTCTGATCAGACTTCAAGAATGATAGCTGTGACTTTAAGTTGCCAGTCAGTAGTTTCCTCAAATTTTCTTCATGTTTTACTTTAAAGCTGAACTTTAACATTTTGACTGAAATAGTTCACTGTTTTTTTCAAATGCTGAGGCTTAGATGATGCATTATTTTACCCATGATAAGTAAAACAACTAATGACCAGCTCTTTTAGCCTATATGTCTTCCACACTGTGGTGACTGGTGACAGGACGAGGGGCAAGGGGCATGAGTTGAAACACAGGAAGTTCCATCTCCCTGTGAGGAAGAACCTCTTTCCTGTGAGGGTGACAGAGCCCTGGAACAGGCTGCCCAGAGAGGTTGTGGAGTCTCCTTCTCTGGAGATCTTCCAAACCCGCCTGGATGCCACCCTGTGCCACGTGCTCTAGGTGTCCCTGCTGGAGCAGGGGGGTTGGACTAGATGATCTCTAGGGGTCCCTTCCAACCTCAACAATTCTGTGATTCTATGAGCAGGCTGCCAAAGCTGGGAAATGAGGTGCTAGTGTAATCATTTTTAAATCATGTGTTTTCTACACTGTCTTTCTAAAACATGGCAGATAAAATCTCTTGTAGCTCTCTCCTTAATGAACTTTCTCCTTTAAAAACTCATCTACGTATGTATAATTACCACAGAATATTTGATACCTTCTACCTCAGGGATGCAGAGGTGACACTTGTCATCTCTTAGTCATATGGATGTGAGCGCTATCATGTCTGTTTCATTCAGGTCCAGAGGAGAGATCCTGGACTATAAAGCTATACAGTGAGCTTTATTCATGGCTCAAATTCACAGAAAGCCTAAGAGATTTCCTCCGCAATAAGGAAACCGGTGCAACACAAGAAAACTATGTCCCTTCTCTGCTGCATTCAAACTGTCTCCTGGAGATAGTCTGTGACCTGCCCTGGCTCCCACACTGTGCCTGAAAAGTGTTTTTGAGAACATGGTAATGGGCACAGGCAGCTGTGGGCGTTTAGTCCACTTGGATAGTGCAGCTTGTTCATTGCCCTGGGGGTCAAAGCTAAAGTGGGATGAAGAGGAAAAGAAGAAATGAAAAAAGAAAGTAAAGCGGGACAGAAAGAATATAAAGAAAAACTGATAGGAGGCTGATTCTAAGGCTGAAAGTCAGCGAGTGAAGTAGAGTAGAGGAAGTATTTGGACTGCATGAGGAAGGAGGAGGGAATAGCAATGAACTCAGCAGAGAGTGGAAGGAGGGAATGGAGAAGGAGGACAGGTCTATTAGGAATGGAAAAGGAAATACTGCCAGTGAGGAAGGGGAATTGAAGGAACTCACTATGCTCTATCCATGAGAAAGGGTCAGTACATAAGTGTTATGACCTAAAACAACTGAAACAAACAAAATGCTGTCCAGAGTGGAACCTAAGATCTGTTTCTCAGTTGTCATCTACCCTCTGCAACATCCATGCAAGTCGTGTCCCATTCCTCTTTCAGCACTGTTCCATAAAAGGAATAAATGGCACCATGTCAGTTATTCTTCCAACTCTCGTGAACAGAATCTGCAGTAGCTCTAGAGACTCCAGCTCTGAAGAGCAGTGAGGAGCAACAACTTCTCTCACAAAGAATCAGAGAATTATACACACCAAATTACAATAAAAGCTCACTTAGAGTTTAAAAAGGCAGATACAAAGAGAGCAGGAAATCAAACTCTTAACTCTCCCTTATGCTGTTATAGATGCTATGATAGCAGATACTCATTTTAAGGAAGGACTGTTTTTCCTAGAAAACAAGTTCGGTGCATGGAACTGACCAAGTATTTAATGAGTTGTGTGAAAAAGGAAAAGCGATTAACTGATCTGGGTTTTTTGGAGTTTTTAAAAAAAAAAAAAGGAAACTTGGACAGTATGAATGAGGCAAAGGGTAAAAGAGAGGCACAACACTCTATTGCCTAAAGTGAAGACAAACATCAAACATATGGGTTCTTTTTCCCCTCTCGCACAAATGGTCAGTGTATTCAGACAGGGTTTTAGAGATACGGATTCAGTTCCTCTGTTGTTTAAAGTAATGCATGTCCGCATCTTAAGAAATGGTGGAAGGATTTCCAGACTCTTCTGCAGATCATTTGGAAGAGTTACCTGAACCATTCAGTGAGAAGATACCATCCCAACATTAGAACAGATTAGAGTGAAAAAGGCACCAGCTTACTTAGATGGTAAATACAGCTCCCATAGCCTCTCCCTGCATTCGCACACTGAGAACCCTGCTGTTATCAGTAGCTGGTAGGAAAGGATTTGAGCAACACCAGGTCTTTGCTGATAGTGCTGCTCAAATAATTTGAGTTCAGAGTCTGCCATAGTGTGTTCTGGGGTAGAAGCAATCCTTTTCTGATGTCTTTGTGTGGAGTGTTCTCGGGTCTGACACAGTTACCTGCGCTTGTTCATGTAGCATGACAAATTTCTGCTGAAGCAGAAGCAGCAAAGGGGACTTAGCAGTTGCCTCTGTTGCAAGATTGCAGGGAGGGAGGACAGCTACAGGAAGTAAAGTCTTAAAGCTGCTCTAGCCAAATTAATCAGCACTATGAGAGACTCACATCATTACTGGGGTATTAACATCTTAGAGTGTTAATATCCTTCAGTAGTAACACTCAGTAGTGAAACATGGCTGTCTCACATAAAGGTTAGAAGCAGCCTGGGTAGCATCCTCAGGTCCTTCTTTTTGTACCCATAAATTATATAAGATGCATAAACCATCACAGGAGACCAGGATTCCATCAGGCACACGCCTTAGCAGAAGGTTTGACTCGTGATTGCTTTTAGCTTTTGCTCCTGCTCAGATATCAACATTCCTCTAGCAGTGTGTTGGGCAGGTAATGCAAGGCATAGGCAAACAGCACACTCTTGAGAAAGGTATGCCCACTTGGAGGATCCCAATAAGCAGCAAATAAAACATAAGCAAAAGTGGCTTTTCTGTGTCAAGAGGTAGAGCCAGTAAGAGCCTGTCCACAGTGAGATTTAGTGCATGTGAGGAACTTGAAAATGTTTTACTGCTTGTGGCTTTTACGCGCCTTCAGGTCAGACAGCAGCAGAGCAAGGATTTTGAACGCTGACAAAATTTTTATTTGGGTTAGAGGTAGGTATCTTAAGCTTGTGTCTTGAGCCCCGTATTAAAATACAGGTCAACAGTAACTGAATTCGTGCTGAATATAGAGAAGAAGCACGATGACAAGTAAGCGCTGAAAACTCCCTAGCAGACATCGTGGAAAATCTGTTTATTTAAAAAGCAACTCCACAGTCATTATGGACTATTCAAATAGGAGATGGCTGTGTGACAGAGATCCCAAATTCTGTATTAAGCAATCCCAACACACGTCAGGGGTGGGACTATGGGAAAATAATTCACTTAGAATTATCTGAAAACAGATCCTTTAAAACATCTAATAGAGATCTGTAACTGTCAGAATCAAAGATGACCTATCTTTGTATGATCTTTATACATATATATGTGTGTATATATACATATATAAATATACAGTCACCTGTAGGGTAGGCCTACAGAATCTGACGGTAAGTGTCTTAAATCACATATTGGATCTAAATGAGGTGATTGGGAACCCAGAGCTCTTTTCTTAGGGCTTCTACTTTCTGTAAAAGCCTTTCAGAAAGGAGACTGAAACTTCCTTTTGACAGAGCAGGAGCCTGCTGGCTACTCCACTGATGAGAATCTGGAGCTAAGAAATAGACCAAGATGAGACTGCCACACTGCGGGGAGGTCAGATCCATTTCTCCCATGGATTGTCCTCTTACTCATTCTCTATTTAAGCCATTCTGCTGTGTGCTGAGATGCAGCAGGGATACATAACTCAATCTTATTCATCACGGCAGTTGCCGAGAGTGAGGAAGGCTTTGGTTCCAGTCCCTTCTTTTTGTGATATTAGTATTTTACACCAAAACAACTGGATTCCTTTCTTGGAAACACTGCCCTCAGTTCTTGTGTTCTTCGACGCCAAATATACCAGTTCTGTTGCAAAGAGTCCCAGAATCAGTGGAAGATGCTCCCAGGTACAGTTTCTGAATCAGCTGTGCTGATTTAGTAGCACACTGCCATCGAGAGGAGAGTTTCTGCTCCCCCCCGAACCTCTTTTGGGACTGTTTGGACTGTCCCCCCAAGACACATTCACTCACCAGAATGATAAGATGCCACCTTTCAGGGTTTGGGGGGGGGGGGGGGGTTGTTTGTTCTGTTCTTTCTGGCATTTTCTGTCATTTTAGTACTTTCAAATGACTCACTAAGTGGCTCACTCAACAAAGTAAAGCAGCAAAAGCAGGGCTTCTCCTTCTGACAGCTATGAACCTTCACCACAAGTCCAAAGAATAACTTATCATAATGGCTAAGCCACTTCTCTAAGGTCCAACATATGGATTTAGATTTCTTCTTTTTTCTCTGAAGCTCGACTAGGGTGAAGTCTTGTTTCCCTCCGTATGTGAGTTCACTAATCACTGATCTACAGGAAGAAAGTATTGGCTCCTCTTGATATTTTCTAAAGCCACCACTTGATTTTATGAAGTGCCAAAACGTTTAATGTTAAACTCTAGCGGAACATCTGCAGGTTCTTACTACTAGGGGAAGGACTGATGGAACAGGCTGACCAGAGAGGTTGTGGAGTCTCCTTCTCTTCAAAACCCGCTTGGATGCCACCCTGTGCCACGTGCTCTAAGTGTCCCTGCTGGAGCAGGAGGGTTGGACTAGATGATCTCTGGAGGTCCCTTCCAAGCTTAAGCATTCTATGGTTCTATGATTCTATGACTGATGGCTTGAGATGTGATGCGCTCCTGTTTAACCAGAGATTACGTGTAGACAGCCAGGTTTCTCCACGCATAAAGTGAACTGTTTCCTTCACCTTCAGCCTGTCATTCAAACCAGTGTTTTGTCCAGCTTGTCTTCACTCTTCATAGACTTGCAGAGATGCAAACAGCCTCCTTGTTTGTTTTTCACTGCAGGCTTAACCGTTGCCATTTCCTCCTATCATTACATTTTCAGGGATGGCCCGTGCAGATGGAGTGTTCCAGATTAATCAGTCTCCTGCATGACACAACCCTCCAAAGAGGCATCAAAACAAAGTAATTTTCATCTACATGTGTGCAAAAAGTTACTGAGAATAGTTCAGTAGTTTACACAAGATTTATTCACTGTTACATTTTTTATCACTCTCAGAAGCAACAGTAATGCAAAATCCCTGATAGATATTTGGTTTTGATCCTTAGAAGCCATTTTTCACTCATATTTTGAATATGGATGGTAAAAATAATAATAAAAAAACCTCTCTTTTTGTTCTTTGACATATAACATGTTGTGTCGATGTGTTGTAGTCTCACTGTCTGGAACAGCTCCAAAGTTTAGCTGTGTATCCCCAACTGGTCTCAGTGACACTGCAGCATTATCCCAAAGCAGAGTAACTCTGAAATGAGTGATAATACATCTCTAATCAGTTTTAGTCTATATAAAGCACTCAAATCTCTACTGTGAAGTGTAAGCAGCCAGGCAGAAGCCGTTCATTCTGCAAAATTGTGTTCAATAATACATCAGTTCACAGCACTCAGAACTCCAGTGCAGACCCTTCCACTACCAGCAATGCAGAGAGAAGTCCAGGGTGTTTTTTTCACTTTGGATGTTGTATTAATACATACAAACACACCCACATCTCCAAGCCATTGAATAGTCCCAGCCAGCACTTGCCTTGAATCCTTCTGCTAATGTTTAATACTCTGGAGACCCATCCATAATTATTTATGTACCTGTTGTCCAAGTGTTCCTGGCGTTCACAGTCATCAAGCTGATGGCAAACTAAAAATAGTCCAAGAGAAAAGACAGGCAAAGACAGAAGACTGCAATGAGGTTTCTTCATCTCACTGTTTATTACTTAACATAACATCTAACCTTATTTATGATCCGTGTATGTTTCTTAGGGGTGCAGTGGCACGTCTGCTATAGCTCAAGGGGCATGAATTAAAGTAGTGTTCCAAAGTTGTTGGAAGGCTGCACCCTCCCAGCTGAACCATAAGTTATCTACCTCTCCAGGATAGGGATTCAGAGGTTAAGAGCTGGATGCCACTGTGTCGTGTGTATTGCGTTAGCCAACGGCACATAAGGGAGTCTCAAACACATTAGCCCAAGGGGTCACCTAGGCTCAGGGGAGAAGCTACAGACAAACCTTTGTTTCTTACTGGAAAACGAGATGGTGTTTTTATATGACTTGGTTTAAGTAATAGTTGTGAGATCATAGCTGAGAGGAGTGTGCTAGGGTGTGATTTAATTTAAAGGAGACATCAGAAGAGAAAGAGCTAACCAGCCTTCATTTTCCTGGATATTTTTTTAATCCATTTTGCTTGCACATCTTTGTAGATCTGTGAAACTGCTTTAATTGCATAATTAAATATTTTCTGCCTGGGATGGAAAGGGAAGGAGAAGGGGAAGTAATCTTTCAACCCCCCTTGCTTGGAGCAGTCTTCCAACAACCAGTACAGTTTGCAGGTAACAGTCTCTAAGTTGCCCGTCTAATCTGACAGATTCTTGCATTACATACACACATTGGCATACTAGTAACACTCCACACTTGGCAAACATAGGACACTTGTTTTAAAAGAAGTTGTGAAACTGCTTATCCCACTTCAAAACCAGCAGCCTAGTCAGCACAGCAGTTCTTTAATGAACAGTAAAAGCATGACTGTGGTTATTAGAGATACCTGAGCTGCAGGAACATTCTTGTTTACACCAGCTGGACGCATTGGCCAACTGCAGGGTAAGGATCCTTACCGCAATTCATCAGGGGCATGGGAAATGCATCTCATGACAAAAGCTACCCTTCTGATATAGAGCACTTCCCTTTGGACTCTCTGCAGCTCCTAGGTATTGCATAAAGCCATTTTAATTCTGCCTCTTCTGGGGACACACTCTACCATCAATGAACAGTATTCTGCCATAACTCTCAAGCAGAGCACATGTAGTTACCTTCTGTCTACATTTGTTTTCCCACACCTCTCAGCACTCCCAAACAAAGGAGCAAATGACATAAATAACTCCTCATACTCAAGAGTTTCTTTCTGCATGTACAATTAGTATTCAGTAAACAGCTACAAGCCAGACAAACATCCTCCAGAAATAGCTTAGCCAGAAGTGATCCTTGCCTGCGTGACCCTAGGTCCCTCACAAGTCCATGTCTTTCCATTAGTCAGCCTCTACTGTCCTTGAGTCTTAGTGTTCTTCTATTGAGATCACTGTCCCCCTTTGAACTTTTGGCAGTTTGTTCTTTTTGTAGACTTAACTTCAACATCTAGACAGAATTTGAGCCTTCATTGCTGGCCTCTTCTATACCATATTCTTTAAGAATGAGGTGACATTAACTCTGGAATTCCCATCTGTTTCTGCCATATTCTAATGTTTCATCTGGGGTTATTTTGGATCTGTATAAAGATTCCTCTACAAATCAAAGAGAAATATTGAATGTCAGCTTTTGGACTGGAGATCAGAAGAGCTATTTGAACCACAGGATGATGAAGAAAGTTCAGTTCTGCAAACAGTTTTGGCAAATTCACTTTGCATAGTCTCTGGAAAGCAGCCTTCCGCATGTGGGACAAATCTTTATCTTCCTATCTTTGTAAAGTAGACAAAACTTTAACTGTGGAAGTTATTTAATTATGTCAAGGACAGACTTTGTTCTGTGGCCACATTACAACTTCAGTTGCACAGACCAAGTGTTATGAACCACCCCACTGCATAATCTAAATGGTCTACTATTAAATCAGGAACTATATCAAAACCACAAGAAATTTCTTACTCTTCTTGACTGACTAGGTCAGATGCCATTATTTAAGGTCTCGGTAGTAGAATTGCTGATAACTCCTGCAGAATGTTGCCAGGAAAACAAACCAAAAAAAAAAAAAAACACCACTATATCCATGGCCATCTTCCAGTCTTTAAGCCAAGTCATAAGTTTTGGAACTAATGAAGCTAAACAACAGTGTCAGCTTTTCCTTTGGTAGTTCTACAAGTCTGGCTAAGTTTTGTTGGTAGAAACTTTCATGATAACAAGAACTTGAGCACAGATGAGGTTAGAACAAGCTTTGTTGGAGAGCTTTTATCAAGCAATAAAGTTCTGGTCTCAAAAAAGCATTTTCTGACGTTGAGCAGTTTTGGTGATATGTCTAATTAAGCCTGATAGCCTTTAAAAAATTTCTTAATGAAATCACAGAATTACAGAGCAGTTGAGGTGGAAAGGACCTTTAGTGATCATCTAGTCCTACCTGCTGGTCAAGCAGGGTCAATTAAAGCATATTGTCCAGAACTGCGCCCAGATGGCTTTTGAGTATTTTCACTGTTGGAGACTCCACAAGATTTCTAGGCAGCCTGTTCCAGTTTTGGTCACACTCACAGTGTTAGGGTTTTTCAGATGTAACTCCAGACAACAAACAACTTATTTTCAGCATTTGCTAGAAAGATAGAAAAGAAATGTCTGGCTGCACCAAAAATATACTAGATGTAAGTAACTTATGTGCACTACCCATGTGTTCATATATTGCCTCAACTTCCATGATACCTTTCAGATTCTTCCAATCTCATCCATATCAACATGTAGTCCAGCTTATTCCAGAGGAAAAAATATATATATATAGACCCTTTCAGTTTACTTGTCAGAAGAATTAGCTTTTGGGAAAGATTCTTACCAAAATAAATATATGCAACTAGATGACTTACTGGATACATTCATGCAGTGGTAAACAAAGAATCAGGAATGCTATAATCTGTCAGCTCTTAAAAAAATACTGCAGGATGGAGATCTTCCTCATCATGCAGTCTACATGCATGATGTTTGATTTTCACAAACTTGCCAGTGCCTTCCTAATGGTTGCGCTGACCAAGGAAGATCCAACTTCGTATCTTCTATGTTGCTTTCTCTAGATAATAGAAGAGGATCATGATAGAATCCTAAATACATGGTCACTGCTCAGGTACACCTAAAATGGATTACAGCTCAACAATCATTGAAAGAAGAGAGTGTGAGAGAAGAGATGGATATGAGAGCAATGGAGAGAAGAAAAATCTAATGTTGGACCTACTCTATCCCCTGAAAACAGAAATGCAGGGCCTCAACTTCTGAACCAGTTTCAGAGAAAGCAGTGAAGAAAGGTTGATCTTGCTGCATGCACCCTTCCACATCACACAGGAAATTCAAAAATAACTAGAGCAAATCTGCATGTTTAAAGGAATCTAATTTACATGGACTGATTATACTGGTTATAAAATAATGAAGCACTTTTTTTTTTGGTTTTGTTTTGTTTTTAATTCCTGGCTACTTCTAATTTATTCAAGATTATGCAATACATCAGTCTAGCTCTAATCCAGAAGATGGGCATGATAATTTATTTACACTCAAAAAACCCCTACTGAATTTTCCAGTGTTAGGATAAAAGATTTTAATATGTTAGAATAAGAGCTCCTCTCTGTGACTATCAAGTATCCATGGAGTAGTATGAAGTGATTTCATTGATTATCTAGGACCTCACTTAACCTGCCTGCAGGCTTTACTGAAAATCCTGAGATTTAGCTCCTCTTCCTGCAGGTAGAAAATCAACATCAAGCAATTAAATTTCATGCCTTGAAGAAGTTTTATTATACACGACAACTGCTTTAGGGAAAATACCATCTTTGCTACTCAGTGCAAATCTAATGCATAACATAATTACATAGGATTGAGCAATGTGCAAAATCTTTTTATTTTTTTGTCAAGCAAGATGCTTTAGGAAAACTTTTGTAAAGTAGTCATGCTACTACTGCAGCACACAGATATTTAAGAATTAGTAAAATCCAGCAAGCACATATACTGATATTATTAACAAGCACATACACATTACCTATTGCACATACACTGATATTATTACCTAGAAAATAATTTGCAAGGGTCTTAAACATTTTCTCAGGTAATTCACATTTCTAGCTCTGCAACAGGTTCTTTCTTTCATGCCAGGTTCTGTGTTCTAGGGACTTCTGTGCATTTTGCTCCTAATTTGATTTTTGCCTCTGATTTGATATGTGTAGTTATGTGCAGCTGAATTCTGAATAGTCCATCTACATAGGTAATTAACTTTTGAATTTGAGGAAGAGACTAGATCAAAGTGATCAAGGCTCATAAAATGGGTAACTGTCTTTATAGACAATAAAACACAAACTTTTAAAATAATGGCTCACATTTCCTAGTGCTTTGCTTTAGACAGCAAAAAAGCTTATAGGAAACATTCACTGGATGTGAAGTCATGGCAAACATTAATCTTTCATACCCAGCAAATAATGTAATTAAAAAAAAAAGTGCTTAACATTTTACTAAGATGCAGACTTGATATCAAAATGCTATGTGGCAATCCAACATTTGTAATAGATAAGGAACATTATGTCAGAGGGAATAGACCTTTGCCTACAAGAAAGTCACCGAATGCCGGAACTAAGCCACTATATTGTTGTGTTAATGGGATTTTGCCATCTGTTGTGGGGCATTATACATGCACACTGTATTTTGAATGTAGATGTCATTTAATAGATTAAATTGGTGTAAGGCTTCTCAAGTTTTATGATGCCATGGATTTCTCAACAGGAGGGAACAGTCAGATCTACTTAGAAATCTACTGCATTTTTTGCCAGAAAGTGAAAGGCTAATGACTTGAAATATGAATGCCACAGTGAGGAACATGATTAATAACCTCTGAGTAATAAAATCAATGCTGACAAAATATGTCCAATGAAAAGTTTAAATCTCCCCTTGGGAAAGGAATCCTAAGCCTTGTTTCCAGTTCTGTGGATGCATTTTATTCTATCACTTGACAAGTTTTGTGGAGTAGTTCTCAGCACATGGATGAGAATGAAGACTTCCCATTGTCAGACACGTTCCCCAGTGAAAAAAGACCATATTCCCTTCCACTTAATCTGCGCTGTCATGAGTTTTGCACTCTTTGCTGAACAACAGCCCTATTTCAACAGAAGTTCAGTGCCCTGATAGCTTTTTATCAGTGAGTAGCTTTTTGAGAAAGGAGATACCAAGGGAGTTAAATTTCCTTAAGCAAAAGAGGGCCCAGGATCCCTCTTCTCCATTTTGCTGTCACCATTACATTACTGTGGTGTCTGCCCCTGCTTCTTCTCGTCTTTCTCAGACTATGTTCTGGTGTTCAGCCTCCTGCATGGGAGTTGGAGTGTGAAGCCCTGGATCGATTCCCTCTGGAGACACCCTTCCAGGGTGGAGACACCCTGCTGGGTGTTTTCTAACAGCTGGCTGCAAATAACTTTGCTCCCACATCTATAAAAATAAAACCAAAATTTGCCATGCACATGCATATGGAGGCTTCATACCATAAATGAAAAGAAGTAACCACTTCACTAAGCCTGCATAAAGCTGCCCTGCTACTGTAGGATGTGATCTTGATCTTCTCATCACCTACCCTCATCTTGTTACGTCACCTTTGCACAGCCACACCTAGATGAGTGCATTTTTCAGCTGAACACTAACCCACCTGAAGAGTGCTGGACCTGTTACCTACCTAAGTTCTGGAGATCCTGGTGTTGCTGGATATCTATTATAAATGCCTGTGCTTTCTTGCCCCCTCCTGGGGGGGATAGGCAGTTATGTTGTACTCCTGCAAGGGAGACGATAAGAAAGCAACACCAGGGGATGGTGGAACTGATAATAGCTCTGCCTTAATCAGTTGAAGACCACCGTGGAGCTGCACCCACAGCAAACTGTCCCCACAATGGGGACACACAGTTCTGTCCATTGCAAAGAGCCCAGCTACCTGCCTTAACCTGGGAGAATCACCCAGCTGTGGTCAGGCACGTACTCTTAAGCGTAACAACTTCCAGCTGAGATTCTAAAGCAGGCAGGGAAAACTAACCTCTTCTAATCTTCTGTTCTCTAGCAGCTGTTAGAACTGCCATCAAGACTTTATCTAGTAACAGGCTGAATAGAAGAGCAGCCATGGTGCAGAGATAAGCTCCATTTCCAAACTTTTCCTCTTTTCCTCATATGAGGAAGAACTCTTTCCTGTGAGGGCAACAGAGCCTCAGAACAGACTGCCCAGAGAGATTGTGGAGTCTCCTTCTCTGGAGATCTTCCAAACCCGCCTGGATGCCACCCTGTGCCACGTGCTCTAGGTGTCCCTGCTGGAGCAGGGGGTTGGACTAGATGGTCTGTAGGGGTCCCTTCCAACCTCAACCATCCTGTGATTCTGTGATTAAGATGTGATTAATTGGGAAACAATTGTTTTGTAGCATGAGGCTAAGGCATCAGGATGATGGTGGCCTGTTTTGCTACAGAAAGCTAGATTAGGAGTATAAAGGAAAAATAAAACAAGCTGTGCATGGAAATTCATCCAGTACATGCTCCATCCATGGTCTTATTCCTTCCCCAGGCAATATGGGGTAGTTGTTTATGTCAGGCAATCATACCACAGTGGTGAACTGCAGCTGACAAGCCTTGTGAAGACAAGACCCATAATACAACATCCCAGTGAACACTGCCTGTCCATTGGAAGTACCAAACAGAGCAAAAGCGCCCTGAAGGAAGAAGTTGCATCAGCCAAGAGGAATATGGACCAACTGATAGACTCAGGCTCATGGAATGGATGATCCCACCAGAGAAGATCCCTAACACCATCAATCCTCTGCTAAAGCAGAATCCCTTAAATAAAGACAAAGATCTGACCTGACCCCTGGAGATGAAGATATCGCCCCCAAATCCTGATCCCCAGCCTCACTCCTTTGTTGCCCCCAAACATCCTTGACCTGGAGCAATTCCAGGCTAGGTCCAAACAGCTTTGGGCTATAGAAGGGGTTGATAGCATCCAGCTTTTCTTCTGAGGCCACAGTCTTCTGATTTATTTTCCTTGCTCATATCAGTAAACCTCCTGGGCCTAATACAAGAGAGTGCAACAAGCACTAAATGCCTATCTCACATCTTCCCTACCTGCCTCCCTCCTCAGCAGAGATCCGCAGTGCTGCAGTCACCCACTACCTGTCGGTCATAGCGCCAGCAGCCCGAACAGCAATTACTGCAGCTTCTCATTGCTCTTAATGGAACTATGCTATGATTGTACTGTAGACACAAACCCACAGCTGTTCCTGCTGCCTTGCTACATAAGGACCTCATCAGAAATCCTTATTCCCCTAATCTGTAATCTCTCATCCCGCGTTTTCCGCTCCATGTAGGCTACAACATATACCACACACACAGGTGCAGAAAGTCTTCACAAATTGTATCTAGTTCAGCAAGAGAACAGGGCAGCCCAGGCCAAACACCACCAGGAGCATGGCAAGACCTTGACCCATTCCCACCGCAGATGCCACCCTTCTAGGCAACCTTCCACGTCCCAAAACTTCCCCATACACTCTTCCAAACTCCAGCAAAGTGAAACTGTTCATCACCTTGAAGCCTTTCTAAGTATGTCCCCTGGGATGCAGGTTCTTCTGCTAGTTCCTTCATACCTGCAGCTACTTTCCATACAGACACAGCTGGGCTCCTACTAGTCTAGATCATCGAAAGACCTAGATGCCTTGTTGCAGTCAAGTGGCAACCCAGGGGAATTATCTAGGCTAACAGAGAAACAGAATTAGGCATATAGTCCTTAGCACAGCAAAGAGTAACTGAGTTGTCGCAGTGCTGCAGTACATATTAAATATAACGCATCTTTGCGTGGAACCTTGTATTTCACAGTGTTACGATTTCTTATCCTCACCAAGGCCGAGATGCCCAGGCCACATCATTTTTCTTTCCCTTAAGAGCTTAAGAACTCTGGCTTCCCTAAATGTAAATGGCAGGTTTGAGGAACCAGAAGCCTTTGATGTGTGGGGGGAGATGTAATGCATTTAGGCAGAATATTTTAATTACGTGAATTACAGCAGGGCAGCCTGCTCTTTTTCTTTTTTCATGCTGAGTCATTTCCACTTGGACTCTGCAAACATGGAACCAAGTGTTTAAGTATTTGGAATAAACGATTAATGCAGTGCTCTAGCTTTGGCAAGCCTTATGAAGGAGAAAAAAAAAAAACAAAACAAAACATTCCTTTTTTCTTTCCTTGAGCTTGTTGCTGCCTCCTTTGGAAAAAGACTGGCGTTAGTTGAACCGACCAGTTTAAGATACACAGTGCCAAGGGCCAGGATGCTGAAACGATCTCACACGGTTCCCAGGGACTGACGACTTCTGAAAGGTCTCTGAGGCTTTCAGTTGCCATCCAGTCTCATTTGTGTACAAAATATGGAGCACTGAGTCAGAGTAATTTCTTGCCCTTTATGAAGAAAACCTGATACCTTGTGCATAGTTGTGGTATTTCTGTACACAGTTTACATACTTGCCATCAACCTAGTTTTATTTTTCTTTTGAGTCTTTTCATTCTTTTTATACATTAATTGTTCTGCTGAAGTCTCTAGTGAAACGAGGTGTTTATTCAGCATCTGTGCCTTCTAAATATTTACTCATGAAGATCTTTTTTTAATTTTTTCCCTCGGCCTGTTCACTAGGCAGCATAACTTTTTCCATTTCTTTGATCCTGAAAACCTCCCCACCACCCCCCCGCCCCCCCTTTTTTTAATTATTCTTCCCTTGGCAGCTGAAGGAAAATTTAGCAATATATACCAAGCCCTTCCCCACCCCTCCAGTTAACAAAGATACTGGTTGTAGATCAAAGAATCCATCAGAACAAACTGCTTCCTATGTATGCAATGAGCCTCCTGTCTCTGGAATAAGCAAGTTTATCTTCATTGTGCATTCTGATAAGATGTTATTATAGTAGTGACTTTAATTACATTTCTCATTGTTACATTAGCGTGCAGTAGCATAGGGTTTCACTGAATCTAAATGTGTTAGTTTGTAGAATATGGTGCCTTTAACTCTCGTGATGGAGGTAGGCAAAACTTCAGAAGCCATGACACACTTATGCTTCATTTTATACCCAGCTGGGCAGAGGTCCTGGTCAAGCATTTGAAATATTAACTGGAAGGTGGAAAAATATGAAGAAACAAAAGTAGGCAACAGCTCCTGCCTCATAGCACACCAATATAATGCAAGCATGGTAGGACTCGAGAAAACAAGTGACTAGTTTAAAGGATAAACACATTTTGGTACTATCTTCATCTAGTGGTATACCCGGAGATACATTTTAAACGTTGATCTATTTTCATCCATAGGAGAACAACTTCTCCTCCTATTCTTTTTTATAACCGTCACGTCAGAGGCTGTAATACTAATGTGCTATCTAAAAGTATTTTGTCCTAGGGATTGAGTGGATGAAAAAATGTTTTGCAGTTATAAAACACATTCTTAAGATTTGTACATTTTGGATGTCTAACAAATATTCAGTGAACTGATACTCAATAAAACAAATACCTTATTCATGTAACTTGGCTTACCTGATATCTTGATTGGCTTGGTATTTGGTGCCAGGTGATTCCCAGGGGACTCAATTTATCACATGCTCAGTCTTGTAATCATTACCAATAATGGATTGATCTACAACTTATTGAAATTGGTAATAATTCCCATGAACTGCAGTTAATTTTAAATCAGGCTGTAAATTACCAAATGGATCTTTCTTTGAAATGCGCAGGTCTCAAACAGTATTAATATTGCTTCTAGTCCCATGGGGTATAAATAACCTCATGATCTCCAAGAGAATAGCTGTTAGCATATTAGCAAGGAGTGGATTGAAGCACAACAATTCTTTTTGAAACTCCTCAGCGAAATATTCAGCAGTCCTGAACTTGTTTTAAAGCATATGCATAGTAAAATGATTCATTGCTTGACCCCTATTGCTTGAAGCACAAGCTATAAGTTTATGAGGCCTTTTTTCTCTTTACTTCTGCCAGATAGTGGAAACACAGATAAATCTGATTCATATAAATCAAGTTTTAATTAAAATATAGTGAGTTTTCTAATACAAATGGCATTTTCCCTTCTACTTACTGCATCCTGCTTTAATGCCAACAATGAACAAATAAGCTGTTCTTATCAGTACAGTGTTCTTGTCTGTCAAATATCACTGCTTTTTTTTCTCATTATATTTTGAGTTTTAAATAGTTTAGTTTATAGAGAACTCTTTTCTTTCCCCAGAAGGCATATACTGTCTTTGTTTAAACCATGGGAGTGTTTTAAAATAATACATTATTAAAGAGATACTTGCCGTCAACATTAATTGCAAACATCTTTTCATGTTTTCATCTGGAGAGGGAAGTCTGAGGACTCCATTTAGTGAAGATAGTTTCAAATAGCATTCAGAAATGGACTTTCTCAGAAAGTGAAATACATCTTTGCAGAGTTTCTTGTTATTGGGGTAGCAAGTCCATGAAAAAGAAAAAAAAAGAAAAAGAAATTTGTTACTTTGCTACTAACCTTTTCTTTTGTCCTGATTGTTATTTTTGCCTTCCTACAGCAATAATATGAAGAAACCACATGAGCTTGTGAAGCTTCAAATAACCTTAACTTCTAAATAAACAAAACACGCAAGGGATCACTGCTGCACTGTGGCTGGTCTATGAAGATAAACCATGCTGAGAACTATTAAAAAGTTCACACAGCATTAAAGAAATATTTCCATCTGCCCACCCATTAACATTATAAAGACAAATATATTTTGTACTTATTTTGTACTAATTTTCTGTAGCTAGAACTGTTTCAGCTGAGTTTCAAATGGAAAAATGCCAGCAAGAGAAATCAGCAGGTTAAGCTGACCATACTCTTAAAATAAATTTCCAGATATGCAGGTATTCTTCATGGCTCCTCTTCATTGACATAATAGCAAAGTGAAAAATCTCTCTAAATACTTACTTTATTTTCAGGAAGGAATATTTGAAGATATTCAGTCAGGTCAATATTTTTGGTGAAGTTCTGCTATCTAAAGATGGCTTTCCTAGCTCATCAAATTCTGGCTCTAAGATGAAAGGAATATGTGTTAAACTCAGTAATGATGGGTAGAGAAATCTTTCACCAAATTAAAGAGCTTGCTTAATTGTATGGGATTCTAACTTGATTGTGACGCGATGTGATGTTCAAACAGTTATATGTCTTTGGTAGCTAAAAAAAGCCAGTTGTTACACAAAGCTGAAAATAGTTAAAAGCTAAGTCATCTTTAAGGAAAGAAAATAAATAGAGAATGAAATAATAATCAGGAACTACTTAAAACATTCTAGAAGATGTTTCAAAACCACAATTCAGCTGAGAATGTAGACTATCCTAGTTAACAGAGAAGCTGGACTCCAAAGGGAGTCTAATGCAAATATATTCTCTAAACCATGGGAGAAGAAAAGGAAATCGGGATTGTGGAAATTTCAAAGGAAAATTTTTGAAGAAAAATAATAATAATAAAGTAATGATGAAAACAAAAGGAAAAATCTATGGCTAGCACAATTAACAATAAGAATGAGTTAAGCATCCCAGAAGTTAAAGCAATTCAAACAATGGTTCTCATCGGTCATAGACAGAAATGATAGAGCTGTGAATAAGTGAACAAAAACTATTTAAAAAGTGTCTGAGAAAAGTGAAGTGATATATTACTCATGCTACAAGGTAATAAAATACTTTCCATTTTAACAACTGAAGAGGAAATCATCAGATCCTTGTATCTTGCTCTCAGGAATTTTTAATGAGTAGGTCAAGGAGCTCTCTGACTTACAAACTTTGCTTCAACAGGTTTTGAAGCACTGGGAGCATTAAAGTGGAAGACATCTAATATTACACCAATATTTTTGAAAGGGATATGTGGAATGAGATGTGTACTTAGATGTTTCTCAGGGCTAAAAACAACTGTTAGGTAAAACAGTGGAACAGTTTACAAAGGACTTAGCTGATAAAGAATTAAGGGAGGATAATGTGAGTAACACCAATAAACAACAACAATGACAAAAATCTGAGATTAAAATTGAAATATAAGTTTAACTGGTAAAGGAAGTAAGTTTGGTATTAAAGACTTTTCAGAGATATTCAGATTCATGCTACCTGACATTTTAATTAGAAAATTAATGTAGGCTCTATTGAATTTGTATTATTCTAAATCAATTAAAAACTGACTAGTTCCTAGGTCTGAAAATGTCACTGCAAATGGGGAAAATTTTATCAACTTGATGGGTTTTTAATGAGAGCCCAAAGAGATCATTTCTTGACCTTATAGTACTTAACTATATTTTTAACAATGACCCAGAACAAAATATGAAGTTGTTACTGAGAAGTTTCCCAGTGCCACAGATTATGGTTTTGGTAAAAAAGGGAGAGAAGAAATCAGGGGGACAATGGGATTAGATTATAAATAGGGCTGGTGACAAGGTCATTCCTTCCCTCCCTCTGTTTCCAAGGGAGGACCCAATATTCTGCCATAGGTATAGATGAGCTCTGTGTGCACTGCTGAGGTCTGGTAGAGCTGGAGAATCCTGGTCAGTCTTGGTGTCCCGAGTTCAAGAACAGACACTGAGAATTTGGACAGGGTTCAAAGAAAAGTGTAGCAACTCTTAGGGTGATTTAAGTATTAGAAATCACCTCATACTTAGGGACCAAGGAGCTCAAGTGGATGAAAAGAAAAGGCTGAGAGGCAACATGAACATGGCCTGTAAAGGAACAGACAAGCAACAATAGCCTTTAGCCTGGTGTAGGAAGATGCAATATAGAACTGATAGAAGCTGAAGTTAGAAAAATTCAGAGCACAGTCATTTTTCTTTACAGCAAGGATAAACCTAACCAATGGAACAACTTAGCACAGCTTGCAATGGATTTTCTGTCACTAAAGATTTCAAAACCTTTATGCTTTTTTTTCCAAAAGATTTGTTCTAGCTCAACCACAGTTATTGGCTTTGAAGCAAAAATTTAGGGAAATCCTGGAATTCTGGTTATGATTGGAGTCTGAGGACAGTGGTTCATTCTGACTTTATGAATCTTTATATTTGTTTATTTTCATCCCAGCAGACCCTCAGCAATGAAGAAAGAGTTCAAGCTCTTAGTATAGAGGGGAATAAGATGAAATAACTGATGGTTCATTTGATTCTTCCCAACATTAGGCGTGAAGTTCAGAAGGTGAAGTGAAGACAGGGAATTACAATAGCTCTTGAACCAATGCCAGATGCGACTGAGACACATAAATATTTCAGCCAGGTCAGGCAAACAGCAGGGAAGTGATTTCTTATTATACATTTCAGCCAGTTCTGGCTAAAAGGAATGGAAACAGAATGCTATAGTATTACCACTGTCTTGTTCAAAGTATTTCTGAGGTTTACTAAGTCATAAATATTGTCTTGCAAAAAGTACAACAAATGCAGAAGTAGGTTCCCTGTGTCTTCCTCCTCCACACGGTCTTGTATTTTTGAGAAGGAAGCAAAAACCTCTATCAACAGGAAGATCTCATACTTTCAACTAATCTCAGCTAGTTCTGGGTCCAGTAACATCTTGTGGAATAAAAGCACATCTCAACATTAATGAGATGAGTTATCATCAATCTGAATGATTGATGATGATGAGTTCATCTCACGGTCTTGTTCTCCACGACCATCCACAAGAGAGCACAGATTCGGGAACAATAAAAAGACAAGTAGTTGGATCTCAATCCATTGAAATCTTAGGTGGATTTAAATCAGATCTTTGTATATGAAAGAAGGGAAGGGAAGGGAAGGGAAGGGAAGGGAAGGGAAGGGAAGG
>NW_010587975.1:44357-94303 GCF_000705375.1 Tinamus guttatus
AGCAGAGGGAAAAAGAAAAGGGAGGAAAAAAAAAAAAAAGAGAGAGAGAGAGAAAAAAACGCGCACATGACACGTTTGGAAATACTTTTCCTTTCGGGAGGTTGTTTTCTGTTCAAGAAATCCCGCTCCTGGATGTGCTCCCAAATAAAACGGAGCGGGATTTCTCAGATCGTGCTTGGTATTCCGGTTACAGAGCTCGCCCTTCTCTTTTCTTTGGCTACGAAGTTAGAACATGAGTTGCTAGCGAGTAAGCAGCATTTCCAAAAACAATAGCCCTGGATATGGCAAATTATGAAGCAGGATAATTTTATCTCCATGCCCAGGCAGCGCTAAGTGGAGGGAATTCAAAGTTTAGTTAATTTGTAACAATTGAGATATTGTGTGGTAGCTTTCTGTTTTTTTTTTTTTTTTTTTCCTACTTTGATTTTATAGGTGTATTTATTTGATGCTAGCCAGGTCTGCCTTAACAGAGGCATTACTGGGAGTAAAAATAAATGACACACACACGCACACACTGTTAATTATTTACATTTAAGAGACCGATGAAAAGAATTTCGGCTCAGAAGGGTCAGCTTCTCAGTGAATGGGTTCTCCCGTAGTCCCCTAGAAGTAGGAAATGATGTGCAAGTCTCTGGAATGTGTTCAAGTTTGTGGCTGTTCGGCAAGGACATTGCAGATAATGCAAGTTTCTGTACTTTGTATCTCAGTGTGGGGGAAAAAAAGGTTCATTTTTATATATGTTTGTTTTTGTGTGGTGAGAGTAATCGTCTCCTCTTCAGGAGAATAAGCTCAGAAAAGCGCTGTAAAATTCCTCCCCTCAACAACGGTAGGACAAATGTCATCACTCAAACAAGCCTCATCCGTTCTAATCCGGCCAGACAACTCCCTTCTTTCAGATTTGATAAGTACCAGTCTCTGGCTATTTCATGTTTGCTTCCTGTTAGATTTTTAGGAAGGGTTCTGGGGGTGCATTCTTTCAAATATGGAGCTCACTTGCCATAGTAGCTAAAATAAACATGCCCTCGAAGATTGCTGAGTGAATTGTATCAAGACATACACACTGTTTTGTACTGACTGAGTTTCCCGTTCCCATCTGGCCCTGTGATGGAGCTGTATTTTCTCCTTAACTTTGTTATTGTCATTTAAAATGATAATAATTTGGCAAAAATGGCTGTGATACTGATGAAGTGTATTTTATCATGAACTGTTATGGTAAGCAGGGTTTGTAAGATGGTAGGAGCTGGAGCTGGATGCTTTCATTTGCATGCAGCAACTGATATGAATACATGCAAAGGTTTACTCAAGCTGTCATCTTCACAACTTTGCGAAGAAGTTAATTATTAATATTTTGTTAACACACTTATCCAAAGCTAGAAGGCACATACATATGTGCCAAACACATGTAGAAGGTGGAGGCATCTTTAGAGGAATCGGAGAGCAGGTTTAGAAGCTGCGCCAACAAGACTCACTGCTGGTCCCCTGTGTTGTCTTCATTGGTTAAGACAAGGCTTAACCCACTATACTGAGACCAGAAGTGCCAGTGTAACATAATACATAATGTTGGAACTGTTAGTTCTCCTTTCCCTCCTTTCATTCTTTTACAGTCTTTCTGCATCTCGCATTTGAATCCCCAGCTATCCACTGTTATCAGTGAGGGAGATGATAGTGTGTCATGTAATCCTCCCTCCTGAATGCTAAGGTGCTGTGATTTTGATGGCCAGGCTAATCTGTCTTGATAAAGTTTTATTTTTCTATTGTTAAATTCAAAGGACAATGACTGCTAATTACAAGTGACCTCTAACCAAAACACTAGCTCGAGTTTATCACTGGTACTGATACTCTCTATCAGCAATTCCAACCTCAGCTGTATTAAGCATCTTTTTTTTTTTTTCAGAGAAACTTAACAGAATAAGGAGAACCAAAAGAGGAAAAAAATGTATGTGCTCTGGGTAATGTGTCTGATGCAAACAGCGTAAGCAAAGTGCATATAGGTTCCATTTGCTATGCCATATACCCATTGCAAGTAATGGGTATACAGGGATGGAGAAGAAAGAAAAAAAATCATAAATATTTTAACTAAAAACAACACAGCAAAAAAATACAAAAGGTTGTTACGTAGACTGCCTGGTTTCCTGCTGCAGGCTGGTATAAAGAATCATTGTTGTCGTACATTAACAGCAAAAGACAATAGTAACAATGATAATTTGAGAGAATCATTGCTCTGCTATTACTGTCTTTGAGAACATTTGTTTTAAGGAAACATTCAAGTCTGAATACAGTATAATAAAATTAATTTTTCAAAAATATCCCAAGTTATTTCTCATTTTATGTAGTTTATAGTGTTTGAATGATAACTGTGAGAATTTTGCAGATGAAGAGGTAAACTGAAGAGTCTAGAGCTCTGCATGTCTACTACAGTGGCTGAAATTCTTGTTGTGCTTTTGCAAATGAGTGGATCTGATATGGTGCAGCATCAGAGCCCAGACTGAGATCATGGCAAGTGCATATATGCATTGAAATTAAAACAGGCGAAACTATGTGCCAGCATTTTGTGGCAGATATCAGTGATTTTTTTTTTTTTTACTGAAGTTGTTCTACAGGACTACTGTAGAACTGCAGAACTTGCTGCTTTCTGCAAGAGCTTTTGCAATATCTTAGATAAAAGTCAGGATAAGCAGTTTTCTTTGAGGTACAGCTGCCCCAAACAAGGCCACAGCAAGGACACTGAGGAGATGGACACTGGTTGGAGTCTACACTATCCAAGCTACATAGAAAACACAAAAACAAACAAAATCTAGTAATTGATCTCCCAGTTTCTGAAAGACAGCTTTAATACCTCATGTGGTTTCTCACTAGAAGGAGAAATGCCTTATATCCTTCTCTCCAGGACGTGTTTCCTTCCCATTCTCACTGTCAGTAACACTGCCATCCTTCCCTTTGCCATATTATTTGACTGCTCTGTTTCCTCACAGGTCTTGATATCCCAAATATCTCTTGACAGTTTTCCTTCGCGTTACTTCTTACAGTCCTCCTTCCTTTGGTTTGCAGCTGCCAAAGCATTAGTCCATGCTGTGGCAACGATTCAGCTTGGTACTGCAACCTGCTGTTGCCCAACCAGCTCTTTTCTCCCACCTACTTTCTGTTTCCAGTCAGCATGACCCCTGCCAAAATCTTGTATCTTTTGCTTCTCTTTCTGAAATGTCTCCATGCAGTCTCCTATGCTGGAATCTCTGTGCTACTCCTGATCTTGGTGTTAAGGTCTGAAGATTTTCCTTATTTCCAGAGTTCTCCAGAGGCCTCAGACCTGCAGTCCAGCAGAAGACAGAAATGAGGAGGGGAGAAAAATTAACAGAGCCATAGATCATTACAGTTGGTTCTGCTTCAGGCTTCCTTTCACTCTCATTAGCTGGCTACAATAGGAGCAAGATTGGGCATTTATTGGTAATTGTTATTTTGTGTTTGTTCTGTCTTATATTGTCCTTGATCATGCAGCGGTGCAGTAAACAAAACAAGGTAGGGAGCTATTGGTGGTGGTACTTTTTCCATAAAGTGGTGTTTGCTATTAGCAAATTTCCCTGTAATTAAGGATACTTTATAATGCAAATAATTGGGCTACTGCAGTCAATACATTTCAATGAAGCGTAATCACTGTTTGCATTTTTTTTTGATGTGCGTTTTTTTAAGGAAAATTCCTTTTTTTTTGGAAAAAAAAATGCATTCTTGCCTAGCATTCCTCATCCACTGAGTTCAGAGAGCTTTACAAAGGAACCGTTGCCAGGATGCCTACATGACAGATGGAGAAATTGAGGCATCTGAGGGAAAATCATCTGCCCAGAGCCCTGTGGCAGGAGCAGAAATGTCAATTTCTTGATCCCACATGCTGCCCTGTAGGCTCAAAACTGGCCAAAGACACGTGCAGTTCACTTGACTTTTCAAGACCTCCCTTACGGCTTCTTGTTGGCCTGGCCAACCCAAACTTACTTGTCTCCATCAAATTACTGTGGCCTGGCTGCCAACATGTAGTTTTTCACCCCGCAGCACATATGAGGTAGCTAATTTATCTCTCTTTCATCAAGAAATCTTGAATTGCTTCATGCAGAGTGTGGGGCCTCTGCAGGGACATCTGGAGTAGAGAAGAAGAATTTCATTCCTGGGTCAGCAGCAGCCTGTGGCTTCCATGTCTGCTCTGCTGCTCCTCCAAGACTTGTGCTGGGACCTACATGTCTCGGTGGGAACCTGTGTGGCACCCAGAAGCTGGATGAAGCAGAGCATAGAAGGAAGGAAAGGAAGGAGGCGAGAAACAGTTTTGAAGAGATGGGAAGAAGGATTCTCTCTTCCCATATCTTAAAGTCTCAGGGCCCTATTTTTGTCTCTTGTTTTGCATCTTGGGTTTTCTGAAGGTGTGTGCTACCACGACATGCCATCGTACATGCTAAAGTGAATCTAGTCCTCATTTTATACTCACAGACTCAAGTCTAGACATATGAAACCTGTATAATCTCATAAGCACAAGTGTTCTAGTTTGCAGAGAAGCTAAGTACCTGCAGGTTTCAGCTTAAGTCCCTGGGAATGGCCAGTTATCTCCATCTTTTCCCCCCTCTAGGATGGAACTAGATAGACAAGTTCTTACTTCTTTTGTTCTTATGGAAAAATTTCCATAGAGAGTCCGAGCATATCCAGATGTTCTTCGTGGAAAATGCCCCAGTGCTATTGCTTGGGGTTATTGACCAAAGCAATTCATGCTGCCGAATCTCATCCTCCTGTAGGCAAATCCCAGTAATCTGGTTGCTCATCTGGCCTCCCCATTCTCTTTCTTGCAGTTCTCTAAGAGGTAGGTCCTGTGGATACTCCACCCTTCCTCCCTCCTGCAGGGTTTCCCAGGCCACTGAGGGCTCAATTAGCACAGATTACTGCGGATGTTCCTGCAAGAGAGCCTATATGTCAATCTTATTGCATTAGCAATTTCCCACAGTGATGCACAATGAAAGCCTTTTAGGAAAAACAGATTTGAATGCAATATGATTTGAACACAATGAAATGCTAATGTGATTCCACGGAAAACTGCTAACATGATATATATATATATATATGTATATATATATGCATACATATGCATATAAATATATATATATATAGCAAGCCTTTGTGCATGAGATTTACCCCCTGTATGTACTTGCCTAGACTTCCTCACCTTGGAGAAAGGGAGAGAGGACAGCAGTATAACTTGCTCACTGTCAGTCTACAACTGGAAGTACTTCTGGAAGTTCTTTCTTTGGAGCATTTTATTGACAAACTCCACCTCTATTTTGTATGCTAAGTGTGTTGCATTCAGTTGCAGTGTGTTCAGTGTGTTGCCAAATCATGTTTTCTGCCAAAGGTGTCCGCTATGTTAACACCACAGTGAGTAACCTTTCAGGCAGAGCTCCTAGATAGCTCTCTCTGGGACTGGGTGTTTAGCATGAGGCCGCTGTGCTAGGCCATGGCTAGGAGCAGGTCTTCTAGCAATGCTCCTAGAGTGGAGATGAAGAGTTTATAGGCAACAGATTCCCACGCTAACTCCTAGCATTGCACTTTATCTTGGGCTTTGCGACTTTAGATACCTGCCACAAACAGTCATCAGAACTCAAAAGCATGACACAGGGTGCTTGCTTTGGGACCAAAGCCTCTTCACCAGGATGAGACCTTGTCGATCTGCCCAAAAGGAACCAACATCCCTCCATTTCTGTGTATTCCGGCAGGACCTGAAGATAGTAGACAGCTGGCTGAACTTTGCAGAGCTGGACCTCACATCTGCTGTTAGGAGCTGGACCTCACATCTACTGTTAGGTAGGTGGGACGTCTTACCACACAACTGGAAGAGAACATTTGCACTGTTTCCTTTACTGGCACTATGCAAGGACAAATACAGCTTGGAAAGTGCATTCCTTCCTAACAAATTAAATACACCAGACCTTCAGGATTGCCTCCCCATCAGGCTTGCATGCAGCATCCTAGGTGAAGTACTTGTTCTTTAGATGTATTCTTATTCACAACATTCTGCACATCTATGTCTAAGCAAATCCTTTTCCTAAAATGGGTATTTGGGAATTGCTCCAAGAATGCCCATGATTGATAACAAGGATTACAGGATCTGATTAGTATGGATATAAACTTCAGGCCAGCAATGAAGCTGGAATTCTTTTCTAGTTCTCTTCTTCCTTTGTGAAGTGTTTGTTCTGGAGGCACTTGGCTGCGTGCTTTGTATTAGAGACGAGTCAGCGTTTATTTTAAAAGCAGGAACTCTATTTTTTGCGTATTTCCAACTGTTCCATTTTTAGAAACACCGATGGGCTTTGCTAAACTTTCTCTGGGAATGGTGGGTATGTGAGGAATGCAGGACTCTTGTCTGTCCATAAAATGGGGATAACCAAAGCCATAAGAAGGCATTTTGGGCGCCCAAGGCAGGTTGATGCACTCCCCCATCCCCCAACCTCGTCATAGCCCACTGGCCCTTCCTTCTCCTACAGATACCTCCTCAGAGTTCCTCCGTGACATGTTTACTCCTTCGTCGTCATCTCTCTTGGATGAAGGCACTGGAGATCCAGTTGCTTTGTCAGAGCTGCTGGTCTGAGAAAACCAGCCACGGTGAGGGCTGATGTGGGGACTGAGTGACTCATTCTTCCTCGTGCCTATGGAGATGGGGAGCCAGGTTGAGAACAGGGCATATCCCCATGGATTTGCATCTTTTGGTTATAGCAGAGGGTCATAGGGCTGGACAGGATCTCAAGGAGTCTTCTGGTCCCTTCTCTTTCGTCAAAGCAGCACAGTTATTCCTGATGGATATGTGTCATCTGTTCTCTCTGACCTCCAACAGTGGACCCTCCTTACCCTCCTAAGCCATCCCAATGCTCAGCTCCCTGCTATTTATACACTTACCTGTTGACCCTTGCTGTAGCTTAAGCCCATTATTTTTTGTCCTGTCCATGGACATGACCATGAAAGACGGGTTGGATTGTTCCTGTCCTACTTGTAGCAGCTTTTCACACTTTTGAAAACAGATATTGTTACTGTGTCCATTCCCCTCCCATCTCTTCAGTTTAAGGCACATTAATATAGCTCTGCTGATTTTGGGACTGGGATGATTTAAGTCTCCATGCTGCTGTGCTGTCATGTAGATGAGCCAGTTCGGATCAGTTCTGCCGCAGGAATTTGTACATCCCTTCCTAATGAGGCAGCGTGGACATACCAAACATGAGCGAGGTGCCTAATTGTGTTTTGTGTCTGAATTTACACCTCTTGCACAAGGCTGTAAGTTTATAGCCTGTGGAAATGTATGTGGACATGGTAAGGTGTGCAGCTTATGTACGTGAATCAATTCTTCAGATCAAGTGAGAATGCTGCTTCTGTTGAGAGAAGCTGGATGATGCTGAGTAGATGAGATGATAGTATTTGAGTGATTCCACAAGCGCAGAGAAGCTATTAGGAAGTTATACATATTTAGTCACTGGCATCAAACTTTGTCCTCATTTTATCCTGGAGGCAATGAATTCAGGGAAGACTCTGCAGTCTAAAAGAGTGGCCAAAGAAGCATGAAGTGCTGCAGGATTTGTTCTTTGATATCAATGGCTTCACATAAAGTTAAGCCTAGAAAGGCTTTCAGAACAAACTTGAAATAACAAGAAAATGAGTTTCAGGAGTTTGCATTATTCATTTAAGCTTATAGGAATAAACAATGAGATAGTGCCAGGGCTGTGTGAAACACGGGTAAATTTGAGTCTCAAATGCTTTACCTCATATCTTTGCAGCTGTTTTCAATTGAAGCAGTTCAGGATCAAACCGGGAAGAAATTTAATTTCTTAATTAAAAAAAAAGCCCTTTTTACATCCCATTTAATTAAAATCCTGGGTGTCAGGTTCTGTGGTTGTGGAAGAATTTGTTAACACTGTGATGAATAATTCATTCACTGTATTTTGTTGGGTGCAAAAGACAGAGGTTCCAGATACATTCATAACAGCACCCTTTTCTTTCTAGTTCCAATCATGACAGGAAATGCAAGGGATCCCAAACTATATCCTGAGGACCATGAGTAGAACAGGAGACTTTTTGGGATGATTCACGTGTCGAGGGTAACATCACCACTGGTGATGTATGTGTAAGTATTTCCTAAAAAAGAGGTATGGAAGATCCACAGAGCGAACTACAGCCGTGACAGAGAGGCCCAGGAAGTTGCTGACTGACCTTCATCCTGGAGTTTACCCTGGCTGCTGCCCATTGGTCACATTTGAAACAGCATCAAGACTTGCAGCAATACTAGCTCTGAGAAAACCCACATGCTTTTCTTTTTCCTAGTAACTAGAAGTAACTAAATCAGTGGTAGGTAAAAATAAATAGATGCATGTTCGCAATTGGCTGTTTCGCGTAGTTTTCCTGGAATTACTTTCTCCCAATTCCGATAGGATTTAGTCACTGAGCTGCAGACTTTTAGCTATAACTGCCTCCCTGTTCGATGTTCCAGCCGCATGCGACGTCCAGTTGCTGCACAGCTTATGTCTAGACGACCCTCTGAGAAATCTCCCTCTGTGGCCATGCTTAGCTGCTGCAGTGACACCAGGACGGTGATGTCAGCTGTTTGCCAGACTGATGGCCATGCCTCTCGCCACTCTGGTGGGCTCTGAAATAGAGCCAGAGTCTTGGAGCTTTATATGGGGATATGATGCGTGCACCACATGCACATGCACAGTACCCTCTGCAGGGAGGCTGGGCCCTGTACTTTCCATATAGCTGGGTTTTTTAAGCCTGTTTTCACTGCATTTTCCCTTTTTGACTCTAACATAAAGCTTAATGTGAAATTTAACCAGCACTGATGCAATTCCCTTCCTAAGCTCCTCAGATCTGAATTAGAAGGGAACTTCCATAGCTCATTGGCCTGCAAAGACATTTTGCTGAAGGAGGATGCGAGTCTTTCCCAGGCTAGGGAGTCCTTTGTCATCATCCCAAATTTATTTTCCCAAAGGTGTTTCCATAGTGGAGGTGTCAGTATGCTGCTGCCTTTTGCAGTATGTTTAATTTCCGTGAACTCTGGAACTCGTCTTACTGTCTTCAGCAGTAACTATAAGAAGTGTATGTACCTGACACTGTGATGGTCTCTCGTCTGCTTTTCTCTGCTCTTGCTGTTTCAGGCTCTTTGGTAGCACAGCAAAAGTTACTTCAGTAGAGTTCCTAAAGGAACATGTTTCTCCTGTTGACCTGAGGACTTACAGGCTAATTCTACACCAGGCAGTAGTAAGTGGGGTTTAGGACAGGAATAAGTACCGCAGTCCCCTCTACTCTGTGTCCACATTGGTGAGTCCTAGTCTAGCAATCATGTGAAACTGAGGTGAGACTCATTTTACTCAATAGATGTACATAGTGCGTGCTTTTGCTGACTTTTTTAGGTGTTTACTTTTGGGAGGAATGGTCTGTGTCCTGTACATGCATGTTTTTTCTACATGTGTATTTTTCTCAAGTACATATTTAGGGAGTTCAGCATGACTAGGTCAGATACATGTATTGCGAATGTGGGTGCATTTGTTTGGCCAAAGAAATCCCACCCAAAGGCTGCCCCTATACTAATAAATTAAATGTGGCTGGCACTGCTCTTGGCCTGGAGGCCATCTGGCATGGAGTGGCCTGCTTCCTTGCTGTTAACTCTTTCAGTTTCCAATAGGGTGGCTATTCCATGTAGTCCCAGAGAAGGAAAGTGTGTGAAGGATGTAACCTCAGAGATGCATGACTCATGATAGTGCATCATTCTATCACTGAGAGAGATAGAGGTGGCCAGACCAGAACTTTCATAACGGTATGGCCTTGGGCTTGATACATTTGTTGGGGAATGGAAAAAAAATGCAATGTTTTCCTTCCCACCCTCCATTCTCAAGCAATTAACATCGAGAAACATGATGGATCATCAGCACTGCAGATATGTCAAATGTGGTTTTAAAACGTTTCAGAGTTGGAACCTGCAGTGCATTAGGCAAGTTGCCTGATAGAAAAGGCATACATTTTAAGCAACTGCTGTCCTAAAGATTGTTTAAATTAAATTGTAAATTAACATCTCTATCTCTACAGCCCTGGAGCAGAGTGGCTGCCTAGGTATTTCATAATGGAGCATGCAAGCCTAGCAGCATGTGACTTAGCCTGCTGGGTAGTGTGTGGCATTGCGTAATTCAATCATATTAAAGTAGGATGTCCTGATAATAATATTATTTGAAAGCTGTTTACTGTACTTAATGCCATTTATATTTGGTGTGTCACTTGTATTTTGGGAAAAAGAGATTTTAGAAGAAACTAGAGGGCGCGCAATAGGAAATTGCGCAATATACTTATCTGAGGCCACACCACATGGTCTGCAAAGCGCTGCTTTTGCTCTCATACACATACCCTTGGCAACGCTCCCACCAGCAACAATAGTACTCAGACTCATACTGATGTCACTGTGGAGTTATTTAATTTGACTGAACGAGATTAATGTGTTTATTTAAAATCTTGATCAAAATGGAAAAGAAAATCTCAGGACAATACGTTTACGTGAACATGTATGTTTTCATATCTGATGGTTGTAATGTTGCATTAACTTATCGGAGCAGTTGTTTACACACACTAACGCCTGCGAGACCCGCTCAGATAAGAAATGGGAGCCTGGAGCAGAGATTTTTACACAACTTGTGGCACTGTGGGCTCTCATCCCACATCTCTTTTTGCTTCTTCTTCCTACTTAGAGCACCGACCCACGGTGATCCCAGCATTGCTCTGCTTTCTCGCGCGATGCTGGGGCTCAGTGCAGCCACGGAGTGACAGCAGTGCAGAGGCGTTTGGAAACCAGCAGATGCCCCTGATGTTTTGATGCTGGCTGAGGAATAGAGAGCTGCACTGTAGGGACTACCTGGGAGGAGTTGCCCCTGGCTTTGCAGTCTGACTCCACTCTCGTAAAGGATGGCAGACTGTCTGCCTAAATTTTCTCTGCGTTATGTTTTACAAGCAGCTTGACAGTTTTGCCCTGTGACAAATCATTCTGAACTAATCTATTTTTTTTCTCACATCTACCCTCTGAATGTTTGGAATAAAGCTTTGCTATCCAGCTACATACTGCAGGCCAGTGTAATTTTATAAATACGCAGAATGGAAGTCTTGAATTTGAAGAGCTTTTATTTATTTATTTATTTATTTATTTATTATTGCCAGGGCAAATTTGGTCCTTCCTAACTGATTACTGGTGAGGTAACCAGACCAGGTGAGGTGATCTCTGACTCACTCTGTCATGAGTCTCTCCTGACAGTTGCAGACAGTTGCCATATACACAAATTAGCGAGGTAGAAATTGCATAACCCAGAGTTCAATGCTCACTAGTGGGTGCACTAAGCAATGAGTGTTTCTTTTTCCTTCCAGTTCTGTAGTCACCATGTTCATATTTCCCTGCTCTCTCCCATCCCCTGCTGCTTGCAGTTTGAAATCTCTCGGGTGAACATCAGCTGCTGCTGGGACTTGTGACAGGCCAAAGGCAGGGACTAAGCACTCCCTTTTCTCTTGCACTGTGGAAGGATTTGGGGAATCAGAACCACTGCTCTTGTCATTGCTGCTGTCATGTAAGAAGGGAGAAAGCTCCATAGGTTCGTATGTGTCTGCATTTCTCAAGGTGTGGGGTGTGTTATGGAGTAACACAGAGGAACCTGCCATTGGGTGTGCAAGCAAAACAGAAAGGCCAGAGGAAACCAGCTCTGTTGGGTCACTGGTCCCCAGAGACACAACTTGTTGCCTGGGATGTTGCTTGATGCCCTGGCCACATGGGCTCATCCTGCAGCATGACTGATCCTCCAGACTTGTGAGGAGACCAGGTTAAGCCAGGTTTTGGTGTTGTCTTTGCCCTGCTATCTCAATATGTTGTACCTAGGTGTGCACTCTGTGTCCCCAAGCATCCCCTGGATCCTGAAAAGAGTTGTGCATTTAAGGGAACACCGGAATAATATGGTTTCTGAAGTCCTGCTGTTCCCCACGCAGGCACTGTCTCCCAGTGTCTTCTCAGTGACTGTTGGGTCACTTCTCAGAGTGCTGTTGGGAACTACGGCCAGGCCTTTGCTGGTGGGAAGCAGCAGGATAGCAGGAACCACCTCCTGCACAAGGTCGGAGCAGAGCAGTCCCAGAGCTGCTTCTGTGGAGGTACCTGTTCGAGGAGCTGTCCCCATCTCCTAGTTTAGTGCCGTCTGTATTGCTCAGTCCTTTGAACTTGGTATGCGCAGCAGGGGGATCTGTGAAGTTTGTTTAAAGCAGTAAATAGCTTGACACATGAGGGCATTTTCCTCCCTTTCCTCGGAGTTCCAGTCAGTGGAAATATGTCATCTTCAGCTAAAATTAGACTGGCTCCAGCTATACTAGAGAAAAAAAAAAAAAAAAAAAGAGAGGAGAAGCAAAACCTCAAGAGCTAAACTCTTTCTGTTGGACTTCCTCAGATGTAGCAGCTCCTAGCAGAAATAACTCAAGATCCTTCCAGCATGAACTCGATCCAAAAGTCTGTGATTTTTATCCAAAAAGGTTTGAACTGTTGTGGACAGCCAAGCAGACTGACTAAGCAAACAAGTCTCTCTTGCATGTGAGAGAATGTAAATAGTCTTAGAGAATAACAACAGATCTTCCAGAGGTACTAAGCAAAAACTGGAAATAGCTGAATTTTAAATGAGTTTCGCAGTTTGAGGGGCAGAGGGGGACTGAATTTGGAAAAAAAATACTCTTTAGTCCCATCAGATTTGATACAACATGTTTAATTTTATAAAGGATGCTTTAGCTGAACCTGCGCCCAGCAACTTAAAAGAAAGAAAAAGCAGCACATTTTCTTTCTTTAATATAACCCTGACCTTACAACATTTTGCTTGGTGCATTAAACTCTAAACACAAATGAAAGTGAGTAGACACTTGATGCTTTCTGAGGTCTAACTCTAAAATGTGTGTGGAGGGCAGTGGGGAGGAGAGACTTGGACCCAAAATAGAGCAGAAAACAAACAGAAAACCATCACAAATTAAATACACATTTTGAGTATTTTTTCTTTCAAACAAGTTGTATTAAAAGAACAATGAAGGGAGTATGTGGAGCCTAACGATATATTGTGTTGTTATTCCAGGCTTCATCAGCAGTTTCTTCATGTTTGCAAAGTTCTGAGGTCGACCCTGCTGCAGCGCTTGCACCCAGCGCCTGAGATTACACAAAAGGGGGTGCGTGGAAGAACTGCTCTCTGAAGTTCCACCTGAGTTTTGTGGAAACTCCATCCAGGCCTTGGGAGGCAGGAGGGCAAATTGTGCTTCTGTTGGCCCTGGTGGGTAATCTCGGCTTCTTATGCACTCCAGCACCCCTATCAGCTCCTTGTTCTCCTTCACCAGCCCTGCAGTGAAAAGGCTGCTGGGCTGGAAACAAGGAGATGAAGAGGAGAAGTGGGCAGAAAAAGCTGTTGATTCCTTGGTGAAGAAACTGAAGAAGAAAAAAGGTGCCATGGAGGAACTGGAACGGGCTCTGAGCTGCCCTGGCCAGCCCAGTAAATGTGTCACGATCCCACGGTCCTTGGACGGCCGGCTGCAGGTGTCTCACCGCAAGGGGCTCCCACACGTCATATACTGCAGAGTGTGGCGCTGGCCTGATTTGCAGTCCCATCATGAACTGAAACCCTTGGAATGTTGCGAGTTCCCATTTGGCTCCAAGCAGAAAGAAGTGTGCATTAACCCCTACCACTACCGCCGGGTGGAAACCCCAGGTAATTATATCCCTTGCAAATGATTCCTAGCTCTCTACTAGCTTTTGTACTGGCAGGTCTGTACTTGGCCTACTCTGAAAACAGGAAAGGCTGTATTGGATGGAAAGAAAGGCTGTGTTGGATGGAAAGACCTTTCTGCCCATTGGCATCCTGGATCAAGGGGCAGCTCTGTGCCTGGGGTCCTCGCTGCCAGCTCAGGGTGGCAGAGCCCCTGTGGGGCCAGATCTTGTCCAGGGTGCTGAAAAGAGTCTCCCTTGCTGCATATGGAGGTGCCGGCTGCCCCACAAGGCCTCCCTCTACAGACCAGTGTTGCTGGGGTGGCCATTTGCTTGAAATCTAGGCACCAGTGAGTCTTTCAACCTTGGCTGCATTTATGCCTCATCCTCAGAAAGCTGAAAATTGACTCATTAATCTACAGGGAAAATGTTTCACCACCTCTCTTTTTAGAAATTAGAGTTGTAGTCAGTGAATTCCTCCTAAAATGCCTGATGGATGGCTTGCCTTCAGTGGGATTTAAGTATCCAGATGGATAGTTTATAGGAAAGTGCTCCCCCTTTCTCACAGAACTTTGAATTTTCTACTGATGATCCTCTTTACACTAGACATGCTCAACCTTGAAAACTCATGCCCTAACTGAAAGGTCATTTAATTGGTCTGTGCCAATGAAACAGCTCAACAGCTGTTATAAAAATACGGTGTTCAGTATTAACTTCCATAGAGATCTTAGAAAGCAGGCTGGCAGAGACCTTGAGTGGTCATCCTATTCCCTTCCGTTCCTACCCCTAAGCAAAACAAAACAAATATGTTTTTAAAGTGAGGTCTAATATCCTTTGTCTTCACAGTCTTGCCAAGCATACGAATATGTTGCTTTGCTATTGTTACAGTTCAGAAAGATTTCTAGTGTCTAACCTAACTTTCCCGTGCTGCCAAAAATCACAGTAATGTAATTTACTAATGAGTACATTTGTTAAGTGTATACTTATTGTTCTGTGATTACTCTTTGTCTGGCATGAACTTTACTCTGAGGTGACATTAGAGTCAGATAAGTTAGTTGTGGGATGTTTCTTTTCACAGGGATAAAATAAGGGAAAGACATTTGTTAACATCTTTTAAACAACAAGGACTGTTCCCTCGTAGTTCTTCTGCTGCAGGGGAGATGTCATTCTGAAATTGCATCTGAACTGCTGTAAACATTGTCACAACTAAAACTTTACAGCTGCAGGGAGTGGTGCATGTTGTCAACAGTTTTTGCTACAAAGAGCTGGTCTCCTGGCTTGCTAAAATAAACTCTTCAAGAATCTAAGAAAAGATGCTCATAAAATATCCCATTTTGTATATCTTTCACTTTGGAAGCTCTAGCCTTTAGTGTCTTCTCATTTCTTCTGGTGCAACTTCAGTGTAGCTAATGGAGTCTCCCCAGTGTGGTAGCTGACAGCACTGCAAAGTGATGGTTTAAATCCAGCTCCTCTGAGCTGCTTGGTGCCTATGACAAATGCTAGTTCTGGGATAGCCCAGCAGCTGCTTACACACTTACAAAGCTAGTTATTAGCCTGTGAAGCAGGCTGGCAACATGTTTATTAGTTAGCATGCTCCCTGCCGTGGCTTTGACCCATGCAGACTAGTAATTCCCCAAACAACACTCAGGTTGCAGAGGCTGCCCCCATGGGACTTTGGGCATTTTGGATGTGACCACCATAAGAAGTACAACATGATCAAATCTGCTGGAGCCGCAGCCACAGAGAGAGCCTAGGCCACTGCAAGGGGCAGCCATGCAGCTCCAGGCTGCAGGCACTTAGGGTAGTAGTGCTGGGAAAGGATCATGGTGAAGGAGGAAAAGAAATGAAAGTGAGGAGGAAGTGATAGCAGGGACATCTCTGCAGAAATGTGGGCGAGTGATATGGGTGCCAGGCCTTTCAAGCAACCATCCTGTTTTGACTATCAGAAACCCTCTCTATCCAAGCTCTCGGTGACCCTACACGTATGGGAAATTCCCTGAATCTTTGTCCCTCCAACCAAGGAATCCACCCATTATTCAGCATTCCTTATAACCCAGAGTCCTGAATTATTTTTATACAAAAGCCCATCATTTTTGGTTCAATTTCCATCACTGTAATTTGTCTCGCTGAGACAACCACTTTGTGATCAGATCCTTTAACTGTTATTCAGAGTGAATGAGTTGTGTCGAAGACAGAAGACAGAATGTCATGTTCATTGTTGCTACCAGCATCCCCAGTAGGTCACTTCTTTCCAAGCCTGCTGAGCAGCAGGTGATGTTTAAAAAAAGCACAGCAAGTATTTCCTTTATTTTGTGTAACCCCATCCCTGTGCAGAATGGGGTTAGTCTGCTTAGTCTAAAGGTCTAGGCATGATGGTTAAGCTTTGCTTCCCACCTTCCCCATTCTGGAGAAGTCTGAATGGATCATTGTCAGCAGAAGCTGCAGTTTCAGAAAATATAAAAGCTGCCCAGGCTTTTGCCCTATTACCCTATTATTTTTAAATGACATCATTCATTTCTAGATAAAGGAGGTTCTAATGTGCACTTCTGTTGTAGACTGCAGGAGCCTAAGTGAACTTTTGACTTAGACTAGAAGATTGCCCTAGTCAAGCCTGAGTGGAAGGAAGAAGTGGTATTTTCCCAGTTGGAAGACCACCTGATGATCTATAGTGATGATGATGCATGGCCTTCAGTGATATGGGCCATATGTATGAATGGTCATAGATATAGAGAACAAGTGGATCTTACCAGAGGGTAAGGCTACAAGGGCAGTAAACTCCTGAGAGTGGGGCTGATGTATCAGAAATAGCAGTGTGGAGTTGTACCTGGAATAAAATAATTGGGCAGATAAATTGCTCCCTAGCGCGTGAAGTCCCAGGATCAGCAAACACAGGAACGGACAGGATTCCAGCAAGAACTACTGCAGCTAAAGAGCATAGGAGAGAGCATAGTGCAGGAAAGGCAGAAGCAGGAATTGAGACATAACCAAAGGCATGCAAACAAGGAAGGATCCATCCCTAGTTTTAGATGAAGAATAGTAGGTATAAGAAAGTGCCCCACTGAGTGGAGACAGCACAGATAAATTATGAGTGTAGATTGGCTCTGATGTGATTAGTCAGTGTTTCAGTTCATGCCTCTGGTCACGCTTCCTTCAGAATGGTTGAGGCTTAGAGAGACAAATCTGTTACCAAAAGAGCAAGGAGAACAAATCCCTTCTGGGGATTTTTTTTTAGCCACAAACAACAAAATCTCCAAATTCCTCTCCTCTACATTGGCTTTAGCCCTCTAGGCATCCACAGAGCAGTCAGTGGAAAGATTGAGTGAAGGGCAAATACTGTACCACAGAGCAGAAATTAGGAGTATACAAAAACTTGCTGACTCACTCAGGGCAAGTCAAAGGCTTTCTCTGGCAAGTGCTGTTCACATAACCAAATTCTCAGCTTTCATTTAAAAAAGGAGTTGTGTCGAGTTCTCACAGGGCTAAAGAAAGCTGCTTCAATATGAATGGTACACACAGGGACTGGTGCCAGCTCCCAAGCACAGCTATCGCTTGCTCAGTATCTCTGCTCACTGCAGAGTGCACAGAGGTGGCTGCTTTTCCCATTTTCCGGGGCTGCTGGTCAGAAAGTGCTGGGTAGCTGTGAACCTGACAAAAAAAACAGACCACTTTCAAGCTAGAATGGGGAAAAACTCCAGAAGCAGCAGCAGCTTGCAGCCCAGAGCTGCTTACAGGAACCATGGAAGGGGCAGGATTCAGCTCACCGAGAATACATCTGCAGTGTGATCACTTCTGTGGTGGCCTTGTCCCAACACAGGGCAGATGAACTGGGCACTAAGAGAGTCTTGTTTCTCTCCACTGGCTGTAAGGAGAGCTTAGAGGGATCAGGTAATGCAGCTTAGATGTGAACGCTGTATTGCCGGTGAGTCCTACCTGGGGAGTCAAGGAAATCCAGAAACCTAAGGAAGAGGTAAAAAGCAAAAATATTTTCCTCTACCAAAGAGCCACCAAGTGGGTGGCTGCACACTTGTCCTCCCACAAGGAAGGCTGAAGGGAAGAAAATAGGCTTTCGGAGCACCAGCACTGTGCTGGCTAGAGACTAGCCAGAGAAGGGTCTACACATGGTCTCTTAACAGGAAATCCAGTGCTTGCGTTCTGGGGTGGGTGAGGAGATAACATTTACAGTGCATCCCCTGTCATCAGTCCAATCCTTTCTATGTTTTTAACATTCAGATCTTCAGTCCTCAGACGACTGGCAAATTCCCAAATGGTCTATTCCAGTGCCTTCGCAGGAGGGCAATTTAATCACTGCCCCAGCTGCAAGATAGTGCTACAGCAAGCTGGAAACAGTAAACGTGGCATTTGTACCAGGCACTGATCTGCTGCCTGATTGAGGCTGCCTCTGCTTTGAGCAGTCGGTGCACAGAGACGTCCAAGGAGAGGGTCTCCTACAGCCTCTTCTCATACACGTTTTGCATTATCTATGTATTTGCTTTATAGCAACTACTCCACTCTTTCATTAGGCTGGATAAATGAGAGTTCAAAGTAACTAAAAGGTGCTCCCTTAGCTGCCTAAGAAGTATTAGCCTTACCTAGACAGAGCTTTTTGTTCCAAACACCATATTAAAACACTTTCAAACAACATGTTCCTGTCAGTATTTATAACCAAGAATGCCCCTTGTTATTTGTTTCTATGAGCTGGTAAAAACAGACATGCTGCTGGGTTTTAGACCAAAGCAACTGTAGACACTAAGTCATCTGTATAAGCCTGTTGTATTGTTCTGGTATTGAGACAGCTCATACTTGTCACAATAACCTGGCTTGCCTCCTTATCTTCTCTTGAGGTTTTTGATCTCTGTGCTAGCAAGCAGGTATTCTTTCCCCCTACTTGTGTTTAAGGCCTTAAATAAGGCACTTAGGTGTTTAATTATCTTCTACAGCTAGTAAAGAAAACTTGGGGTACAAAAATTGCCCATTGCAAGTGCTGTTGTCTCCCTAAGGACTACAGATGGCTCCAGCTAAGGCCTGAAGTTGAAGTCCCCTATTCAGAAACATTCAGCAAACCTCTTTGTGTACTAAGCTATGAGCTACATCTTTATAATTCTCCCACCTAATTTTTAAACATTTTGACTGGTCCTGCTGTTGCTCCTGTTACATCAGAATTCAGAAGTTTTCAGGTCATCTTTTGGTTCTTCAATGCAGTAATGCTGTTACAGCCATCACAATATGAGATATACATGAAAAAGTGAGTTTTTGAGGAGAGAAGATATCTTCCACTAGACCAAGTTGGAAGAGTTTGTATTTCAGTTTTCTGACCTGCATTTTTCGTGTCTTGACTACCAAGCATTGACATTAGTCTCCTCATGCTACACTTCTTTTAACTATATTACAAGGGCTAAATGTATATTGCTGCAATATTTGAATTGCCACTTAAATTTCCTTTTAAAGATTCTACTGTCTAGTTGGCAGCATTTTCTGGCACCTGAAAACCTTTTAAATCTTGTCTCTAGCTTCTGGTCTATGTTTCTTTATGCCCATCTGTAAAATGCTAGTAGTAAAATAATGCAGTGTACTTGCTGAGCACTGTTAATTATAATTAAACTTGGCTCTGAATTTGACAAAAACTAATCATAATATTTATCAACTCCTGAATTTTTCAGCCTTTCAGGAGAAGGAATATGTAACTTTGAGAAAGAGAAATGTGCCACTTGCATTTTTATAATATGTCTCTGTGTGCATACTGTACCTGTAAATTCCTGCAAAACCTGTAAATGTACCTAGGCCAGTTGGGAGCAAGTCCCTTTTTGCACATGGAACTGCTGCAACTGACTGCAAACCTGAAAAAAAAAAAAAAAAAAGAAGCCAAAGAAGCAGATCCTCACTGTAGGACAGATTTGTTGTATCTCAGTGAGTATCAGAGAAAACTATTTAAGTAGTACTGAATATAGCGCTCTGCCTTACTTAAAAAGAGATGTTATTTACACAAGTGCAGTTGTAACCATATTTTTTCAATTCTGTTTTTGCTTCCAGTGCTACCTCCTGTACTAGTTCCAAGGCACAGTGAGTTTAACCCTCACCTCAGCCTGCTGGCCAAGTTCAGAAACGCTTCTCTCCACAGCGAGCCGCTGATGCCGCACAATGCCACCTACCCCGACTCTTTCCAGCACCCTCCGTGCACCCCCTTCCCACCCTCACCCAGCCACATGTTTTCCCAGTCACCCAACAGCATCAGCTACCCCAATTCACCAGGAAGCTCCTCTGGACCAGGAAGCCCATATCAGCTCACAGGTAAGAGGTTTACAGATGTCTCCCTGTGGCAGCAGAGGCTCTTGCAAGGGCCTGGGTTCAGGATCAATTCTGCGTGGTCCCATCGGGCTGTGCCTGTGCACTAAACTGTTGCACAAGATGGACCTGGAATAAGATTTCTTCCTTTTGTTTCTTCGCCTTTTCTGCCAGTCTTTCTGATGGATGGTCAGTGGCCTAAAAGCCATAGTCATACCACTGCTACAAATGTCTGAGTAAGCTCTCATGATTACTATAAAGAGAAAATTCAAGACAACGTCAGGTGGGGCAGTCCACCTCCTGTCCATCCCTGCTTCTGATACAATCCATGGAAGAGAGTACCTTAGGCACCTCTAATGGAGGTAGTCAGAACAGGGGCCTTTAGCAGCTTCATCAAGAGAGGCAAAATTGTGAAATCAGTATGTAGAAATAGTTGTTAATCTATAATGACCCCTCTGACTGTAGAAACTTCATGAAATTAAGGTGTTTTTCAATCTGGCTGAACGCTCAGTGAAGTCACCAGGCAAATTCTTGTGCCTTCAGTGCTTGTTTCTTCTGCTCCACAGCTCCAAGCTCAGCAGGGTTAACTTACTTGGATTGTTTATACTGTGAGCTCCTTACTTGGTAATGTTCTGGTTAGCTGAGAATTTAACTATGCAATTGTTATTAAATGCAACAAGAAGGTGTCATGCAACACAACTCAGGACTGGCTTTAATGTGAAAAGTCGCTGCTGCACTTTGTTGAAACTCCAAAGTAATTACAGCAGCCCCAACTTTTTTATAAAGATGAATGCAGATCAGAATCTTGTAGCTCAATGGTTTAATATTTCAACTATAAAGCATTTAAATTCATATCCTCAATATCTATTTTGACTTTAAGTGTGGGAAAGATGTTTAGTTTTACATGTTATTTGTAGTTCTTGAACTTCCTTTCTTTCAAACCGGACATTTTCAACACAGCATAATGTTTTTCTTTCCCTGTCCATCCACTCAATTTTTGTTCATTTCTACTACAAATCTGTAGTCAGATTAACTCATCCAAACACTCTGGCAAGTAGTAGGACTTGTTTATCTACCCCCATTCTTTTTTTCACCTCTGTGTAACAGAGATCAATTCAGAAGAGCTGGTCCTGACAGGTAGATCAGACCCATTCCAAGCTACATGCCTCTGACTTGTGTGTTTACCTGAACTGGGGACCTTGGAAAGACACTTAGAAATGGAAGTGGCTCAGCCTGAGCTTCAGCGTATCAAAGCTTACTGAATACTAATGGAGTAATTTGCTTGTGTAACAACCAGGGATTGCTGACTATCTAATGCAACAGCCAGGAGTTACTTCAGGGACTCCAAGTGGAATTGGTGTGACCATATGTAGATGTCAACAATGTAAAATTCTGTGTATGCTTTAATTCCGTGCAGGAAAATATGCATTCTTGAAACAATAATAATTTCATTTTAAGGCATATGCCTACAGTAGCTGCAGTTGTGCCTGGAAGTGCCTAATTTTCTTTAGTGAGTATAAGGAGAGCTTATGGTGGCTAGTTCAGGTGTAGACATCTGAGATGTTACATGACATGTGTAACAGTATTATAATACTTTCTGTAACTTTTATTCTCTTCCACTGTTTCTTGATTTTGTTTTTGTTATTGTTCTCACTTGTTGCATTTTCTGTGGAAGGGTTATATCTTCCATATATTAGGTAGCTTTTTAAGCGGTATTTCCAAGTCCTGGATGTTGCTTAAACAGAGTAAATAATGTTCTTGTGCAGTAATTGGAAGACTCAATAGTCTTCTTATGAGGCAGTCCACATTTATCCTCTGTGGGTAAAATTTTGGGGGGTCAGCCAAGAAACCAAATACAAAAGAAGGGATTTCAACCTAGACCTAAATTAAACTTACTAGTTTACTACTTACTTCTAAACCCTAGACTTGCTAAACAGACCCTTAGTCCTGCAAACTTATACATGACTGTAAGTTACTCATAGGCCTGTTGAGTTTGTTTAAGTGAGTAAAGGTAACTGCTTTTAGAGCTTATGTACAGAATGTCTGAATTTTCTAATGTGAAAATGAAGTCCCTTTTTCTCTGGTTTTCTAAAGCCTCTTGCCTTTCTTGTGAATCCCCGCAATAGAGAGCCACCTTCCCTTTATTTTTTTTCTCTATTGCTATAGAAAAAAAAAAGTCAGAAGCTGAGCAGCTGAGTTGATACTTTTTCTTAATTTTTTTTTCATTGCATCTAACGCTAATTGACGAGAAGACTGAAAAAGACAGAAGACAGCTGGCCCTCCCTTGTTAGACAGCATTAAAAAAGAAAAATCTGTGTGCAGCTTTGCTAAATCTCACTTCAGGATATAAAGGATCTCTATAGGCTTTCTTTACAGCCTGTGAAGAAAGAGAGCTTTCTCCCAGAGGAGCAATTAAAGTTTGCTTCCATTCTAAATCATCCTCTGCATTTTTTTTTTCTATTTGAGAAGAAGTTTGGAACTGAAGGATCAACTTGCATTACTTCCTTAGTGTAAAAACTCAAGTTACCAGAGTACTTGGCAATAATCATCCCTAGTTCCTTAGCAATTACTGCCAGGGAAGTGCCTCTTCTCAGTTGCTTGGAATTCACAACAGCCTTTGACACCTCTATGCTCAGTTGCTGTAATTGGTTCACAGTTGGTCCTGTGGCTTTCATTTGCTCTTCAGGACAAAGTACGAAGACTTCTGAATCCTGCCTGTCCCCTCTACTTCAAGGCCTTCTTGACCAATCTAGACACTGCTGTCATGATCATTCCTCCCTCTTTCAAGTGTATTGAGTCCAATATGCTTTTCCTTTTCATTCTTCCTGAACAAAAAATGGTCTTAGTTTGGGGATTGAAGTTATTCACAGGTTCACATCTCTGTTCTGTTTCAAATCTTTCTCCAGCTAAAAAATGCTGAAGGAATGTTGCATGTTTGACAAGAAGAGGTGGGGATAATTTACCAAATTACTGATTTTGATGTCTTTTCTTTCTTTTCATTCTTTCTTTATTTCTTTCTTCCTATCTTCCTTTCTTTCCTTCTTTCTAATAGTGGAAACTCCACCCCCGCCTTACCATGCAAGAGACTTTTCAGGAATCCATAATGGACGGTCAATGGATGCAATAGCTGAAAGTCAACTAGTGCTGTCTTTGCCCCATGGAGGTAAATCTGCCGACGCAGACACTGAAAGTAAATAACTATTTGTACTACTTTTCATAGAGAATTTGTTAAGTAAAAATTGTCAATTAAATGTCCAGCATCTGTAAAAGTAGGTCTCAGAAAAGGTTAAGACTAAGGCTGTGCATTAGACCCATCAGTTGGCTAGCAGAATAGGGTGATTTAAGGAGTCATTGACTTAAGTGGGTAGTTACAGAGTTTAGATCCTTCTCACATACATAAGCTGCTACAGTTAGAAAACTGATAATTAAAGCAAACACTATTCTCTAGGTTGTAGAGGCAAAGATTAAATCAAGGATGGGAAGGCTATATAATGCAAAAGAGCACTACCAATATCACAATTCTTTCACCCTCAGTTCACTTTATCACCCTTTATCACCCTCAGTTCTGGGTTTCATGCATTTTAAAGCTTTATGTTTAGAACATTTCTTATTTCCAAATTCATTTCAATCTTACCTTACTGGCTGTCTAGAAGCTAGAGAGACATGTGTTAGTAAAGCACAAAGATCTTTAAAGGAGGCCAAACTCATATAAGCCTTAGGGAGAGGTGCCAGGGATGGTCAGGATAGAAGGGACTGGGATTGAACACCACATATACAAATGCACATTAAAAAATAATTCCAACCTTCTGAAGCAGTGATGACCACTTATGTATCAAAGAACTGGAGAACAAAGATGAGGATAAAAGTGTTAATAACAGATAGATACAAAGAATGGCCGAACAGGAAGTAGTCTTTAGGAACCAGTATTTTTAAATAAATAGTCCAGAGACTTTTTACCACCTCTTTCCATCTCTAATGGCGTAGTGATTCTTAGTTGGAAATTTGTTAGAGGTTACTCATGGAGGTACCTTGGGGCCAGGGGGTTTTTACCACATATTACCAGGGGGTAAGCAGGCAAGAAAAGGTTACTCACTAATTCCTGGAGGACAAATAAGGGTCATGGATTCTGTTATGTTATGGGCAGAGGTAGTTCCAAAAGAAATAGCCTTGCTGCTGTTTGCTGACATTGCTGCCTACAGTCCCACATGGAAGCAGAAAGCCCAGAAGCATGCAAAAAATGGGGATGGGAGGGCAGTGATTGATTACTTCTGAACTTCAGCATTTAGTGTCAGGCTGAAGGCTTGGCTCAGTTTTCTTCTTGCTTTGAGCCCATCTGTCATCCATAGCTCCTTCTGGTGTGCACAGCAGATGTATCTCTTACTATTTTCAGTGTAGTGATTGGGCTGTAGTTCAGCAAAGAATGTCTGCATGTGCTTAATTTAATGCATTAGAGTTATCACTTTTAAGAACAAGTGGGACTTCTTAGAGGCTTAAAGTTAATCATCTAATGCACCAGCCTTTTGCACATTTGAGGCTCCAGTTATAAAATAAAGATGAGGCAGAAGCTGTTGTCAGGAAAAAACCTGATAAGTGACAGTTTTAGATGAAGATCTCCAGGGACAGGGGAGGAAGAGAGAGAGGAAAGGAGACAGAGTCAGAGAATGGTTGTTTTAAAAAGTATTACATTACTTTACATGTACAAAATACATGCACTTTACAAATACAAAAAGCATAAGCATCAATTAATTTTATTTCTTATAGACTTTCGCCCTGTTTGCTATGAGGAACCCCAGCACTGGTGCTCAGTTGCCTACTATGAACTCAACAATCGGGTAGGGGAGACTTTCCAGGCTTCCTCTCGAAGTATCCTTATAGATGGATTTACAGACCCCTCAAATAACAGAAACAGGTTCTGCCTAGGACTGCTCTCGAATGTAAACCGCAACTCTACTATAGAAAACACCAGGAGACACATAGGAAAAGGTAAGAGGTTCCCTCCTTCTTGGGAATATTCAGAGCTTGAAAGAAGTGTGCATTGCATTAATAGATCTAGCCAATTTGTCGGATGTGCATGCCTTAAAACCGATGCTCTGAGTTTACTTCTGAAATAGGAGAAAAGCAGCTGATTCTTTTCTGACTGGATAAGAATCAGCAAAGTAGCTTCTTACAAAAGCAATTTACTTGGCCACTGAAAAGAAAAATGTTGTTTATAGTTGTGTGTTCTAATTTAGCAGTATGTATTTTCATTTTATTTATTAGGGCTTCTGGCAACTGGGAATATTGCCATTGAAATGCCACTAAAAGGATAATTGCTGGTGCCTCAGGGCTGGTTCTCCTACCACCAAATAACAAAGGGAGATGGATGAAACACTTAGTAGTTGAGTTATTTAGCTGAAGAACTCTACAAGGGATGCCTTAGGAGCTTTTTTTTTTTTTTTTTTTTTGCCTTAGCAACTTAAGAAAATCAGTCTAATCCGATCCTCTGCCTCATCAGCTTCCAGCTGGTAAAACTAAATCTTGGATTCTCCTTTGAGCGGTTCTGCTTGTATGCTCTGGAAGATTTACATGCACTGTTCACTCAACATCATATGCTACAGGCAGCGAGTATGTCGAGACCACTCCTGAATATGCATGGCCATACACACTCCATCCCAGGTCACTAAGGCTGCAGAGGTCCTCATCTTCTCCCCGAGCTGTGTACTGCTCATGGCAGTGAGTCAGAAGCTCTGTACTGGCCACGTTTCTGTGCCGATGAAGTGGTGCCTATTCTGGTATATCCAGTCTAGACTCATTATCTTGCCAAGCCAACCTCTCACCAGGAGCTGCCTGGGAATGGGTTCCCACTGGGCTAATTAACTCTAATTGTTCCACTCCTATTATCTTGTCAACCTCACCTCATTTCCCAGGCCTAGAGCAGTATTTTAATTGGCTCTTGATAGTCTAGTGTTGAATGACTGAATATGAGGAAGGTCTGAGACAAATGTGACTTTTTTATTTTTTTTATAAACAACAGTGAACGGAGAGGTTAGTGCATGAGGTATTTTGCAGAAGATGCTGTGCTTAGCTCTTGTCCTGTTCTTCAGGAGAGCATTGCTGGTATGAATGTATTGGGTGAAGTGGGTGGGATGCTACAGGTGTCTGTCATAGCAGTTTGTTGTAAGCAGTGTAAAAAAGCTATCCATCTAGTCTGGGCTTATGCAGAAAGTAAGGCAAAGCTTCCCTATCAGGGTACGCTGTCAGAGGAGTGTGGATGGAAGTTGATGCGTGGCTACATTAAATGACAAAAAATCTCAGTCAAAGTTGTCATCTGAGATGTTACATCTCATACATTTCTGCCCCCAAAATGAAAAGAAACAGAACAGAAAGAAATGAGGTACATGCTAATGGTCCTCATCCATTCAAATCTGAAGATCTGTCTTCATCGATTAAAAGTTCTTTCAAGTCTTATGCTAGCAATCTGCCCAAGGGAAGGGAGCAGGTTGCCCAGAGAGGAGCTTAGAATATCTGAGATCCTTAATTTTCATGCTCTTCCCTGTTTATGCAAATCTTAGGAAAACATGTTCAAGTGGAATAGAAAAGGCACCAGTACAGGCCTGCAGAAGAGAGCAGAGCAGCTCCAAAACTGCACAGTGCATAAGTGTGCTGGACAGATGAAAGCTCCTGAAATGAATACAATTGTCACATGTTAACAAGGGAAAAAAAAAAAAGAGCGAGTAAACAAGATTAGCTCAGTAGGATAAGGATATGCGATTGAATCGTCATCTAGTGTATCAGCATGAAATGGTTTCCTGGAAATACCACATCAAAGCTACAAACAATCCAGAACACAATGCAACTTCTACTAGCAATTGGACTCGTTTCAGCAACTAGGCTTCAAGGACATAAAGGGGACTTCTGAGCAGAGTGTCAAAAAGATGAGGAAACTTGGAGGTTGTTGAATGTCCCAATTCTGCACAGAACAATGAGATCCAATTAAAACATATGAACTCTTGATTTGGTCCACAAATATTCAACTGCTTGATTTCCTTGACAGTGCTACCCTTCAGTGAATGAATAGCAGAAGACTGGAAACACGTGCTGATATTTCACTGCTGCTGCTTTTAAAAAGTCCTCAAGGAAAAGAAAACAGTGCTTTCAGAAGTGACTTTGGTGCTTTGATTACTGTGGTACATAGTTTGTGGAAGGCTTTTGAAAGCTTTCATTTTTTTTTCCCAAGTTGGGTTCTCAATACGTTTTGGAAATCCAGCAGTTTAGAGCTTCTCACTTTAGCACTCCAAATCACTAGTGACATCTGTAGATCTGAAATACAGCAAATATTTATGTCCTTATTTTGCTCTTCCTACCCTTCATTCTCACTTAGCCTGCTTATTTCAGGAATTATTTTGGACTCATCAAGCTTACCTAGGAAGATTTTCAGTGTATTTTCCTTCCCTTTTATCCCCCTTTTTACAAAAGGAAGAGGAGACAGGGGTCAAGTAATAGCAGTCACAATGTGAAGCACCACGTAACCATCTGGAGCAGCTGTGCCGTTGCTGACGGCGGCTCTAATTGCACTGTAGCTTCACCCGCATTCCCAGCACAACGTGTGCTTGGGTTGCCAAATGCACCTCCTGTCACTCAGATCTACTGTGAGAGCCTGTGGGTGCACAGAAGTCAAGTGATGGCTTGAAGACAGACTTTAAGGTTCTTGTCTGAGTCATTCTGGAAGTCTATGGGAGAGCGTATTTTTTCCCAGATCCTTTTCCCACTCAACCTGCTTTTCCCCAAGCCTTTCCCGCTTCTGTGGAGAGGCTGGTTTTGTTTCAAGGATGTGCTGCTGCTCCTTGCTGTCATGACCACAGAAGCATGAACAGAGACTGGGAATATGCAGCCCGGCTTTTTTGTATGAAAAATAACAGGGAAAAAAAAAAAAAAAAGAACAAATTAACACTGAATTATTAAAGCCTGATTATCACCAACTCTGCAGGCAGTCCACTTAGACTTTTGGAATGTGTGCATTTGTGTGTAAGGCTTTGAGCTCTGTACCTGGGAAAAAGGAGGAGGTTTTTATTTTAAGGAGGGTTTTACTTTTATTTATTGGTGGTTCATATGAGAACAAAGAACTGAAGCCTTCCACCTCTCTTGAACATGGGACGAGTTCATCCTGTCTACCTCTAACCATGGGAAGACTAAATGTGGAGGCATCTTCAGAGGATGACTAGGTCCCCTTCAGGGTGTGGTTTCATGCTCACTTATAAGCAGTCCAAGTCCTCATTGCCACCCTTGCGCTGATGAAGATTTCACTGTGAATATATTAGTTTTCATTTGGTTCAGCTTCCTTATCTGAGTGGCTGCCTGGCTCTCAAGCATTGCTGCTGTCATGAGTGCAGGTATGGAAAGAAGCAACAGGGGAAGGAGAAGAGAGCGTTTTCAGCACCAGCACAGACTTAGCTCAGATTAAGCTGACAGTAAATGCACTTTGTGGTGGATGGAGTGAATCATCTGGTGGTGGTGCCTCTTGTCACCTATCAGCTATAGAAGGAGTCTACACATTTAGCTTACACTAGATCACTAATCTTAAGGCTGCTGAATTTAGCTGAGATAAATCCCTCACCAATTTATGTACGTTTTTATGGAAGCAGGCATCCAGAGGGGAATCTGAGTCCTTGAAAGGATAGAAGTGCTTCTATTTTCATTTCCCTATGGCATGGTAAAAATAGGCGAGTTAGTGTTGGTAAGTCACTCAGACACTCAAAAGTTCACAAGAAGATCAGTCATTTTCTTGTTAAACGTTACTTTGAGCTATCTGGTGAGTAAGTAAGGGTCGTGCAAATGTGAATACATGGTTGTGATGTGACAGATAAAACAAAATACAGAAAAGCTGTTTTTAGTGCACACCAGAGTGTGTTTGAATTGCCTGTGATAGGATTAAGATATAGCGTGCGGTGAGTTGTATCTTGGGCAACTGTGTGTGCTCCACAAGGAGAACACATTTGGATGTGTAATGCAAAACAGCTTTGCCAATTATTGGCCGTTTTGTGTATGTATGCTTTGTATATGTTTCACGTATGTTTGACATATATATGTATATGCATGTGTGCATGCCTCCAAAAGTAACATGCTGGTGTATTTAAAAAAGTAATTCAAACTTCACTGAGAAACAAAGTAGAATATTACATGCCAAGCCGTTTTTTCTCCTATACCAACACTTTGAAATAACATTTTTGACAATTTTTTCTCAATGTTTGTGGGTCCGTTTTGTAGATATGTGGTTATACACAGATTTTACTGTCCTTTAAAAGACAAGGTAGAGGCACTAAATGCCTGGAATGATTCTGGGCTTGTATGTGCACACAAATAAAATAACCATAGAATTACTGGCATAAGGCATATTGTGAACACTGGAGAAATAACACCTGTTTTGTTTTTTCCTTTTTGAGGTGTTCATCTTTACTATGTCGGTGGAGAAGTTTATGCAGAATGTGTGAGCGACAGCAGCATTTTTGTGCAGAGCCGCAACTGTAACTATCAGCATGGTTTCCACCCAGCCACGGTCTGCAAGATCCCCAGTGGCTGCAGCCTCAAGATTTTCAATAACCAGCTCTTTGCCCAGCTGCTTGCCCAGTCGGTCAATCATGGCTTTGAAGTGGTGTATGAGCTGACCAAGATGTGCACTATTCGAATGAGCTTTGTTAAAGTAAGGTTGTTTTGCCTTCTATTGCATTTCTGGAAAAAAAAAAAGAATTCTGTCACTTGGTGATGTTTTCCCCATTGATGGCATAAAAATTTCAGTTTAGATGGGCTAAGCATGTAATATATGTGCATACCTTAGGCAGTTTGTGATCATCCCATTGTTATTAGTTTGCAATAGAGCTTGGTGCGGTCACAAATCTGAAAAGGGTGTCCTTAGGCCACTAGTTAATTTATAGTCTTAACATTACTATTGACTTGCATGTATGGGCTCAGCCAAGAGATACTGGGTCCTCCTTCAGCCTATTGGGGATTGACATTATTTGCCACCTTTCTGCTCCCTGGCAAAAGATTGTCTTAACTGGTGTTGGCATTCCCACTGGCCAAATCCACTACCAGAAAGGGTCCTAACAAGTGGAATGCAAAACTCAGAAGAATCACTAGTCTTCTGTTGTTTGAAAGAGACCACCAGACTATTATTGTTTCCATGTTTTTGAACCTTTGCAGTCTGACTGCTGGATGCACATTGTATCTGTCTTTGTGGGGGTTTCTTAAATCTTTTGAACGCCCTCTCCAGAACGTCATTTTTGACTGCTTTTAGAACTAACAATGTACTTTTGGTATCTTTGGTGTCATCTAAGGGAATTCAAGACTGCTTACTCAAAAAAACGCACTAGACTGACTTCCTACAGTGCTGCTGGTGAAAGCTGTGTCATTAGAAGCTCACTAGCCCTATTTAGCTGCTATTACAAGCAGCTTTAGTATAGCCTTTTGTCTTGCAGATTTGGTTCTATACAAATGATTGAATCAAGCTGACTGAGTTCACATCAAAGATACTACAACACTTCTTGAGACTCAAACCCAGTTCCCCTACATCTTGCAAAGCAGAAATGTTGAGACCCAAGCAACTTTCTGGCTCTAACTCTTTCTGACTGTCCTTGGGGCCCATCCTCTTCACTAAGAGCATTAAGAATGCCCTGTAATTTTTCCTGGGAGTCCAAGCCAAAATCTTCCTGCATATATTGCTTTGTTCTTGGGAAAGAACTGGCATCTTGTTCACATGCAAGCATTAGGGGGAAAAAAGTACCCAAGAAGCCCAACAAACAGCATTTTCTTTAATGGAAGACATGAATGGGCATGCTGTTTGTAAAGGCAGTGTAGCCAGTTACACAATATTTTCATTATCTCAGCAACACAGGGGCAGTTTCTTTGATGTGTTATCTGTTTTTGAGCCCAGCATGGCAGCAGAAGTGGTAGTGTTGATGCATTAAGTAACACTACTGCTGTATTATCACCATGCTTTGTTGAAACAATGGCAGCCACTATCGTGCCGCGGGCACCAGAAGACCAATGCAAGAAGGAGATATTTCAAATCCTTTCCCACGACCTTTGGAAACAAATTGTACAAATCTTACCTAGGTTCTTTTTTCGTGGCCATTTCCTGTACTCTTGTTTTCCCAAATTATTTCTCTTCCAAGGTGTGAGTCCTGGTGGGACAGGAGTGCCCTTGGGGTATTGGGGGTGTGCAGTGGAGAGAGGACAGTGTTGCCTATCACAGCCCTGGTATGTGCCACACACCAGAAGATCCCAGACATGGGGCAATCCTATGGTTTTCCCTGATTCCTGCCCCTGCACACTATGCGGGACAGAGGGGGAAAGATGCTCCTGGAGAGCACCTTGGAGAGAGCTGTGGCCTGCACAAGGCTGGAAAGGCTGGCAGTACCAGCAGGGTTATTGAAACCATCTTCTCCATGCCTAGAGGCTCATTTCTGGACTCCTCTTGTGGTTATTGGTATCCTCTTCTCACCGTCATAGAATCATGGAATCATAGAATGCTTAAGGGGACTGCGTCCAAGCGGGTTTGGAAGATCTCCAGAGAAGGAGACTCCACAACCTCTCTGGGCAGCCTGTTCCAGGGCTCTGTCACCCTCACTGTTAAGAATTTTTTCCTTAAGTTCCTGTGGAACTTTTGATGCTTTAGTTTCTGGCCGTTTTCTCTAGTTCTATCAGTGGCCACCACTGAAAGAGGCCAGCACCATCCTCCTCACTGCCTCCCTTGAGGTACTTATATACACTGATCAGATCCCCTCTCAGCCTTCTCTTCTCCAGGCTGAACCATGGGTTCAAACCAATACAACTCTGCAAATTGCTCTCATTTTACTCCCTTGAAAAGAGAGCTCCATCTCGGAGTTCATTCCAGCCCTGAGGAGCAAGGACTCTACCTGTAGCCCAGGGAGGGCCTTAATTTACAGGCCAAAGACATAGGTGAGTCCCATGCTCGTGACATTTTAACTGCAGGCATCTGTCCCTGGCGTGGAGCTGCCAGCAGAGGGAGATGGCCAGCCACCTAAACGCTCGCAAGCTGACAGATGAGTTGCTGCAATGACTGCTGCCCTTTGCTGGCACCGAACTCCTCAGAATCGTGCAGGCTGCATTTGCAGCCTGTGGTTCCTCCTTATCTAGATTTTCTGTCCTGCCTCTCAGGTGAGATGAGCTGTTTTCTTTGATGCTTGTGCCATGCATCTTCACTGCAGCTGAGCAGTATCACCCTTAAAGTTAGAAGCCCTAATTTAGGTACCTTTGGCAGACATCACGTCTAATACTTCATGACAAAAATGTCAACCCTTCTGAGTAGCACAATTGTCAGGTAAAGCTCAGCTCCTCTGCACAATGAGCCTCGTCAGGCAGCAAGACAATATATTGCACATCGCCCAGTGGAAATCTGAATACTATTTATGAAGGAAAGAGAGTCAGTTACCTGTGAGACTTTAGGCTGTTAGTTGAATCTCTTGCATTGCTGTGAAACTGGCTGTTCACAGAATGTGATAGAGTGCACAGGCACTGTAAGTCCAGAGCTTCTGTATTTGCACTGAAGAGCACTAACCCTCCTGGGCTTGACAGTGAAGGTTATGACTTCTTTCTGTAATATTGTGCTCACAGAAATATCAGCTGTCTGGCTGATCGAGTCCCATCATGCTTTGTTACCTGAATCACACTGTTCTGGGAATTCAGATGGGTGGCTAAAATTAATATATCCGCCCAGACCTGGTAGCTGCCTGCTTAACAAGCAGACACTGTGCTGCCTTGAGGTGGGAGTCTCTGCCAGCAGCACATGCCCATCTCCTGACAGAAGCTCGATATCCCTTATCTCCAAGAAAGAGCTGGAGATGATAGTCATGTTCCAGGACTTTCCATGGCCATTGGAAATTCCATGCCACTTGGTCTCATCATTTGGAAATACTGAGCATATTTAATTTACTAGTGTAGAGTAACTCTTAGTGTCTCTCATAACTATGATAATAACCTTAAAAAAGAGCAACATTTTGAGTAAAAAAAAATCTGCATAGGAAAAAGCATTAAATCTTAGTAATTAGGATGATGGGCTACTCAGAGTACTTTTTTAAAAAACTGACTTTTTGGTCCTTTGATGTTTTTGTAGGGCTGGGGAGCAGAGTATCATCGCCAAGATGTTACAAGCACACCCTGCTGGATTGAGATCCACCTGCATGGACCATTGCAATGGCTGGACAAGGTGCTGACACAGATGGGCTCGCCTCATAACCCCATCTCCTCCGTCTCTTAAGAGTCATCTCTTGAACTACCTTAGGGTGGATGCTGTTGCAGGCAGTGGCTTACAGAATTTCCAGTGAACAGAAGCTTCTATATGTAGATGTATGTAGATGTAAATATATCTATACATAGTCTACTCTCCTATTTTTTTCATGCTATGTTTTGTGGTTTCTAGCTATTCTGATGCCAGTACAGTAAGTTTAGAAATTCGGGTATAGCATATCTGTTCTCTAGTACAAAATAAGCCAAATTCCTGCAAAAGTGTCGGACATTTCCTATGAATATCTTCATTTGTCAGCCAAGCCAGTAAAAGGTGAGAATTATCAGCCCTTCTGTACAGATATTCAGAAACCTGGCTGTAGCTGTTCCTAGTAGGTGAAATTCACCCCTCTGCAGGCAACCAAAGTCAGATCTCTGCGCCATATATTGTCTGATATCCTGATTTCAGGTCTAAAAGAGAACCTTAAGTGGTGCACAAGAGTTATGGACAGAGGATGACTTTTATCCAGTGAACTGAAGGACTACACAGCAGTTCCAGTCTGTCTCCCTACTGCAAAGCAAAATGGGACTACAGATCCTCTGAGGAGCTGAGACACCCCTGTCACCCACAGCATGTGGCAGGAGGAGGGAGGGAACCCTCAGGGCACATTCAGCACTGCAGCCTTATCAGAGTGTTCTGGACAAATTCAAGTAGTCTGATACTGTTGACATAGTAGTGTATGGTACTGCTGCACTGAAATACAACAAGCTCCTTAAAAAAAAAAAGGAAAAAAATGGAATATATACTTGTATGTTTAAAAATTAACTTCCAGTGCTTTTTTTTTTTTGCAAAGTACATTCATACTTGCATATATATCTGGCATGTAAAATGAATCCTATCCATTATACAGTATTGATGTAGTTTGTTTTAAGGGTAGGACTATCTGTAGTTAGACTACTGTGCTGATATCAAGGGTACATCTAAAAGGGACTTGAACTGTGATTCGGAAAAGGGAAGTGAAGTGTGCATTGATGAACTGAATAATTAATCATCTATCTTAGCAAAACCTCCGTATTGAAAGCAGGGAGCCCCATGCTCAGAAGGTGGAAGCAGAAGGAGGTGGGAGTCAGTCTCGTCTACCCTTTGAGCTGTGCCAGTTCTCAGGATCTGAGTGTACCACTTAGGTTTGACAGGGAGGAGTTTCTGGCCAGTTACTTTGTACATCCTCATGGATGGTTTCTCATAGATAGGTTTCATCATTTACAGTGTTTTTGCATCACCTCTGTAGGACAGTGAGCAGTGTAAAACACAAACAAGTGACAAATGAACTGGTGCACAAAACCTTTCGAAAAGCTTCTTGCCTGTGATCCTTCTGCAAGCAGGAGAGCTATTGCACATACTCTCAACCACAGAGCCAACCTTACAAAATGCTGCTCAGATAATAACCTTTTCAGAGGGGGCAGGTGAAACACCATTACATGTTGATGGTCCCCCATTACCTTGCTGAAAGAGGAAGACTGTTTCTTTCCAGGAATAGTAGGCCATCTAAAATTGTTTTGCCTTAAAGGCCAGAAAGAATGACTGCTTGTCAAATCTCACTCTTTCTTAGAACACTCAAGAAGTATACCTAGAAAAATATATTTAACAGAATTTTCTTTTCATTTTCCTTTTTCCCTTCTCCTCTCCTCTCTTGTTCTCTTCCTCCGCTTTCCTCACGTAAACCTGGTGCTACACATTTTACTGTGTAATTACAAGAGGTTACCTGAAATCTCCTGGTACTTCACATATACAAACCAAATGCAAAATTTTTGGAAAGACTTTAAATATATTTTAGAAGTGATGTAATACCTGCTGTGAGGTGGCAATTACAAATAGGACAGAAGAGTCAGTAAACTAGGTACACTTCCCTTGAATGCATCTTCAACTACCTGCAGCATTGTTAGAGCACAGAATAATAAATGATCATTAAATTATAGCAGTAATAGAAAGTGATATGGGAAATGTGTATACACAAGGACCTCTATTTTGTCAGCATTTGACATCAGTAGTGTCACTGTGGGACAGGAAAACTTTTACAGTCTCCTACAGCAGTGAAATTGGGTAATACTCTCACACAGAAATTCAAGGCACACCATTTACGGCTTAGCAAATCTGGGGGACATTGGTTTGGAAATAGACATTTTCCTCAGTTCCCTCAGTGTCACCTTACTGAGGTGTTGGTAATGTGTTTTTTTTTTCTTTTTTTTTAGAATGCTGACTGCACTTACTTTAGCAATTCCTCATGTGCTCTCCATATTACTTTTCCTTTCTCAGTAGTTGAGAACAGAAAATTTGCTTCCTCTATCCAGGATCTAGTTCTCTCCTTTACCCTAGACTCTTCTTTGCCTTCTAGGCTTCATCTAAGACACAAAAATACTATAGAAAGGAGCTTAAGGGTTGGTTCTGGACATTTGCAATATCTTCATCTTCTTCAAAGAGAGCAAAGACACCAGCTCTTTGCCAGCTCTAGAACTCAGTTTCCTGTTGTTGCGATAGAGTAAAAATGGATAGTCAGTGATGGGACAGCGATTCATTTCATCATAAGGCATCATTCATTTCATCATAAGCTAGATAATTCAAATACTGCATTCTGGGTGTGCTTATGCTTTCCAGCTGGAAGGGGAACTCAGGGTCATTAGCTTGATGTGGACTGCTGCATTGGCCATATTCAAAAATAGGTGAGATGAGTTCTAGGGGAGATGAGGTGGCTTTGACAGCCTGGCAGTGACGCTTGCGCTGTAAGTAAGTTTTGTTTAAATACGAGATGATGGATTCAGAGCAGCTTCTCCTTTTCTGTATTTCTCCTGCTATGCTAATCCTTATAACAGATAGCTCTTTTGGCTTAAACCGCTCTGTGCATGCATCTCATTAAAGATAGTCACCTTAGTTCTCCTTAAAAGTAAGTAAGTAGAGAGATAGGCATTTCTGACACTTATTTTTTCTGACCTAAGAAAAGGTGTGTGTTAGGATGGGATGAATCATTCATTCACTTATTTCCTGAAAGTTGGATCAAAGCACCAGATTCTGGGCAGTTAAAGCCAACAGCCATCCTAATTAACCTGTAAGAGGGCTGTCATCATGGCTTGGACATTCCAGTTTTGGTGACCTCTGCAGGCTTTAGTCTCAAGCAGGCCAGCACCATTTTATGAGGCATTGTGCAGGTACACAATAACTGACAATTCCTTCCCAAGAGAAGAGAAGAGCTTACAGAGCTGGAGAGGCTTGGTAAGAGTGGATCTAGTGGAAGTAGATAGGAAGATGATCTCTGCCCACAATAAATCGTAAAAAGTAAGGATTAAAAAAAATCATTTTCCTTTGTTTTTGAAAAAAAAAAGTCTTTCTTACAAGCTGCTCTAATATGTGAACTGAGTTCAATTTAAAATTCATTTTCCTCATTTTTTATAGTAAGGAACTTTGTACCTTGCTGTAATGTCTCCCATTTTAGGGGGACTTTCTGCTGAAGGGTCTCCATCAACCTATTAGCTTGTATTAAATTTAAAGACTTCAAATGCATTCATAAATACTAAAGCATTTGAGATGGGTTTCCTGAGAGATTTAAAAGCCACTTACTTTAGATGCTACTTAGCTGAAGACATTTTTTTTTCTAATGTTTTTGAGCTATCAGCAGTTCAAACATGCTTGGAAGTATCTGTGGAGAAGTACCTTGCATCAGCAGGCATGATGAGAGTTTGACCAGGCAGTGACATAAATCACATTTCGTCTTGGTACTCAGATCACCTGTTTTCCTATTAAGCAGTTTGGATTACTTAAATGCTGCCAGTTCTTCAGTGCTAATATGTCATTTGCATCCACTGGCGACTGAAGCAGATCTGGCACCCTGTGTAAAGCCTTTGCGTGCTACTGTTGCTCTGATTGCTGAGTCCCATAGTCTTATACTGTAGCAGACAACAGGTATGTTATAGCAATGACTGTAGCATTCTTGTGTGTGAGTGGAGCACCTGTTTCGCCACCCCATCAAACCCTTCCTCATGGACCCTGCTCAGCTATGCTGGATGGTGTTTTTATTCACAGCATGTCCAGGCAGTTCTATGTGCTTTGAAGGCAAAGGTTGAGCTGAGTTTTCCAAAAAGAAGGGCTCTACAATGTACTTACTGTATTGTAAAGCCAGAAACATCTTTACTTCTCATGATTTTTTTCACGTTCTGCCTTGCTTGCTCTGAAGGATTATGTATCAGCAACATGAAGGGGAACTATAACCCCAAGTAACATCAACTGGTGTCAAGCAAATTCCTTCAGCATCTCTAGCAGGTACTATATCAAGACTGTCAGGGCCCTAAGCAGTCCTCTCTAAGTACTCCCTGCTTTGGAAAGCATGAGTCTAGATGCCTTCCAGACATCCCTTCCAACTTGCATTGCTCTATGGTTCTACACAAGGATTCAATAATAATGGGTTGCCACAGGCAGGACATGTCTACTAGTAAAGACAGTTTCAGACCTAAACATAAACATGGTCAACTGTTTTTGCATGAGCTCAGTACAGGGTAGAGTTAGTAGATATTGTAAGTGTTCTCTCAGCATAAAATCAGCAGTGTAAATATCTCTCACTACAAACATCATCGCCGCTGCCCAAATCTTGAAAAGGAAAAAGTCAGGGGTTTGTGATGATAGTTTTATCTACCTTTATCTGTCTTTGTTCCTCCTGGCAAGAAACACTCCTGTTTTTATTCTTAAGTTCAGAAAGCCTCACTGAGTGAGACTGAAGAGGTTTTAAATACCCTGGGTCTACAGAGGCAACTAAGGCAGACTCCATCTGCTTCTTGGTTGGATATAATGATTTATAAAGAAGCTTAATCAAATTTCGTGGACTTTGAAGGGTCTCAAGCTAATTTTGTTGGCTCATTAGGGACTTCTCTGCTGCAGCTATAGCTTTCAAGAATGTTTAAGCACTGCATGATGGAAGCCAACATAAGAAAGAAACATTACATCCTATTTACCTCCTATTCACCTCTCCTCCCAGCACCTCATAACCTAGCTTAGTAAAACCAGAAACAGACATAATAACAGAAGATTAATGAGTCATGGGGTAAACTAATTAAAATTTTCAAAGTTAAGTGCTGCCTAGAATGCAGATCTGTACCATTAGTTAGAAAGGTACTGAACAAGACGTGCTCTCTAACCATAAGAAGAGAGCTCCTTGCTTTGGAAGACCTGGGAAACAGGCTGCTAATTGAAAATCTGAGCCCTACCCCTTCTGGGTAAGTGGAAACTCAACTGAAGGGGTTCAGAAGGTTTTATGGAGGATTTAACAGTTCACAGTTGTTTTTTGTAGCCGCAGATGCACTGAGAGGGTGACGGAACTGGAGAGGGAGGGTTGACAAATGACTACATATGCTCGGTGGTCAACCTTGAAAGTATCAAGGCGACCCCTGTGCTCCCTGAAGCTTGTTGCAGTCGCATCTAAGCAAATCTTCAAGACCTCTTTTCAGGAGCAGCTTGGAGTGCCTGGATCTGGTGCTTCCTATTCACACTGCCTGGTGAGGTGCCAGCCACTCCATGAGCCATTAGACATGGTAAGGCAAACAGTGTCCCCATATGATTTGGGGAGTAGGCTCTGATCGCATCTGGGACTGTCCTGCAAGACTACCCTCTGCCTGTCCACAGGGCTGATGCTGAGTTCAGCTCTGGGCACCCACTCAAGGGCTGTACACCATTTCTGGTGCATCCTGCCTAAATACAACTGCGGTCTGGCCAGAAACTGCATGGTTAAAGGATGTGGATTAATATAATGGCTATCTGGGAACTGCAAAAAATAAATGAATTAAAAAAAAAAGAAAGAAAGAAAGAAAACAAAACAACAACAACAACAACAACAACAAAAAAAAACACTTCCTGCATAGCTGGAAGGCTCTAATGCCCTGAATCAGGTGGAATCAGCAGAAGCCTTTATAGCCCAAGAGTAGGTTAGTCAGGAATAACATCTATAGCAAGATCTAAAAATGCAAAGTGTCTATCCCTAACCATCCCTAAGAACCTGTAAGAGGTTAGTCGAGAATGAGCCTGATAGAGTTTGTTCTATCTTGCAATAGAGGGAAGGGTTATATGAGTCTTTAAATCAGTGAACTAAACTCTTCTCAGTTTGGAGGTTTCATAGCCATCCCTAAAAGAGAGCTTCTTCTTGACTGCTGTGCCAGGAGTCATTCTCTATACCCTTCTGCAAGGTATAAAAAGCCTGAGTGGGCAAAACCTCTTTGTTAAGCAGAGAGAAATAGTCTTGTTTTTAGTGCAGACTCTTCTGCATGTTGTGTACCCGCACAAAATACAACCTTTAGTTTGTATCAGCTGCATACTCACAGGAGCTCCAGGGCTGCCAGGAGCACAACAGGAGTGCAACACCAGATCCTGTCACCTGGGGCCTCCCAAACAGCCTGGCAATGGGTGCATTTTGGCTTGGGGCCATGCTGGCGCCACACACAGCTGCAACCGGGCCACGCTGGCAAACTTGGTGCCACCTCACAGGCCAGGTCTCAAAATGCAAGGTAGACATAACCACTACGTCCTCCAGAGTCAGCTACTCTTCCATTATAGTCAATGTGAACATTTGCAGCTAATTGTGAACGTTTTTTAGACCTTCAGTCATCGTGTTTTTATTATCCATGGATGCTGCTATTTTATACTCTGTGTTAGTCCTCAAATAATATTGCATATGAATAGCATAGAAAAAATACACCAACCAGATAACTAATTTTAAGAACAGACCTCATGAGGAAAGAAAAGCTAGAAAAAAAAGATAAAGTCTAACCCCTTGCACTTTCACAGTACTGAGCGCATCATTTGTTTCAAAGTGATTTTTAATGCTACAGTGTGTTATGTCTTGTTAATTCACAGCTGTGTCCATTAGATGCTTTGCAAATGAGAGAGCAAGGGAACAAACATAATGATGAGCAAAGATAATGCACTTCTAGATTAATTTTCTTCATTCATTTGGACATTTTGAGTTCAGTTTTTAATTATTTGTAATGTTTTTGAAGTACAAGTTAAATGTATCACAACATATTTTCTGAAGATAACAGTGTTAACAAATAAATCCCTCATTTTGGTCCTGCCTATGCAGAGGGATAACCAAGTGAAGACTGAAGGCCTGAATAACAGGCCTTTTTTGAGGGGTCAGTGAAGCCATAATCTTTCAAGGACGAATGTATCCAGGGGGCCAAAATGATGGATTTGAGCAAGGAGAGCTTTATGTTAAATAGTAGTTATCACAATCTGGTTGAGCGGAAAAAAAGACAAACAAACAAAAAACAGGAAAAATACATGAAGATTTAGTAGTATCACTTCTGCCTACGAACAAGTCTGTCCTCTCATTTTCCATTACAAACAAGGCAAAACGTCTTCGCCATCTGGAAGATGGAAGAATTATTCACAGTTACTGATATTCTGTAAAACAGTGTAGATCACTGTATATATACTGCTACTTGGACTCTTCCTCTGGAAAATGAAAAAATCTCAGAGCTGTACTTAGTTTCAGGAGCCTGGGAGATCAGGGCAGCTGCGGAGTACTCATTCCCAAGCCCTCTCACATCAAGAAAAATATAGCAACTTCTTATCAAGTGGACATTTTCCCAAACATTCCTCCTGTTGCATTTGATTTGAGGCATCCTGAAATCAACATAGTTAGTATGCTGTTTGAACGATACACTTTTTTAACACACTCCATTTATTTTGGCTGGAAATAATCTATTGTAAAAGGGATTATTCATGTCTTGTGTTTTACTGTTAATAAAGTTATTTCTGATTTGAGAAAACTTTTCCTCGTGCCTGTTTTCTCATCCTTTTTCTCTTTGAAAGAGATTGGCCTTGACAGCCGTAGGTCCCAGTCTGACTGCTAGTGACTGGGGGAAAAGAGCATTTACAAAGTCTTAATTTGTACACGTAAGTCTTACGCAAGAGGAAACGGGTTTCACTGAGTAAGAGTCACAGGATGAGACCACCTTTCCAGAAGAATGGGATGGTAAACATTAAAAAAAAAAAAAAAAAAAAAAAAGATTGTAAATTACAAGTGGAGGAATCCCAGGAACTCCCTGGTGGGGAGGCACCTTGACTCAGCTGCTCCCAAAAACCATCCCAGGGGAACAACTCAACACTGATCCAATGTGAAACCGGTCAAGAAAGACTTTCTCCCTGGAAAACCATGGAAAGCCAACTAGAGGGGGTTAGTGCCCAAAGGGGACCCAGGGCTTCCATTGGGATGCAGGGGGAAGATAATGCTAGGATTGTGTAGAGCTTATTATGGGATGTTCTAAGAGGATTTGGGGGGTGTATAAAACATTACGTAATGATCTGGGGAAGGACAAATGGCAAGGAAAAGAAGAAATGAAGGTGCAAATCACGTGCAAAATCACGGAAAACTGTGATTACCTTGGCGCTGGTGAAGGAGCTCTTCGCTGCCCTGCTAGGCCGCCCCTGCCAGCGCGTGCGTTCGCAGGCAACATGCGCCTCGTAGCAACACATCCTCCATCTCACCACGAGCAGAACCGGGGATCTCGGCACTGGAGCTGCTTCCTAGTGCACTGGGGTAGGTGCATCTACCTAGTCCTGAGGCCCACCTGGCTCACTGGCCTTGTAACACACACGGCTCAGTGCAAAGCTAGGAGCTGCAATGGTCAGCTACCACGGTGACTGTAACGGCCTACAGGGAAGGCTTAGCAAAACCAACCCAAAACATTAATAGTGAAGAACCTTTGCTTAAACCTAAATTTTGAACTAATCCAGGAGACAGATTATCTATTACTATTTCACTGAACCAACTAGACTGTATTTGCTTCCAAAAACACACCCAAGTTTGATGTACATGGTGAATACAATGCTTTTGGCGGGTTTCTTGCTTCAGTGGCTAATGCTAAGCAAAAGTTTCTCTGGATAGGGATTTCCACCACATCTACTTGTCATTTTGATTTAAAACTTATCATAGATATGAGAGATAATAAATCAATACAAGAGAAAAAGAAAGAGAGAAAGAAAAAAAGAGAAAGAGAAGGAAAAGGACTGACCTCAGTACATCTGCAGTGTAATAGTTGAGCTGAAGAAGTGCTTGCAAAATGAGCCTGTGTCACTTAATATTGACAGCACGTTCAAAATTCACCAACATCCTTGTTTCCAGTTGCTTGTGCACCTCATTGTTTAAGGAAAGCTTACACAAAAGTTTCCTTGATAAACTGTCAAAAGCAACTGCTGTGACATCTAATGAGCACCAGATGTTGTTTCCATAAATGGTGACAGATACCAGAGCAAGCTACTCACCTGAAGATAAATGTCATCCTAGAAAGCTACTAGTCCCAGTATGACTATTAGATTCAACCTTCATCCCTTGCATCTGGTTCTCTGCCTTATGTTCCCAGTGAGACTGTGGGCCCACTGCTCAGTCGGGGAAGGTGCCTAGTAGCAAAGGACATGGAAAAGGCTGAAGCAGTCGATGCTTTTTGTGTCTTGGTGTCACCGCATCCTCTCAGGCTGCCAGGCCCTTCAGCAGCACTTGCAGCAAAGGGACACAGAGTGGGGAGTACTTCCACGCACTGGACATAGGACATACACAGGCCCCAGGATTGCACTGGATACACACAGGGGCCCTGCAAGGCCTCAGTGTCATCTCTGAAAAGTTCTTGCCAATTAGAGGAGGTGCCTAATGACTGGAAAACAGAAATATCAAATCCATTTTCAAGGGCAAGGAGAAGGCAACTGTGGCCTGGTCAATCTCACTTCCTTAACATCCTTCCACTGAAATTGGTGACATATGGACTGGGTAAACGAGATAAAGCGAGTTACAGATTGGCTGAAAGGATAGTGATCACCCATTAATGACACGGGTGACAGGTGAAGTGCGCTGCCACCAAGGCTGCAGGTGGCACCAATGAGACACAGGACTGCCATGTGCAGCCACCTCAACAACCTGGAGAAATGGGCTGACAGGAAGCTCACCAAGGGTGAATACATGCAAATAGATACAGGGTGTATGTGTGGGGGGGAGCATGAGTGGGTGTATAAAATAAATTACACCTTGGCTGTCCCCCCAGCTCAGGCTATTAACTTCAAACTGGTTTAGATGAAGAAAGGATTATTTTCTTCTCTGCAATAAGAGCCTGAAATCAGTGGTGTTTCCAGCTTTACGTACGGGTACACACCAGGATAGACCAGATGAATCTGTGTGCATTCCCTCCAGATCTACTGCAGAGGCCAGTAAGAAAAGGAAGGGAGAATAAAATCCTCACCCCTCCCCTGGTAAGTGAATGCCCAAGACTGCAGGTAACATTAAGGCCCATTCTACGTAAAAAATGTTCTCACAGCTTATATGAAAGACAGGCAGCTTTATCTAGCTAGGGAGAAACTGGGAAAACTATTTTGAGCACGTAGGTGCTGGAATTGTAACCCAAGGTCCAGTTGTTTCAATTCTCATAAATTCATAATGAAAGCAGGTATGTTATACAAAATGCAAACAATGTATGTGTTACCTTTCTGTTAGTGAAAAGGAAGATGCTACAAATGACTACTAAAAATATACAAGATGCTTCAGACGAAAGGGTAGAAAATAGAAAAAAATATTTAAATATCGAGCGCAACTACAGCAGTTAGAACAACAAATCATAAGCAAGGCCTCCAAATACAAAGTTACATGTAAAAACAGTATTTAGAAAGTTGAAAACAAACTGCCTCTAAAGAATGTAATGATGGATATATCATCAGGATCTAAAAGGTGTTGAACAGACATGCTGAAAGGCTTATCATCTACTTAAGTTTCTGAAAGCATTTCACTAATTAGTCCTGTTCATTTGATAAGAATAGATGCTCTCTCTTGTAGTTTACTTTCAAGCACGCTGTTCTACAGTTCACATCTGTTCCTCCAGAATTGACTTTAACAATGGCAAATGTTTTTTAAAAATAAATAAATAAATCAAATCTGGAAACGCTACAGAAGACATAATAATTAGTGAAACTCCTAAAGGAACTAAATCATATACCTAAGATTACTTCATTTTTTAAACTAAGTTAAATCAGAGCTGTTTGCTGACCACTGAAAACAGAATTTTTTCTTCTTTTGAGCCTCTTATTTTTTCACATACATTCAGACACATCGAAAATATTAAGCTTGATTTTACTTCAAGCTGAAAAATTTTCCTATAACATAACACAATAGAAACACAAAAATTCTAATGGCACCTTATCAGAGCCAGGTATTTTAGCTTTTTTAAAAAAGCAACACAACAACTAACAAACATAACAGGAAAAAAGACTTTTTTTTAAAAAAAACACTGATTTTACTTAAACACTTATTGGTCCAGAAGTCTTGTTAAAAATGGTTTGGGATTTTTTTGAAGGAACCACTTTCACAATGCTAAATACAATAAATCTTTACTGAACAATTTCTATACATACACAAAACACACCTTATAAAATTAATAAGAGCAGCAAACACTCCTCAAAGGATATCCTCAGTGGACCAAACTATTGCAATATCAAAGTAGTACTTTATTAACCACTTCAATCACTCAAGTAGCCTCTATTTGGACATGTGTTTTCATACCAAAAAGTTGAAAAAAAAAAAAGTTGGGATTCAAATCCTAAATAATATATTTGGATTCTTAAACAAATCAACTGCAAGTTCATCTTAACTGGCTGAAAATCTGAGTAGTCCAGCACTTGACTTGATTAGATACCAGCTGTTCTAATAAAAAAAAAGTGTTAGAACAGGAATAAAATGTAAAATTACATTTTTCTTCGTGGATTTATTTGCTATTTTCCATTCAATACTTTTAAAATTTACTTCATTACAAATGAAAATGTCATTCATTTTTAAACAAATACTCTCTATTACATAACTTCATGTATAAGAGGTTGATCCTTCACAGGAATTCAGCAAACCAAGTTCCAACTCTCAGTTGCATACATTTTCCACTTCTAATTATTCTCAAAAATATTATTTTCCATTTAACCCCTTTGGAGCTTTTTTAAACGTTAATGCAGAATGGTGAAAACTTCAAACTTTCTCAACTTGCAGCTAATGAATATATAGCAGTGGGATCACCCAATTTGCACTTCTCAGAGTGACTCGTTCAGTATTTGGATGGGATTTTGTCTTTCAGCTTTAGTACAAGATTCTTAGTGAACTTAAGCTTCTCATATCCCTGAGCAATGGCTATTAGGTCAAGTCACTGGCTGAAATCTGGGACTATTACACAACTTCTACAAAAAGTAACTGACTGACTTCAGTGATTGTCATCAGAGGGTGACTTGAGAGTAAACTATTACATAGAAAAATGTTAAGTTAGTGGAAGACTTTGGTAGGGAAAAGGATGCACAGGTACATATGAATATAAACACATTTCTATATATAAAAAAAACTTTAAAATGTAGTTTCTAGAAGAATGGAAAATCAGATTCCTCCAAATTTGCTCAAATATTTGCAGATACCTAGGTAGCTCAAAACCTCAAAAGTGCAAACATGAAACAAGTAAAATACATAGCAGCAGCAACTTTAATCTTCATTTTTAACAATGATACTCTTTATGTTTCTTTAAAAAAAAACTTATTTCTCCTTCAGCACAAGAGTCATCTGTAGGGCACTGATCTGTTCTGATTACACAGATGCTCCTTGAAACTGTTGCTGCCTTTGTTCCAAAGCCTGCTGACTTAGCAGTCGCTGTTGTTTCTGCAGAAACTGCACCACTTCTGGACTTCTTAGAAGGGACTTGAAGAGAGAAAAAACATATTTTACATTAAAGGAACTCAGTCATTTTAAGGACATATCACATTGATTATATTCCATATCAATTCTATCTCAATTTTAATTCTATATCAATATGCACATTGGCAATATGAGTCAATGAAATGTTCAAAAATTACAAAATATGCTCACAAAACTACATCAAAGTCAGAAGTCCAAAACCAAGAAATTGTTTCATAACATAAACAGATAACCAGAAGCAGCATTTGTGCACATTCTGAAAGCAGATTCAGAACAAAAAAAAAAGTTACAAAAAAAAAAGGTAGGAAATAGAAGTAAACTACTGACACACAGTCAGTATGTCTACATTCATATCAGGTCATAAGTGAACTGATATTATGTTCAATTATATTTTGTTTTCTAGCTAACTTCTACATTCTCTATCACATTAAAGATCTATTCACTGATCTGGTTGTTCGCGGCACATGGTCATTTCACTGATGTAGCCAAAGAGTTTACAGAATTGCAACCATGAAACCCAGATTTACATCCAAGAGAACAAGCAGATTTCTGGGCAGGTCTAGAACTGCAAGCTCTCAGGAGACAACTCTGCAGAGATTACAAGTGAAAACAAAAATTCAGCATATAACTTCTAGCAGCACTGAAGTTGTAAAATAAGCAAGGACCACTGAAAAGTTACTAACAAACAGATGAACAGAACTTCCTGAACAGATGTGCACCCCTTTTTCCACAGCTTGCACTAGTTTTCTCAGACCCATCACTCTACAGAACAGTTCTGCACTAAGCAGCTCTTCATCTGCTGGTGTTTGATGCCATTTCAGTGCACCTTTTGCCCTATGCCTACCACCCGCTGCAGCCTCAGAAGCGAGAGGCTGCAGGATTCTCAACAAGAATCCCTCAAAGCTGCCTCCTGCAGCTGCCACTTCTCACTAGAAGCCTCCCTGTCCACAGCTCCACAAATCTCAGATTCTCGTGGCCCCTGCCTTGGCTTTCTACATCTCTATGCCGTGAAGGCCCCAGTGTCCTGGCACAAAAAGTTACAAATATTAACTAGCCCAAAGACTGTCTCTTCTGTGCTTGTTTTAACTTCATGGCAAGTACTGAATGCTTTGCACTTCTGAGTGATAAACCTGCAGGCAGCTACCAACAACACGCAGCAACTTTCATGTGCAGGCATGGAGCAGCCTTGGATGCAAACAGGCTATGGGAATTCTTTCCAGGTCGCCATGTATCCTCCAGGCCCTGGGTTGTGCTGATGTATGTAAAAGAAGTAATTCTAGAAAGAATCATGCTGAACAACAGAAACCAAGTCAGACAAGGCAGCAGATCAAGAAGAATCTGAATCTCATTTCCCCAGAATGCTGTAAGGAAATCCCAACTCTTGAAGCGCCTTGACATAATTTTGTTCAGAAAGTTTCAACATCTATTTATTTTAAGGGCTCCTGGTTTCTAAAAATGTATTATTGCATTAATAAAAACTTTTCAAATGTAATTAAAAGACATATAAATATCATCATTAAGGGAAGAGGCCAATTCAGTAAGTGTGGCATGAAGAACACCATTGATATGTTTTTTTTTTATTATTATTTTTATTTCTTGTTAAACCTGTACAGCTGAAGATATCGCTCAAGGTTTTAGAAATAAGCATTAAATAGATGCCTTTACTGAAAAAGGTATTCAAAAAGTTTATTGTGTTTACTTAAAGATATCTGTGACTTTTCTTAAAGATTTATTTTCAAATTTCCAAAGAGGACTACAGAACTTTAATGAGGATTATTACATTGCTTTGTACAGCTATCAGGAAGAAAATGTAAACACAGGACTCCAAAAACCACACTACGGAGTAAAGTTTGCATCAGACTGTTTTATATGAAAATTTACGAGTTTCATTAATAAGTTAAAAACATCTCAGTTACATTAAAGAATCAGCTTTGCTCATTTAGTACTGCCTAAATATTCAACTTCAGTTAACATGGCAGCAATCAAGAAATTCAGTTATCTTAGTATGCCCTGTGGAGAGGCTGAAACACATCTTTATACAGTGTATTTTAGACTTGAAAATTTGCATGTATACACATATGTACAGACATTAGACTAACTGATCTTATATGCTGCCTTTATTGATTTGAGTTCAAAACCTTTAGGAAAACAAAACTTACCAGCCTCTTTTGATTTAAAACTTGTTCTAAAAGACTAGGTTTTGCCGGGCGATCTCCAACGGATCCTGTTCTCTGTTTTGTGGCAGAAACGGAACCTTCAACACAATCCTGGACATTAAAAAAAATACAAAATGGATAAGTGAGGTAACACAGTGCAGTACAATGCCACATTTACTTTTCATCGCAGAAAAGTCCAAACAGTAAAGGATACATTTGCCTTATTAGTCTGCAGAGAAACAGATGTATTTCCCTCCTTTTGCTACTGCTATCTGAGAGTTAGCCTCCTTTCCACATTATGTTCACTTTTCCATCAGTCACAGTGAATACTACTCAGCAAAGGCTGTTGAATTAATCTTCTAAATCTAACCAAGTTAAAATATGTAATTAATGGGTTTGATTTATCAATTACTTTTCTTAAGAATGGAGTCATTCAACACAGCCCAATTTCCAGCCTGTAGAAAAGAATTATCTGATGTTTGCAAGCTATAGGAATGACAATACTACTTTTAACGGCAAAATAAATATACTAGGAAATAAAAGAAGAAAAACCTGCATTACTGATACTTTATTTGCTCATTCATAATTTTCAGAGTATTACTAAGAATGTCAAAGCCACAAATGATTGACAATAAAATCACACACTTTTTAAGTTTATTAAGTTTATTCTGTTTTTTGTACAATCACCTGCCACGTGAATTAGACCATCTCTCAATGCAGTTCTAGAATCTACTGGACAGAAAAACATTTTGGTCTGACAATTTCAGTCGTAATTTTGAATCCTATCCGTACTAAGTCCTCAACTTCTGCTTTCTTTGACATCTTAAACTTTTCCCTGTCACCCTCCCACTACTTCCCACCACAAAAAGATTCTTAATACTTTCCTTCTACCTGAAAGACCTCAGGCAAAAACAGAAAAAGTATCCCAGTATCTTTTGTTTCAACTGCATCCATGGAACTACAACATGAAACTTCAATTGAGAACCTAACTCTGGCCCACAAGAGACTGTCATGACTATTACAGCTATTAGGAGTTTACACGTGTTCAACTAAGGACTGGGACAAATACATGGAAGAGACATTGCTAAGAGCTACAAAATACACCAAAAAACACTCATCAAGTCTCCTGAGCTGCAATGGAAAGAACCCGTAAGAAATATTCTATGGCATCATGCCTGTCCTTTAACTTACTGTTTTATGGTGACCTCCAGAGTCCATATGCCAGGTAAAAAGCTCTTTGGTGGGACTCCAATATTATCACAGAATCACAGAACTGTTGAGGTTGGAAAGGACCCCTAGAGATCATCTAGTCCAGCCCCCTGCTCCAGCAGGGTCACCTAGAGCACGTGGCACAGGGTGGCATCCAGGCAGGTTTGGAAGATCTCCAGAGAAGGAAGGAGCCTCCACAACCTCTCTGGGCAGCCTGTTCCAGGGCTCTGTCACCCTCACAGGAAAGAAGTTCTTCCTCACATGGAGGTGGAACTTCCTGTGTTTCAACTCGTACCCATTATCCCTTTAACTGTCACTGGCCACCACCAAGGAGAGTTTGGCCCCATCCTCTTTACCGTCTCCTTTCCTGTATTATTCTTTTTAAAAAAAAAAAAAGAGGGTAAAAAAAAAAGGTTTTTTGATGGTTATCTTGCAGTTATATCAGTTCCTAGGTCTCAGTCACAAAACCCCAGCGGCCGCCAATTTGTGCCAGAGGCAACAGCAGAGATTAAACTGCTACACGGCAAGCTTCTTTCCCTCCGAGCACCACTACTCCACCCGTGCCCATTCAAGCACAAAAAAGGAGGAGGAGGAGGAGGAGGA
>NW_010587975.1:94765-124394 GCF_000705375.1 Tinamus guttatus
GGCGCCGCGCGCGTCCGCATGGCGGAGGGGCCGCGCGCGTGGGCGCCGTGTGCGCGGCTGCAGCAAGCGGCCCGACGGGGAAGGCCGCGTGTCCGTGGCGAAAATACACGGGCGTGCAGGGCAAATATCCCGCCTGCTGCACCGGCGCTTCCTCTTCCCCTGTCACAGGCACCGAGCCCTCCTCACTGCTGCGGGGCTCCCGGTGAGCCCGTGGGGACATCCATCTCCGCCATCACCCACTGCACTCCCTCTGTTTCTCTTGCTATGTCCATGTCCTTGAGTGTCTGCCCTTTTCTTTGCAAATGTCTGTCACAAAAGCAGTGCTGGCTCATTTGGGTCTCCAGCAGTTGCCACAACTGCCTTTTCCTGTCACTGTTAGGGTGAAGGAATATTCCTGTTTACATCTGTAGCCGTTGGGTTTCTCCCTTGGCCACCTGCAATGTCTCTCTTCCCTACTTGTCAAAATAGCTGGTGACATCCTGTGTCTCCTTGCGACTGATGGCAGGAATTCTGTTCACTTATGGCCATGTGTCAGTTGTTCTATCTGCATTTCACACAGAAGTGCTTCTGTCTATCTCATATTTCAATACCACATACCCAACTAAGGACCTCAGCAAGAAGTGGGACTATGAAATTCTTATGTCCTGCATTGTGATGACCTGACAAAGAAAACATAATCTAAATGCAAATTATCCTGTAACCTTACAGCTCCATTATAAAATGAAAAGGTCAAGGAGAGCACTGGGGATTTTAAAACACGGCTTTGAAAGGTGCTTGAAAGATACAAGGGAATGGAAACGGAAGTCATCATTTCTAAAGCACTCTTTAGAAATAGTTCATTTGAAAAAGGAATCAAAAAGTGAATATAGGTAAGAGAGATATCTCACCTTTATTGTGCCTGTACAACTTAGCTGCATGCTGGGTTTATTCCTCCCCACCTCGTTTTGGGGGCTCAAGTCATACTGCCCAAGCGATGAAGTCACAGAAAGACTCGAAATCTCAGCAACTTTGGGACAGATCTTTCTCTTGAAGAGTAAGCAAAGAACGGTCAATATCTCACTTACATTAATTCCCAGACAATAATGAGTGCTGAACTCTTTCCATTAGTAGGTAGGGAAGCAAATGGCTTTAAGCTACTGTTTTCCGTTTGTTAAGATTTGTTTTCCTGGTAAGTTATAGAAGTTTCATGCTTATTTTTTTGAATGCTGTAAGCATCCCTTTTCACACTATTCAAGTATTCTAATTCCCAAGTACTCCAAGTACCTTCTAAATACTAGGAAGTCAGAAGCATATCAGCCTTAAGGATTAACATTTTTTTTCCAAACCAAAGAGATAGAAAGCCTAAATAGTCAAGTTTGGTTTGCATTACATATATTTTTTAATATGACAGGTAAAACGGCCATCAGAAATGGGTTCCTTTCCCCAGGCCTTTCTCATATCTCGTTGTTACATTTGACCTATGAGAGCAGATGCATTAAATAAGACTTCTAAAAGTAAATCTTCTTTTGCACTTATTTGCCATTGTATTTAAATAAAACAGCTTTATCCACAATGTAATAAAAAAGTAAGATGAATATGCCCAGGATGGGGGTTAGAGAACATTCCTCGAATGACCTCAACAACTTTAATTACCAGAACACATCTAAAACCCAAAACAGTGTTTGTTTCAGTTGCTGAACAGACCTGATCTGGAGCCCATTTTGTTAGTCTCAGGGGTTGCGTTTGCAGGGAACGGATGGGTGTTTGTTGCTTGTAGCACGTGAGGAGTCACCGTGTCTTTCCAGGTGTTCTCTCCACATGCAGAGCCAATGTCCTTGAACATGTCCTGAGGGGTCTGGGTGAGTCAGGATGTGCTCCTCTGAGATAGGAACAGTTTCCACCTTGGCAGGGGTCAGCGTCTGCTAATTCTAGTGCTTGCTGTTTCACAGATTGATTTCCTCTCAACCTAAATCATTCGATTCATGCATTCTTCAAAATAACACGTCAAAAGATCTCTCTCTTGCCGAGAAAGTGTGGATAACAGAGAAGAGTATTCCTTAGGGTAGTAAAAGTGGCTTAGTTGCTTTTGCTTAATGAAGCAGTAAACCTAAATAACGGGATACATTTACAAAATAAAAGGGGAGAAAATATAATGAGCTCAGTTTTAACTATGAAGTGTTCTCTTCCTGTAGAATTAGAGTCTCGATGATTAAAAAAGTTAAAACTAGATGGAAGCAAAGCTCAAGATAAGGGAAGCAATTGTCTTTTGGCAGGAAAATACGTCAGATTAGCTGCACTGTCCATTGCTAATGTCTGTGACTACCAAATGACAGCAACACATACGGTGTCTGAATGTCGGTATCTTCTCCTCCCTTTCTCATGATGACTGGGCAGGATTCTCACCTTTGCACCCTGGTGCAAATACTCTTTTGTGCATCTAAGAGACTGTCACCTTTGGGTCACTCCTGGAATTACGCACACAGGTTTTATTTCAAGCACTCAGAACACTTCTGTTGACATTTTTACCTGGGTAACAAAATATATATTTTCAATTTTCAATTTTTGACTTAATAACACATTTTTCACATAGACTATTTTTTTAAGTTTGGAATTACTCACACAGGTTTTATTCCAAGCACTAAGAACACTTCTGTTGACATTTTTATCTGGGTAACAAAATATATATTTTCGATTTTTGATTTTTGACTTAATAACAGATTTTTCACATAGACTATTTTTTTAAGTGTCCAGTTTTTCTGAAAGATTTTTTTTTCACACTCGTGAGTCCCCTTCATGAATGAGGATGGCTCCAAGCAATTTGCCGGAAGTTATTTTCTCCAACTAGGGTTATTTTTGCACATTTTTTCATCGCTTTGTTGAAACTCTGAAATAGCAACTTTACAAAATCTTTCATACAGAGGTTTTCTGTTTTGTTTTTCAAATGGAAATTAGGGATTTGTGTTGATTTGTTCTTTTTAGGCAACCGTTCTTAAATGAGTAAGAGAATTGTTATCGTTTTGCCTTTATTGTGCTGCAGCAAAGGAGAGGGGAGAAGGGAATGACCCTCATTTCTGGAGAAGGGAGGGATGGAGGCTTAAAATGCTTGGAGGGAGGAAAGACAAAACTCTCTGGTTTATGAAATTACATGTTGAGAACTGTCACTCAGTAAGAATTTTAATTTCCTCATTTACATGCTTTGAAATCCCACACTTCTCCTTGGGAAAATAGTCAAGTTCCTAGCTTTTTATCTCTTGTCATATTAACTTGCCACATTCTGCTCAAGGACATATTCCTGGTGTCCTTGAAATTCTTGCAAATAAATATACAGAGGGATTTTTTTGTATGAGGACTTCAGTGTGATCAGATTCAGAGTACCAGAAATGGAAAATAACTCACTTTGCAGGGGAGAAAGAAGGGATTCATGTATCTGTAGGACTGAAGCATGGCTTCGTCCTTAAAATGACTCATATGTTACTGTTTCTTCTCCCCTCTCTTCTCAGACTGATGTTAGAAGTCTTGTATTTTAGCAATATTTAGAGGAGTAACATTTCCTAGCGCAAATATGCTTTCTTTGCACTGAGAGCAAACAGCTGTTTCATCTTGACAACCAGGGATATGTCTAATTTGGACCTGTCTGCTTGCTGCAAACATCCAGGATTAACACAGCCTGCTGGAAAGTGCTCTGCGCCCCACCTGTTTTCAAAGCCATTCTATTAAAGCCAGATGTTTAAATAATTTAGTTGTGGAGGAGTCGCGTCCCAGACTTTCATTTAGACCAGACTGGCTTCAAATACAAGAATCTAACAGAGACCCAGCCATTAATGAACCTTCAGAGTTCATAGTCACCACTTTACATCTCTAATTCTTACTGCCTTTTTATTTCTTCTCTTCCAGAGATCTAGAATCAGCAGATTAGTTGGTTACGACACGGTCCTGGGATTGCTGGTTCATGTGAAATATTTGCATCTCAAACACGGACCCTCACACAACATCACCTCAGTCATTTGTCTTGATTCACACTCTCTATACACATTGGCATTGCAGCTACATCCATCTGCTACAAGATTCTCTGGGAAATTATCACAGACTTTGTAGCACTTCGTCAAGAGCCATTTCTTAGGAAAAGGAGCCTGATGTAATTATTCATAACATGTGAAAGTCTTGAAACTTTAATTCTGTCCCTCTGCTTTTCTGCAGCATTGGCCCTTCACTGAGAGGTCCCTTTACGCTGTCTTATCCTGAGCTGAGGGGGGTCGGTAACTTCAGGTCGGTGCTGGGAGGATAGAGCTAGCTGGCAGTCTGCAGGGTGAGAAGAGCACAGATGCAGATTTTGGGCCTCATTGGTGGTGATGAAAAATGCAAATGCTGAGCTTTGGATGGTGAGCGCAAGCTGGGAGTTTAGATCGTTGTGCTCCTCTGAAACCGGCTGTATTACAAAAGATTTTTAGATGAAAAAAAAAAACCAATTGCCCTCTCATTCATTTTCAACAGGCACTATTGTTGTGTTAGTTGTTAGAACAATATTAATAAAGCAAGCCTATGTCTAAATATGCCTTTTTACTATCTGGGTTGAAGGACTGTTAATTGCCAAATTCAAATCTGTTTTAAAGCCTGAGCAGCCACACTGAAATTAATAAGAACAAACTCCACCTGCCAATTTCCACACATTTATGCAAATACTGCTCAGTGCAGATTTTGGACCTGCAAGCCATTTATTTATTGACAGTCTGTTCAATGAATCAAACCTTAACATCAAAGACTTGCTTATTCAGGCAGTGTCTGGAATATCCATCTTGCTTTTAGAAAAAGAAAAAAAGGAACATTAACAGAAAATCAGTCACCACTCTCGGCAGCAATCATATCCCTGAAGGCTAATAATTTATTTTAATGTATTTGGTCCTCCTAGTCTGCCCGTGACCTGCATCTCTTGTTACAGGGGTAAGAGTGTCAGATGCTGCAATGACATGACCAATTACAGCTGTGTTTAGCCTATTTCCACTGGAATCAGAAGTGAGCCTGTGTATAATACCCTGAATTTCTTGGTAGCTTGCTGACAGGCAGGACTGCCAGCAGTAATTAGTGTATCAATGTAATACGAGAGGTGCTCTTTAAACTGTGTCTAACCTTACTAGTCTTATCTGCCTTTTTTTGCTCCCATATGATAAACTGTACTTAAAGGCCTTTCAAATATCTCCCAGACAGGCAAATCAACAATATTTTAGATCTTTTAGCTGTTTGTGTGATAACAAATGCATCATCTCATTATCTTAAAAGTGCAGAACATCGAGGAGGGAAGTCTCATGGAAGCCGGTGCTAAGACATTGCTAAACTTTATAAAAATTCTTTAACACAAGAGATACTGTACTGAACACAGAAGAAATGGTTTGCGCCACAATGGGATAAAGAAGAATTAATTACTAAGTGGGAAATTAGTGATTAGTTGAGCACCAGTAACCATGACTAATAGCAACTAGTGTGGAAAAGATTCCCCTAAGCAGTAATTATAAAATACACGCTACATGCACAGCGTGTTTATATATATAAGAATATATTTTAAGAAGATTTTATTAGCTAGTTAGAAAAGACACAGTATCAATCTATCAAAAGGGACAACTTTGGCATACAACCAATCTTGGCACATTGATGAAGCCACGGCAAGATTAAGGAAAAAAAAAGATACATAATTAAAAGTATTTAAGGAGATACAGCTAGCAATAAATGTAAAAACATGAAGTGTAGAATAATTACTGAAAAATGTTAGAAAAAACATTTTTCACATAGAAAAAACCAAGAGGCTGAAAAACATTAAAAATAGATGAATTCTTCATTGTCCCATTACTAAATGGAAATGCATTGGCCTGTTACTAAATGGAAATGATAAAGTTAAGAATACTGAAGAAAATAGAAGTTTAATAAGTATTTTTAGTAATTCATTAATGTATGGAAAATGGATCATGCTTTTACTCCATTGCAAGAGGAAATGCAAAGTACTTTCCAGCTCAGTAATGACTAAGGAAGATGTTAAACCTCTGCTAAAGAAAAGTATTCTTAAATCTGTAGGTTGGTACCATTAGTGCTCAGAGACTTTAGAAGCTGGCTGGGTAGAACTCATGTATGTTGAAATTAAGTTTCAATAAATCTTAGAACACGAACTGCTATTCCAAGGCATGGGAACACTGTTAATGCTATAGCAACATCCCAAAGAGCAGGAGCAATGGTGCAAAAAAGTGCATGCAATCTCAGTAGGAATTAGAGAAAAAATAGTGAATACTGCACGTGATTCACAGGAGTTAAAGAACTGGATATCAAACAGAGAATAAATAGCAATAAATTTTTTCTAACAGGAAATAGGCCTATTAAAGTAAATCTGATTTTTAAAGTGTATTTTTCAGATACTCCATGTTAGTTTGATAAACACATGTAATATTCTTAGGCTATGGTAAAATTTGGAAATATTCCAGTGCATTCTGGTGAAGATCAGGATCATATATGGACAGTAAAGGGGTAATACAGAAAACAGACTGGAAATTAATTTTTCAACATTTGTCAGTGATTAATTATACACATGGAATTGTAACAATGTGAATAATTGTAGTGGGGTTTTACACAGTTGTACTAATTAGGGTAGTTTTCAGTGATCTGGAATAAGTATAAACTCGCAGCTGATGCACTTTGCAGAACATGGCAAGATACAAGGCCATGGCTGTGTCCGTGGCACCTTCAAACAGTTTAGTCTCTACAACAGCCAAGTACAAAGCTAAGAACATGAAATTCAGTAGCGGGGAACTTCACCATCATTGGTGACCATCTACTGTGAAGACATGGTTCTGAAAACGATCTACAAGTCACAATGTGCAAGAACCTCAATAAAAACTCCCGCTGTGATGCTCTGGGAAAAAGGTTTCATTCAATACTTACAAGTAGGGAAACAGTGTATGAGTTTACATCCCTACACTGGTGAAACCTGGTTGTGAAATACTGCTAGCACTTCTAACTTCTTTGTTTTCAAACAAATTTAGAAAAATCAGAATAAGAGTCCAAAAATGCCTCACAAAACTGATTTAGATGCTACAGGAATGTGCAGGGATGGCACGAAACTTGAGACATGGCATCATTTTAAGTACCTTTGTGGAGGGAAAATAATAGTAAGGGATACAAATTAAACGTAGAAAGTCATAGTAAGAAGTGGTGTCTGGAAACTGAAGCCAGTGGATTCAAGTGGGACAGTAGGATCAAATTTTTAACAGTGAAGCTGATTAACCACTGGATTAAGCTAATAAAGCAGTGGTGGATTTTCCATATTTCTGTTTTTTGGCTAGCTAAATTGCTGGAAAATGTGTTTGAGATAAACACAAGCTACCAGAATAAAGGAGAACGGGGTAAAATGTAATGGTCTGTGAAATACTAGAGATCCAAACCAGATTAAATTCTGTAAAACACATTTGATCATCCATAAGGTACCATTAATTTTACTTCTAATGCTACCCATGATATTAATAGCAAAGACTATAGTATTCAGTCCTACTAATTGCATTTGCTTACAAAACTATTGTTTAAAGTAATGTAGTGGAATCGTGTCCTGCGGATGCTTCTTTCCCACTAGCAATCTGCCATTACCAGCTTTGGAAGAAATCCACTCACCTCTGGGCTAGAGGAAAGCAAATGGACAGAAAATTATTGAACTAATTATTAAAACTAGTTATTTTTTATCTGTCTGATTAGGATTCTGTACAGAAGAAATGAGTATGCTCTGAAATGAAAGACTGAAAGTTTTCAGTATGATGAAAGCTTTTTCTAAAGCTCTGGTTATGAATATTTGACGTATTTGTGGAAAAGACCTGTACTTTATAAAAGGGAAAATAAGCTGCAATTCCCTGAATTTCTGTAACCAAGAATACCCTGTTCTTCGCTTTCACTGCTCCTTTTGCTGCCCAGCCAACTCCTCTAACATGAAGTCATTCATTTTGCTCTACTTTCTTACCTGCAGTCCTTAGTTTTCTATCAAGCAGCTGTTGATCAAAACAAAGCATTTTAATGGCTGATTCGGCTTTAACTATAGTTAAAACCGTCATATCTTTCGTTAAGGCTTAAGATGCAGTCAGTGTTTCATTTTCCATAAAACATACATTTCCATAAAAAAGTGACAATACTTCAGTTTGTACAGTTTGCCTTTTTTGGCTTGATATGGCAGGAATTATTCTGATCTAATGTCCCTCTGACCTATGTGGCACTGCCTACTGCACTGTCACTGGGCTATCACTGAACAACAACTAATATTTTAACATTTCCATGATCAGACATACCACTTAGAGCTTTATTTCAGGGGTTCTCCAATTAGTCCATGGACCTCTGAGACTTCTGCTCTGGTGGAACTGTACATCTATGTCTGTGTAAGCTTGTGCCGTCAGCACAGTATATTCACCTCAGGAAGTAGATCCTGCAAATGCTCCCATCCACTGAAAAGGGAGTACTATGTGCCTTTTTGCACAAGATGTGCAGTTACTGCAGGCAACAGTATTTAGCAAATATTACTGTATGATCCTATAAGAGGAATTTTCAAAGACCTTTTGTTTGTAGCACCTAGCTATTGAAGGAGAGAAAAGTTGACATTGAATTCCCTAGCTTGATATAGCAGTAAAACTCTTTTTTCAATCTTTTTAAAAATGATTTTATAAAATACATTTCTCAAATTAGTTTAAACTCGGAGCCTAGCTATCTCACAAAGTAAATTTAATTTCAGCTGATGTACATAGGTAGTGATTAAGGCAAAATGCAGTGTGCAACGTTATGGACTTTCCCCAGTAACAACAGGAGTACTTAATAAAACTGCTACTGTAAAATGGTTTAGAGATTAAATAGTTTGGCCTCATACTCCTTTACTTCTTCCATATTGCTTCTCCATGTCCCCACAAGAACACATTTTGTCTTGATTCCTTCTTGTCTGTTTCCCTCTGTGCCCTTAGTTCAAGGTTCTAGCTAAGGGAGGTTGTATAGGAAACTGCACAAACATCAGGTCATCTCTAAGGGCTGTTTATTGCAAAGACCATTTGAGACAACTGTGAAGTTTTAGGTCAGCCCCATTAGCTGAGTCGTGTTCTGCCTTCTTAGCTCAGACAAGCACAAACTACCTTCTTCGGCTTTCATACTGGGAGGTTGGAGACAGATTTATTCTCCAAAGAGGAGAATTACCTCCTCCTAGACAAGTCCCAAGAGTCTGAAGAGTTTGTTGCAGCATCAATATTTCTGAATAGCTTTAGTGAATCGAGTTGAAACTGATAGTGATGATATGGATCACCAATACCTAGGAAAAAAAAAAAAAGGCGACAAAGGGGATAGAGTTTTTTTTCCTTGGTCACTCTCAAACCCAAATTTTCTCTGAAAAGTCTCTCTTCCCATTTTACTCATGGATACTGTAGAAATGCTCAGCATTTCTCTCCAGACCTCTGATGATACTAGCACTGTCATTCGGTTTTCCTGTCTCATTCATTTGATGTTAATCTTTTCTTTACTGATTTCTTTACTCCTGATTAAAATTCTGTCTGTCATGACTCAAAATTCAAACCCTAATTACTTGTCAAAGCCATGGAATCTCTCAGAAGTCTCCTCATGATGCCCGTCCTTCAGATGGTGCCATGTGTTTGTATCAACTCCAACCAAATCTGTATGGAAACCCCTGAGCTAACAAAATTATTTTAGTAATCAAAGATCTTTTGCTGAATCAAAATGAAATCATGCTTGGTCTTTGTAATTATACTACATAAGAGTATTTTCTCCCAAATGCAAAACAATCTGTATTTACTGGAGGAGCATTCTTCTGGACCAGTAGTTAACACTGACAGGAACTGGTCCTAGCTTCCCTGCCAGGTAATTATAGCTCCCCAGGAGCTATCCCCAGCTGCAAACCATAATGTCTGAAACTAATTCTCTTTCTGCTCTGTAAATTACAAAATACTACTCAAATTTTGGCCCCTTTGAAATGTCATAACCCTTCCTTACAGCAATAAATACTGGCAAGAAAAACATGAGGTTAATAAAAGCATTATCACTGTCCTTTACAGGGCAGGTCCTCAGAGTTCACTAGGAGGCAGTGATCTTTTTATGTTTCCTGGCATCTGAGCCACGAGGATGTGTCTGACTTCTTTACCCCTTTGTTACTTCTGTGCTATGTTTTTCAAGCTCGGTTCATAGCCAATAGGGGATAGATAATCAGATATTTCATCATTATGTATCTGAAATATTATTCATTGTGTTGTTTTTAACTTACCTTTTAGAATACATTAAATTTGTTGCCCTTGCTTCATAAACATCCAACATCATCAGAAAGAAAACAACCGGAAAAGGAATCAGCTATTTCAACCTCTGACCCAAATAATTTACTAGAATATGTTAGGCATGAACATGGACTAACCTGCTCTATGATAACTCTCAAGAGGCAGGTGTGGGCTCTCTGTAGCCAGTCTGCATCCATGATTTACTGTATACTATAAAATACTTCTAGTGTCATGTCTTGAATCTTGCAATAACTTCCTTCTTCATTTCCCATGAGCAAACAGGTGAAATCCAAGTGGTGCGGCTTTGGGAAAAAAAGTATGTAACTTTTAAAAGATTTTGCTTTCTTGAGTTGACCAGCACTATCCAGAAACAAGGTCCCAGAATATGATCTGTGAGAATGCTAGCTCAATATTGACAGAGGTCAAAAAGCAGAGATTTGTGTTAAGAATTATAAGAAAGCAATAGTGAATTAAATGGGAAATATTAGGCATGGTGTGCCTCTAGGAAGTGCTCACTGCAGTTCTCAAGGGAGACAGCAAAGCAGGGAAGGCTACAGAGATGACTAGTAAGGTTGATCGATGTTATGGAACCACGAAATAACAAATAGACAAATAGACTGTCAGAGAGATAACTGAGGGTATGAAGGTCTAAAAAAAGGAGTGTCTAGAAAAGACAATTAGCGATTGTTATTATTAGCTCATACAACACAAGAGCAAAAGGACATCAAATAAAACTAGCAGATGATTAGATTAAAAAAAAAGAGGTGGATTTTCGTACTCCATTCAGGTGAGCTCTTGAACTTCTCAGTACAGAAAACTACCGAGTCTACAAATTTACTTCAAAAGGGGACTGGAAAAACTCATGAAAGAAAACACATTCAAGGGAAAAAATATATCTATTGTGCTAAATGCAGTCGTATTATATATAACTGTGTACAACATACCTTTTAAATATCCCTTATGTATAACACAGTTGTATTTTACACAGTGACAATCCCTCTGACCCAGGAAGCCCACAGATCAATACTTATAGTGGGTGGAAGTACTTGGTAGAAGCATTACTGTGACTGTCCTGTTGCCTCTTTTCCAAACATACTGACTTCTGTTTTCTTGGGAATTGTTGTTTTTACTTCAAAAGAAATTTGCCTTATTCAGTTGGACACCAGAAACAGCTCTCTGGAATATTTCACCAAAAGTCGTGTGCGTATGAGTAGACAGATTCACCACACATTCCTGCCAAGTTCGAGGTCTTGCTGCCCCCAAGGGCACAGGACTAGCAAAAGCTTAGCTCTGCTCCACTTGGTTGTGCTTTGTCAGTGGGTGGGAGAAAAAGGAATGACAAGGGTTTCTGTCTCTGCACCAGGGATGGGTGAGAGCGAGAACCAGCCTTAGTGTGATGTAGAGGAAGCAGTGAAAGGTATGGATGTAGGTGATACGGTGACTTCTGAGGCTTCTGTGTGTGATGCGGAAATATGGCTGGAAAAAGGATGATGGAGCTGAGGCAGCTAGCCTCTGATAGCGTGACTTAGATTACCTTTATTAACATGTTGTCCAGCAGGGTGTAGTTGGGAGTGATTCATTACAGGGGTGTACGTTTGTGCACAGTCCTCCTCAGTTGTGACGTTCAGTTGTTCTGCACATCAAAGCAGCTGCCTCCAAAAGTCCAAGACAAAACCCTGCTAATGAATTCTCATGATCTAGATGTACACTGAAGAGTAATTATGCATGTAATACAGCTCATATAAATCATAGCCCAACAAGTGTGAGTTAAAAACTACAGATTTCCTCTTCGCTTCAAGGACCAGATCCTCCTGGATGGCCTTTAAAATGGCCTTTACTGGGAAAACAGTGGCATCTGACTGTGCCAGTGGAACTCATTCTGGAAAAAAAAAAGAAAAAGAAACCTATCCTAGGAATCTTAGTTACTCAAAAATCACCACAACCCCAGCAGGATCAGTATATCTTTAAAACTTTAAATAGGCAGCTAATTCTGTACAGCACTTGGTTCCTCAAGGCTTTGTAATTCTCCTGCAGGTTCAGTTAGTACCAGAAGAGGTGATGGAGGTAAGAAATTATGAGGCAAGAAATTAATTCTGACATCAACTCATAGGATTAGTAATGGATTAAAAACATGGACAACCGGGTTTTTGGAGAGCCTTAGTACAGGTCCCAACAGTACTTAAATATTTCTTTTATATTGACATTTCTGAAAATGAGAAGGAGTACTGCTGGAAGTTTGGGCCAAAATTGATAACTGTCCTTACCAAAGCCAATGAGACTTGTATTCTTAAGGTATTTTCAAAAAGGTTCACAATACTTATTGGTATGCCTCCTACATAGGCATTACAGATAATAATTAAGAAGTATTACAAAAAATAACTGTCTAGCCTTGGCCAGTGAGCCAGAGCATATGAGCTAAGAACCAAGGCAGACAGTGTGGCCTTATGACATGGGGCACATGCTGAGGTGTGAGACAAGTGCAGGAGTCTAGGCTAACCCTAGCACTAGGGTGCAGTGGTGGCTCCTGAAAGCAGAAGGGCTTCCTGGGCTTCACTCTGTTTTCTACACAGAGCACAGACATGTGCCAAGGCATCTCCAAAGAGCAAACCAGAAAGATAAGGTACTAGAATAAAGGATTAAACACACAGGAAAGCAGGCGGTTGAACTCCAGTCCTTCTCTACTGTTAGAGATGGGAACTGTATCAATTGCTTCCTTCAGTTTGAGTGTTAAATTGTTTTCCAGACACAGGTGCTTCATTGAGCAACAATCACACCTTTTACAGTCTCCTTATCAGAGTACTCATGTAGGAAGCATGCAAATTGGATTCAGCATTCTCCTCAATCTCATGAAAACCTCATCAAACACAAACACATCAAACCTCATCAAACTGTCTACTCCTTCTAGAAAAGCCAGGCTATAGAGGTGAGAGGGACAGGGTACGCACAACACTTCGCTCTATGTGAAATCTCTAGGAAGGTAGGAGGGCAGACATACAGTGTGTCAAAAGATACATCCGCAAAGAGACCCTATGTCTCACAGTTGAGTAGTTTATAAAGCAGAAATCCTTCCCCTCACACAGGTTACAGAACCTTTGAATAAAACAAGAAGTAACCATGTGAACAGAAACCACAACATCCCAGCTTCCCTCACCCAGAAGTATGTTGTGTCTACCCCCATGTTTTTGCAGAAAACGAATCCTTTCAAGTCACTGCCAAATTCTGGCATGATAGCTCTCCCTATCCCTACATAGAAACTAGGCATCTGGGTCCTGAGAGTTTGGGTATCTGGGCAAATGTCTGGATAGCAAACTATAGGCACCTCCTGGATGGGTTTGCTCTAGGAGTTAGGGCTTTGAGATCACCTCTTGACATACATCACTTCAGGCACATTATGCTTTAGATTCAAAGGTAAGTAAGCACATGTCCTGAGATATTCTTAAAAATGATCATCCAGCAGTGTCTGGCCCAGTTTAGTAGTAATGAAGAATTTGAAGGGTTTTTGGTGGTCTGTGTGGAGACAGAATTGTCTTACTCCTAGCACCTTTGTCCCACTATGTTTGAAAGCTATTTCAACAGAGATAAAGAAATAAAGAATTTATAAGACTTACTCAGGGAGATGACCAAAATCATAGTAGGGATCAACTGGCAGCAAGATAACGACAGGTTGAAGTTCAGAAGTTAAGAGGAAGGTGAGGAGGAAGCAGCAGTAATTAAATTCGTTGTTCCACGACAAATGCTGATGGTTTTCACTCAATCGCGTGCTAGCCTGCCATTGCCATGCCACTGCCATCCAGTATCACCCTGTCTTGTTAAAAGAATAGCACCACCAGGACCGCTCCTGTAGCAGAGTTGCTGGCATATTGGTTGCTAGTTTGCGTATTAATATAGTGATGCAGAGTTGGCCTGCATCAGACATGAACCGTGATGATGTCAGGCGTCTGTGGGAAGAGAGAGCAAAATGTCCTTCAACTTCAGAAACTTCTGTGTCAGCTGAATGCAACCTTCAACACTTTGATTTATGCCAGGGGTTCTGCATGTGCAGCAGCTTTTTTTATGCTGCTTGATAATGCATGTCCAAGGAATTTTATTGGAATGCTCCTGTAGCAGAGTTGCTGGCGTATTGGTTGCTAGTTTGCATATTAATATAGTGACGCACAGCTGGCCTGCATCAGACGTGAACCGTGATGATGTCAGGCGTCTGTGGGAAGAGAGAGCAAAATGTCCTTCAACTTCAGAAACTTCTGTGTCAGCTGAATGCAACCTTCAACACTTTGATTTATGCCAGGGGTTCTGCATGTGCAGCAGCTTTTTTTATGCTGCTTGATAATGCATGTCCAAGGAATTTTATTGGAACCCTCTTTCAGCACATGCCAGCTATGTGATCAAGTACTTTGAAAAGTTCAGTGCTTTTCAGCGCTGTGGGCTTTCAAGGAACCAAGCCATCAGGAACTGATTTACAGCCCAGCTCTTTCCTTGCTGCCAAGTTTTGCCCCTGATGAGATGCAGAATCCCTGAGGGCCTGGTCTAATACCATGTTAGTAAGTATAGCATTGAAAAATTGATGTTTTTAAAAATCTATTTAACTGATAACACTAGCCAGTCACCTCCCAGGCTTCCTTGACTCTCCCTCTCTCTGATTTAAAATGGATTTTGTTCCTTCAGGAATACGCAGCAATTCCCAGTGGTGATTGTTACTGACAGCATATAATAGAGCTCAGCTATGCTGCTCCTGGATTTCTAATCAGCTTAGTAATGATAGAACTCCTGTCAGAGAATTACACTAAGCCTGTTTCATATTCAAATCTCAATGAGCAACCCCTCCACCCAAAGTAATTTAATATAATTTATCATTAAAAATGGGGAGAGAGGGAGAAAAAATAAAAGAGGTGGCCACTTCTCACCCACAGGGTATGTCTTCTACTAATCCTTGAAGCTAGCAGAAGGAGTTGAACAGGCATGGACATGAACAAGCTAGCATAAAGCAAGTTTATAGCACAGTATCTAATTCACTTGCAGAATCTGTGAGAATGTTTTCACCCCATGGTAAATGTGAGCTGGCTTAGCCTGTTTTCACTGAAGCACAAACCACTTAACCGCAATATGAAGAACCATCTCTTCAGGGTGACTAATAGTTTGCAAAGCCACTGCTGCTCTCACCTATTAGGTATGTATGTTGTTTGTGTTGCCATATTCTGAGTGTGAGATGTTATCATCAATGTGGTCTCCTTCCTTTTATGTGATTCATAAAAACTGTAAATGGGAGTCCCCAGCTGTGTTTGGTTGCAGTTTTGGACTAATATTCTCAGATTTGAGTTCCTTTTCTAAAGTGGTCACAGACTTCCTGGTGACCTTTAGCAAATCACTTTGGCTCAGATCCTCGGGGATAATTAGTCCCACACTTCCACTGAATTCATGATTAATCATCTTTGAGGATCTAGGAGTAATCGGTCATTTCCTCAATTGAGGAACAAAGGCAGGAGGCAATAATAGGTCCTTTTACTTTTTTTTTTTTTTAATAGCTTGTAGTCTCTTTGGGTATAAACTATCATCACTCTTATAACTGCAATGCAGTGCAGATTTACCTAGCTTTAAAATAGGAAAATCCTCTTTTCCTTTCTATTATTTTTTTTTCTCTTTTTCTTTTTCCAAAATAAAATCTTCATGTTACAAGAACATGCTTTGATATTTTGAGAGACACAGGATATTTTACCCTTCTGCTGGCTGTCATTTAGAAATGAAACCTGGTCATTTTAAACTGGTAAAAAATGCCAGCTACTGATTATTGTGTTCACATGTTTATCCAGGTGTTTGATCCAAGAGGATTATTTATCACATTTGGTCAGCATTCAGTAAAGCAGCACACTGTCCATGATACTCACTTCAGATGTCCGTGAATAAAATAATGAACTTGCATCTTCTAAACTGGATATGTAGCTTTTCTGAAAAAAAAAATAAAAAAAATCAAACCTTATTTTCCCTATGAGCACAGTGCAGGCTCCACAGACCATTTCACATTTATAAGTCAGGGAGAAGATTCTTTCAAAACCTGAACTGGATGCACCTTATCTGGCTGTAATATCTGCAATGAGCCACCAAACTTCATTTCAACATGGCAAAGTCGTTGAATTCAAGCTACATTTCTATATAGGCCAGAGAGACCTTGTGATTAGGGTTCAGTTGTCTGAAAAGGCACTTACTGGGTTCAGTGGACCTAGCTCTTTTTTTGGTTTTCTTAACATTTTTTTTATAGCAAGAATTATCCTGTGTTCAGGCTGGAGGTGTCTGAAGGATATGTGTGAAATCGCAACAGATATGGTTGGCATGTTTATCTTTGCCACTTCAGGCTTCCCTTTCGATCTGTGGAGAGAATAGGTGTGATCACTGTAAAGCAGATACCTAAAAACGGCTGAGCATTGTGGCCTCAGAGTGCCTGTTCTTCACTGCAGGGGTAAAGGCAGTCCTGGGTGCTCTGCGGAGACACCTAATGAACAGATTTCCTAGGGTAATATGACTTCTTCATTAAGCAGAATGAAAACATTTTTAAAATGACATGAAGATGAGATACTTCTATGGAGGAACACATAATCAAGGCCTTCAGTTTTTGCCCTTGTATAGAGCAGTTCCTAAAAGTAGAGCTTAACATGGTCATCAGGGTGACATGTGATAAGAGTTAATCACTATCTCAATATGAACACAAGCAGTTAGCAAGATGAGAAGTAGAGGTGTGTATTTTAGTACATTGGGGCACAGCTGTACCACATTTTATTGGCCTATGAATGTTAGCAGACTCCATTTAACTTATCTGTCTCTTCTTTTCCAAGCAAATACCCTGTTTGTTACACTGGGCTGTTGTGTGCACTGCAGGATTCTTCTGGAGGGATCCTGATATAGGTTACCCCAAAAGCAGCTCAGGTTTGCAAGCTGTCTTCACAGGAGCTGCCCATGCAACACCGTGAACCAGCCATGCCAGAGGGAAGGCATCTACATCCACCATGGGTGGAGAGTCAAGTCAACCTTGCAGGCCACACCAGGACTTAGGGCCCTGACGTGGGTGCTGCATAAGGAAACGAAAATTCTGCCTTTCAGCAGCAAACAGTCTCAGCGGTGATACTTAACTTTGCTTTCAGACTGTGGTGCTGAAAGAAGTGTGATCCTAATATGAGAGCTGTTTTTCAAAAACTCCAGTAGTACCAACTCCGGTTGGTACTATTTACCAGAATTAAACTTAATCACTAAGTCTTAATTATTAGATATAGTAAGATACTTTATTTGACTTCAAAAGTATTCATGTGACAGAGCCTATCTTTGATACTGAACAGTATCAACCATACTAACTCCTTTTGACTGAGCTTGACAGACTGTAAACTGCTTGCAGTGATTTCTAAACATCAGCCAGCTTAGTGCTACAAGACCTGGCAATTAATTTGTTGATGTGTTTGCATAAATCAACATAAAACCTAGAACTAGTGCTACAAACTATGAGTTAATTAAATGAGAGACCTTTCTATGTGCTTTGTTTGAAGGGCCCAGTTAAAGGGCATATTTCTGAGGCTGCAGTTAAGGTACTTCCATACTGCCATCTTCTCCATCGCTTACATGTGTTCCAGTGAGGATGTTTGTTTCCAGTGTTTGTGAAGATAAGTTATGAATATGATAAGGACATGGATCATTTTGAGGAAAATGAAAAAAATAGTTTTAAAAAGATTCAAAAAGATACACTTTTTTATAAAAAAAAGTAGACTCCGTTACTTCATCCGGTCCACTAGCATGAGACCAGCTGACAGGGCGAGACCTCCAGGCTGCAGAGAAGGGAGTACCTTGTACTAGTGCAACCATTAATGTCAAGGTACAGTCCAACCATGTCCCTGGAAAGCCTTTTGTCACCCAGTTGTATCTATTTCTCAAGACAGTTTTAATGTTTATTTGTTGAAAAGAAAAAACAGAACAATGTTTGACTTATGAAAGCCTTCGTTTAATGAATGTATTTTACATTCTTCTGAGGCAAAACCATTATTGTCTTATTGTCCGAAGAAATACTGAGTATGGGCATCAGGATTTAACTAAAAAAAAACTCTGAAAAAGACATTAAAAATCAATACAAGCAGACATGTTTTCAGGGAATGAATTCCCATGACTATGTTGTGTTGCTTTGATCATTTTGTCCATGCAGTCTCCTTTGTAAATTATTGATCGTTTCAGCACTAATTTATTAGGATGCAAGATGCAAGAAGATAGAATGATTTTGGACTTCATTTTGGTTGGAGATATCCTGAGGATATTTGGATGACAAACAAAGAACTTGGGCATCCTGCTGTGTAATTTGAATGATGTGTGCATAGTAAGTGCTTATTTTCTGTGGTCCTTTCAAATGAAAATATGAGGCTATGATGAGTATTTGTGATCACCTGCACTGAAACTTCAATTACTCAACTTTTTTTTTTTCTGAAATCATTTTACAAAACAAGACTAACAGCTCTTCTACTACTTGTTCTATTACTAAAGGATATAATATTTTTGTCAGGTTCTTATTTTTTGTTTGTTTGTGTTTTGTTTTCTTTTGTTTTGTTTTTGTTATTTTCCCTGGGACAAATTGAAATAGAATCTATGAGGGACATATGACTTAGGCCAAGAATTTTAAGGCATACATAGTGACTTTTTTATCTAACCTAGCTTTGTTGCACAAAGAGAAATTAGAATAAACATTGTCAGGAACAGGAATTCATATGCCTGCCCAACAAATGGCAATCCCACCATGGGTTAATGACCTAGTACAGTATATTGATCTGTCATTTTGTTAAATTATATATCACCACTTTACCCTCAAAGGGTATCAATGCTGATTCATAAAGTTTTTCTGGGTGCAAATCTGTTTAGGACCCTTTTATGCCACACTTAATATTCTATTGAAAAAATATCCTGCCAGTCTTTAACATATGCCTTTCATCATATGTATCTTAGCAAAAAGAGATTGTGTTTCGTGAGCTGAAGATTGAAAATGGGTTTTAAAAAATCATCACGAATATCTGTGAAGCAGCTTCAAAGCTCTGCTCTGCTGGGTTTCTTAGGTGTGTGTCTGGGTCTTACTCATGCACAGACTAACAGGATCGAGGATACCTGAGACAACTAGTGAATGTAAAAATTTTCTCACAATGCCTCTCCAATAATCTTAGCAGAAACTGAATGTTAAAATCTGGGCAACAAAGAGTTAGTGAGAATGTGTCTGCAATTGCATTTTGAGTAGCAGTGTTACTGTGATTTCCTTAACAGAAGCTGGCAACTTCCCACCCCCTAAGGGAAGTGTTGACAATCTTCATCAGCAGTGGGCCTGTTTCTTCCTCACTGACCTATAACTAACGACTTCTGTGCCAGCTTTCTTATCTCTGCTAGAAATATAATTGATGAGACTGGTTATAGTGGAGATTAAAATGCTTTTCATTTCTATATAGTAGAAGAATCATAATTTCCCTCCACCCAATATTAGAGTCAAAAAGGAATGTAGAAAAAAGATCTGTCGATATATTCTAAACTTCTTATCTCTAGATTGCTTTGTTTTACTTCTGCAATCCTGCCAAAGCTCTTTTTGTTTTTAATCTGTTCAGTTGGAAGACTTGTTTAATGGTAAGGTTAAAGGATACTTACTGATTTATTCTTATATTGTTTGAATATGATTAACTGATCTTTTCTGTCTCACCAACTGTTTCTCATAACCTACTGATAAAGGCTCTTCAAGAATACAGCTTTACTTGCCAAAGGGCCGAAAAGCGTTTCCTTGACTAAACGTCTCTAAATGTCTTAAGGTTCTGGTTTTCACTTAGTCTGGTTTGCCTACCATGGCTTACCAACTTTAATACAAGGATGTATGTGTTTGTTTATTTATTTACATAGCAGTGAGCAATACAGCCACCAGTTTCTTGCATTCCCTTCTGTATAAGCTTACCAGCACCAGTTCTCCTGGCAAGGTCAATGAATAATGAGGTTTGTGGCAAACTGAAAGCACATTCAGTGTTGGGGAGTTAAAGCCAAGCATGTATGTGGGGCTGACTTGGCTTATTTGCACAAAGCTGCCAAGTTATGTGGGGAAGTAGCCAATAGCACTTTGCAAGCGAAATGAGGAACTTCCACCTCCCAGGCATACCCTGATGATGCTAGTGTGACATCTTCAGTTATCTTCAGTTAGTTTCAAATATCAAATTGAAAGTGATTTTGATTTATCCTCTACTAAAGCAAACCGATGACAACATTTTCCATCTATCTGATTTCTTTTGATACTGATTGGCAAAAGGTTTCAAAAATTATGAATGTAGACTGTCTGAGTACGAATCTGCAGTCTACACTGTGGTTTACCAACTGACAAGCCATCTGGTTCATGTTTCAGCTACCCAGTGCTCTGAATAGATCTCAATTTTGGTTCTCAGTCTGCCAGTTAAAGATGTACTTTTACCGTTGATGCGGTCTCAGAAGTAATTGGCCCTTTACAAAAGTGTTGGTGACTTAGAAGTCAAAATTAGCTAATTCTCCATTTAGAAAAGAATCTTTTGATTCAGGAAGATGAAATCAACATTGGTTCCTGGAGAGAAGGCATCCAACAGAAGAGAAATATGTATTTTGGTTTATTTCCACATGTAAAATGAGTAAAAGCTGCATTCCAAGAGAGGAAGGTGTGCTTTCCTGGCAGATAAGTCAATTTTGAGTTAAAAAAAAGGGCAGAATAACTGTCCCTAAGACTCCAAGAAGGAAGTGAAATGCAAGTACATCCTTTCTATGTGAGCATAGTCATATGGAACAAAGTGGCATTTAAAGACAGATCACAGCAAAAAAATAATTTTTGCAAGTATACGCTTACACTTTGAACAGAATAATTAGGCCTCTTTCTATAAAAGTTCTGCCATTTTTTACTACAGAGAAACCTTATTAGTTTATTTTATGTATTCTGTTAATATATGATTCATTAACCTGCAAATCATTTTTTTTTCAAAGCCCTTCAAACTCTACCCTTCAAACTTGCACTAGCAGGAGAGCGGTCAGATTTTTCCTATGAAGTCCTGGATTCTATAATTAATCACTCAGTGACGATTTAATAGCAAAGTGCTACAGTTATGCCCGACATTACTACGGTTTCATTAATTTTACAAAATATATCCGAGTACATTACTCTGATGTATTGTCAAAAATAATTAGAGTGCAGTCATACTCTGGAAAGCAGACATGTAAAAATGCCGTCTTCTTACTCAACAGATCATTTCCGTGTGTGCACTGCAGTCAGATCTGCCTCTTTAGTGACAGAAATACTCTTTCCTTCATTTCTGCATGCACCTCATATACATAATATGGTTAAAATTGAATGAGTTGGATCATCCAAGGGCGTTCTCATCACAGTGATCACAAAACTCAGGGGATGTGGAGTTGTATACAAATGAAAAAATGCACAGTTGGAAGATATGAGGGCTGAGGAATCTTGAATAAATTCACAAGTTTTTATGGGTATCAAAACAAGCAGAGAGAGAGGAGGAAGTTGTCTGAGTTTCAGAAGTCAGGTGGAATTTTCAGGGCTGGCAGACAATATCTTTTATTGATAACAGAAGAATATTTTATCAAAAAGTAACCAAGATACAACAAGCAAAGAAGCCCATAATACCATTTTACATCACTTTTCATTTTGAAAAATACGGTAACACTAAACTTTAGCTGTGCAGTGATATGTTTTATTGTGCAAAAGTCTTGTTTTGGCAAGGCTACTCTGTTAATCATGTTGTTTCATTTCTTTTTATTAATTCACATAAGCTTATAATTTTCAGTGTGTCATTTCTCAATATAGATATAATTCAGTTATTTCTATTAGGTTTAGAGGCCATTTTCAACTTAAACAAATGAAAAGATGTGAAAGTTCAGTTTTATAATGAAAAGTGATTAGGTGATTTATAAATCAATTTTCCCCTCATGGGATCAATTTCGTATGAACCAATAGACATCTTGGCTTCATATATTTTTATATAGCATATGCTCTTCAGACATGTCACAAAAAAACATTGCTAAACTTTTGTATTTCTGTTAGCTGAAGGAAGTACGTACAGGAGACAAAACCACAATCTCTTCTCACTTTGTTTTAGCAGCTGAGTGCTTCACTGAATTGCAGTGTCATGGCAGTTTTTTTTTTCTGAAAGATGCAATGGTCTAGCAAGGGTTCAGGCAGGAGTGTGTAGGTCTCCCACCACTTCTTGTTTGCACCCTAAGCTCACACATGGCTGCTGCTTAAGTCCAGTTTGAATCCAGTTTCTGTTCAGCAGCTGTCTTAGCAAGAAGTACCTGTGCTTTGTAGGCAACTCAGTTTTCCTTATACTTTTATCCATACCCCTGAAGTAATGTTTCTGTGCAAGCCCAGGAGCACTTTTCGTTTTGAGGTGTTTAATCTGTTAGGTGACCCCAATGTTCTGCTAGGAACCATTTATGAAATAATTTTACATATGCTTACCAGGTAGAACCTTACACAAAATGGAGTACCAACAAATGGTTTCCTTTCAAACATTAGGGGTGAAAGCAGGTTCTCATTTTAAATGCCACCCTGCCACTCTTCACACTTACCCAGCAAATAGCATGCTTAGCTACAGTTCCACTCCTCAGGCAGGACTGGTGGCTAAGACTCTCTATCTTGGATGCAGGAACTCTCTGCTGATGAGCTGCTGTTGCTATATAGGAGCAGGAGCCTAAATGCTCTGACTAGGTGCTTGAGGCCGGCTGGAATGAATCTGGATTTCCAGGAAGGATATAGTAAATGCAGGTTCCCATACCATCATCAGAGACCCCTGAAGAACTGGAACCTTTTTCTGGGGCAGGAACTGGAGATCTGAAGGTGGGTTATGGACCACGCTTCCTTTCAAGTCACGTTGAAGAAAGAGCCCTTCTGTAGCACAGCCCTCAGGCCTGTCCTGTTTGACAGCCCCTGAGGAAGTCTTCCTGTCAGGAACAGCAGTTAGAGTGGGCATGCTCTGCCTGTGGTTTATAATGGCAGTTGTCAGAACTGCAAAACATTCTGTATGCTCTTAAATTTTGCAGCTAAACTTACCTACCTTTTATTTATTTATTTTGTTATATATCGCATTATAGGCCGCAAGGACTATTCTGTAGGATGTAGAGGTCCAACTGCAGGGCATAGGCCACTGGTTTGTCTTCTCTGAATGTTGGGAACTTATTTGGGAAAAAAAAATCCTGCTGTAGAGAAACAGTGTTTTAATTGCAGAAGGAAGTAGCTGACTACATAGACAAAACTATCTAATATGCAGTGCAAAGCATATTTCAACTATGTGTGAAATAACTTGCAGAAAGAAGCCCTTAGATTAATGCACCTGGAGCCCCATGCTGCCATTTTTATTACATTCTCATAAAATAATTGCAACACTGCATGGTGTAAGTTTTTAAAATTATTATTACCTGTTTAATTATTATTGCCAGCTGTTCTTTAACAGCTGTATGTTTATTGCAGCAAAATACATCCAGAATGGCAGTCCCCTCTTTTTTTTTTTTTTAGGCAAGTTTCATTCCCAGGCCCTAAGTGGTGCCAAAACTGTAATTACACTCTTATTTCTGGTTAGTTTTAGAGAGATTAACCTGCTTTCATTATATGCTTCCAGGAAAGAGATCTGTGCTGTGCTATGCCTTGGGGAAGAAATTGGGAAGACACGCTCAGGCTCATTATAGACCTTGCTTTTAAATAATAGGCATACAGCTGCATGCCTTCCAGCACCCCATTTCTAGCTGAGTTATCATGTTGAAACATCCACTATTCCACAATACTTTTTACCTCCTTCCACTCAAAGGAGTTTGGATTTTCTCTAAGTCCTACGTGAAAGAAAGCAATGTAAGAACTGGATCACACCAAAGATCCATTGAGTCCAGTATCTATTCTCAAGCAGTGGCAGTAAAGAAGTGCTTAGGGAAGGAAATAGAATTAGGATAAGTGGATATGGTTCCCTCTAATATTCTCCCAACCTGCAAGCCTTTTCAACTCACAAAGATCTTTAGCCAGATGTTGCTTGGGTCAGTTTAACATGTAAATTTTAGCACCCACATTCTTTGTCAACCCATTACGTGAAATGGGTACCTTTTTCCATTTGTCTTATATCTGGCTCCTACTAGCTTCTCTTGCAGTCCCTTCATCCTTGCATTTCAAGAAAGGCTAAACATTTGATTCCTGTCCCTTCTCCCTATCCTTTATCTTATCTTCTAGGTCTATGTTTTTCAGACTGAAGAGTCTTGACTGCTTTGTACAAAATCCATTCCTTAAATGGCAGCGGAGTCCCCTTAAATGGGGGGAGTAAATGCAGTAGATGAGAGGACCAGTACTACACTGTTTTCAAGATACAGCTGTACCATAGGTTTATATAGTGGCATGACCAGGTTTTCTTAATCATTCTTAGCAGTTCATTTGCTTGTTTCACCACAGCTGAGCACTAAACTATCATTTTTATGGATGTCTGTCTTAACCCCAATAGTTCTCTCCTGAGTGGGGATGATCCCCTCAGAACCATCAATTCAAATATAAGACTAGGATGGCACTTTGGAGGACATCTCTTTATATTTGCCAACAAAGAATTTCATCTGCCATTTTATTGCCCATTCGCTCACTTTTGTAGCCTGCTTGTCCATCTTCATGATTGTTTCTGTTCTTACATCCCCAGATAGTTTTGTTTCATCAGTAAATGAACACTCAACACTCACTCCCTCTTCCTGGTCAATCACAAATTATGTCAAAGAGCAAAAAGACTCCCACACAACATCCTCCAGTATGAAAAATGAACAGTGAAAAGTGCTCCTTTTTTATTTCCTATCTCTTTACCATTTGCTTATCTGAACCCAAACAGACAACATAATTGTGATCACTTCTGTCCCCATACTTTCACATACTTAAACAACATGTTCCTAAGGCAGTATTTCTCTTTACAAACGCCTTGCTGATTCTTCTCAAATAGACTAGATTTATCCAGATGTCCACTGATTCTGTTCTTTGTTATACTTTCAATTAATCTGCCTGGTACAGACATCAGGATTACAGATCTGGGGTTCCTCGGAGTTCCCCTGGAGTCTTTTGTAAATTGGAATCACAACATTTGCCACCCTTGAGTCTTCTGGTTTCAAGACAACCCAGCACAGCTGCTTTCTAGACGAGTATGATTTATTTATTCATAGAAATGTAACAAGCAGAGAGAACAAGATTAAAACAAGCAGCGCCTTTATCCCAGCCTTTCCATGCCAATTCAGTTCTGTTTTTCCGAACCCAGGTTCCTCCAAGACTTTCCCAAACAAAGCATCCTATAGCTTCTTCTTTTGTCATCACCTCTGTTGGTCTTCCCTTAAGTGCTTGCTGGCAACTTCTTTCATTTTCTTCAGGAAAGTCTGTTTAACCCTTTAGTGGCCTCAGTTGGTAAGCTTTCAGTCTTGGTAATACAGTTGTATTATTTGGGTTAAGGTCCTTATATTCCTATTTTGCAGATAACAAATAGCTGTTTTCTCTCAGCCATCCCCCTCCTTGACTTGGCCTGTTCCTCATCTAGGCTGGTGTTTTTCCTGCCTGCAACAGCCCTTTATGAAGCCAAGAGGATACATTGATGCACTGTGGTATAGCTGTACTTTGAGTCTGTAAATAATCAGGCAACATATTCGCATCTGTGCATTTTGTATGAGTTCTATCCTGTCCTAAAACAAGGCTCTGCAAAAGGAGCTTCACGTGGCCTGAGGAGTCAGAGAGGCTTCCGCAGCATGGCCAGGAGGAGAAAGCCTCACAACAGGGTATGAATGAGAGAAGCAATCTGAGCATGTGGCATGGGTTGAAAGCCAAACGATGTAAATTAGAGCATCCATGAGACTCTGTCAGTTCATTTAGCAGCACAAAAGAACCCTAAAACAGGCTTTGGATGGGAGGATCAAAAGGTTGCGCAGTACAACATTCCCATGGTAAGGGTATGTTCTGGAAGCTCAAGGTCTTGAAAGGAAGCATGAGACACAGAGGGTTTATCCAGTTCTGCTGCAGCAGTGGTTTCCCTGGGAGTTGTAGCAGATCCCTCCACTACCGCCAGACTCCTGTTGTCTTTGCTGAAGAAGCTGCAGAGGATTTTGTCAGTTGGTACAAGCTCAGGCTCTCCCAAGCTCCTAACTTACTTGTTTGATGTAACACAGTGCCTCAAAAGCGAGCACAAGTCTACAGGTAAGCGACTCCTCAGCTTTCCACTCTCTGCTCGGCACATGTGTGGCAAAGCTGATGGCCATATGACCTCTCTACCTTAACAGCAGGTTTAATCACTCTGTGCACAGGGTATGGCCAGGGCTGCTCCCTCTTGTATAATTATCAGATGCTACAATATGCAGCATTTAATTCAGTGGCAATGCTTTTGACTGCATTCAATGAATAACAAGTGTGCAGGTGAGCGCACAGTTTCCACAGAGAAATCAAACTGAACCACAAACCAAATTAAACTGTAAAAAAATGAACTGGGGAAAAGATGAATGTTTGCATCACTTTAAAATACCGATGTGTGGGTGCTTGCAAAGCCCACCCTTGGCAAATGGCCTGAAAAACAACACCTGGTAAAGTAGGAGTGTGAGTGTAAATAGTGTGTGTGTGGATTGAATACACGAAACTGTCTGAAGGACATTTGCCTGAAACCTGTAAAGGTAAAGTTAAAGATAAGACCACCATCAACCCCCAGCTGAGGGTGTTAAAAAGGACAAGGGACCATCAGTGGATTAAACTGTAGCTGGGAAACTTCAAAGACACTGTTGAAACAGAGAGGAGTCAACCTGGAAAGAACTATGAAAAAGCATGAACGTTTGTAGCAGGGGGATGCACCTTGGAGCATAAACGGTAGCAGTGGAAGGTGATTTGACACTGGCAGAAGCCTCTCTGCCAGCGCTGCAATCTCTGCCTGTGCCAGATGCGTTCATGAGCTCATGGGGGCTTCCTCACCCCTGTGGGTTCTTCTGGGTTGCAGGAAGCAGCATGGATGCACATGAGGCCTGAGCGCCCAGGAGATGCAATTTGTCTGTTGCATTATTGATCGCATGTATTATTGATCCTGAATATGTTGCTAATTAAATATGTGTCACTAATAAATCAATAAATTCCTTCAACCCTGATTTGGTTTATACTGTGAGAACTAAACAGTTTTTTCCCTGCTACATGCATAGTTATTTGGGAACACAAGAGGGATATTTCTATTGGAGATCACAGTTTTTCTCACATGGCTTATTATTTTCAATTAACTGTTGTCTAATTTCCAGTTTACATCCTGCTGCAGCAAACAGTCATTGATAAAAGAGCTGTAGAGTGAGTGGGTTTTAATACAAACATTAAACATTGTCTTCACTAATGTTCTCAGCCTTTATGCTGAGATAAAGAAAGATAAAGATTTGATCCCCGTTTGGGATATAGCCAGCAAAGGGAGATGAAAGACTCTGTAATAGCTTGTCCATGATAGCTAGGACTTCTGACCTTTACTGTGTTGGCACCTGAACTAGGCACTCTAGGCTTCTTTGAAGAAGAAAAAAATCAGTTCTAAATAATGAGCTATCCCATCAGAAAATGTACACCTAGTATTCAAACCTTAGATGATTTTATTCCACTAGGCCTGTTTCCCTCAGGCTTAGTGGAACAGTTAATTGCCAAGAGCTTAGAGTAGCTACTGGAGATGTTGCTATCTACATTTTAGACAACCAAAGTGGGACTCAGCCTGCGCATAAGGGATCTACATAGAGGTATTTACTGAGGCTTAAGCACCCATTCTAGCTGATGGAAATCAGTCGATACAACTCATGAAGCCTGGAGAGTGACTCAGCATGAGTGGATTTTGTGTCTAGATGATCAGTTCCACTGCAGGCATTGATTGTGTCTGTCTCTTATTCAACAAGAGGCTTTTGCTCTCTCTGCACTGACTAGCAGAGTTAGAAAAGAAAAAATGACTCCAGTTCCCCATGGTCACCCATCCCGAAATACTAGAAAGAAAATTTTTTCACAGTCATTTTGATAGCCCAAATCCCAACAAAAGGATTTTTTTTTGTCTTTTTCTATGCGTCTCTACATTGTCTAGCATATTAGAACTTCAGTTTATTTTGGGATTGCAAGTACAAAAAAAAAAAAATAAAATAAACGAAAACAAAAAACCACACAGCTAAATACTAGAAGCAAAAGGCTGTTTTAGGAACTGGATTCAGAAGTAAGAGAGAGACTGGTATTCCTGCATGTTGGGGCAGGTCTTCTTTGGAACATAAAGCAGAGCTGTCCTGGTCTGGTACATCTCATGGCAGGTATAACTTTGTGTCCAGTGTTTTCCACTGCCTAACAAGGTAATTAAGCAGATCATAAATGATGTCTTCACAGTCTGAATGAAGAAGGAGGGATCTTAAACACTATACAAAAATGTTACATTTTGAAATGGGTGAACAGGGAAACAGAAAGACTGCAAATTCAGTCTTTTGACATAGACTTTCAATTCATAGCAGGGTAGCCAGCACTTACTCTTAATTTTGGGATCTTTCCATATTTCCTTTCAATTTATGTAAACACGTTCATGGCTCAGATCTGCACTGAGACACAAAATGGATTGCAAAATCCTTTCAACGAGATTTTTCTTTTATTAGTTAGATATAATTTGCTTGAATTAAAAATTACCCATATCTTTTAAGAAGAAACTTTGCAAATCATTTTAGAAGTTACTGTAGTGGGGTACTGAGATTAAAGAAGGACCAGTCCCATATCTGAAAACGCAATTTTGAGTGTTCTAAAATAAAACTGAAATATTTCTCTCTCCCCCAAAATTTTTTAATCAGGCTTGAAATGTAGCATCTAATGCCTTAATGACCTTTTATTTAGGAAGACTCAGGCACTCAACAATTAAAGAAAATAACACATGGCTCCTATATTCCACTCTTTCACAGAGCATGGCATCTTGTGGTAAGGCAAATGCATTTGAGCTAACAAAATACTCACCCTTAGAGTAGTTGTTAGTCAGGCACTGCGTCTTTATTAATGACATTGTTCCATTCAAACCTTCCCTATTGACTCAGTCGACACCAGAATTTACCATAGCAAATAAGTCTAATAGCAGCTAAAGTAACAGAGGAGCTAAGTTTGTACTTCTGCAGAAAATGGACCCCTTCTTCTGTTTTCACGCTCTTTTATTCAGTCACTTAATAGCAATTTCAGAAAATATTTCTTCAGAACAAAAGCTGTAGCTGCATATTTTGCTCTGCTGATGTAATTCTCCAAGGTTTCTTGAGTCACTAGCTGGAAGGTTATGTGTTTTCATGACAAGCAGGAACTAGTGTTACACAGCTAAACAATCCATACCAGAAGGCACAACTGCTTTTTAAAAAAAATGTTTCATTTCATGCTT